>CM057346.1:343381537-343751427 GCA_030015575.1 Agapanthus africanus | reverse complement strand
AAAAAATATAGCGAGGGTGCCTCTTCACCTAGTGCCCTAAGGTCAACTGGTCTGGGAGTCACTGCTAAGCCTTAGGTGGTGCAAGACGAGGAAAATATTATCACCTAATTAGCAAGCACATGAGTAATCGGTTGGTTAGTACCTCAAGAAGTATTAACGGTCACATGAAAATGTGTGAGCAAATCTTTAATATTCATTAAATTAAAAAGTACTAAGGTAGATGGACAAGAGTATGATAGCTTGAATTGAATTCTCCGAGTGTAGGGATGTCCATTTCACACACGTGGGGTTATATTATCAATGTTTGGAAGAAAGGTAGGAATGAAGAATAAAGACGATGTTTTATTGAGGGGTAATGTGATTTCTAACATTTTTTCATGACTATTAAGATAGGGCTCATAACAACTGAAAAGCTAGCATAGTTGGAAACTCTTCTTTTCAAAGTATTTCTTTTATGGTTCTTGTCTTTATATGTAAATTTCACCATCTTTCTTTTGTTATAGGATTTTGTGGGTGTAATCCGCTGAAAACCCTCAGGAGACAACACTCCTCCTACTAGGGACACCTAGAGGTTTAACGGCTTGTTGCACGTGCTCAGTGCAATCGTGTCTGCCTACGAAAGTGTGCTTAGTTTTCTCCTTTCTTTTTCTCCTCTTAAATAAACTAGTTTGCTCGGGACGATCAAAGATAAGTTTGGGGGTATTTGTTCAGTTGATAAAACTGCACATTTGTATTACATTTTTCCTACCATTTTCATATTAAAAAAGGACTTTATTATAATATATTATACATATGAGGGTTTATGTGTAAAAACATTATTTTCCATGTGTTAATATATTTTAATTATCATTTGGTAGGAAAATGTATGCAAATATTATTGACCTAATCCTAGTAGAACAAAGTCTACTAAAATCTTATTTGAGTTGTTGTGCAGAATATTTCCAAGTTGTTATGAAGAATTTATCAAACAAATCAATTTGTTGAAGAAATCTTGCCAAATTAAGAAGCAAAACTTGGAGACCAAGTCTGGAAGCAACCGAGAAAAGATTTTTGAATTCTGAAGGTGCCTAGGATTGCCACATGTCATAAGATGCAAGCACAAGAAAATTGATTAAGAGATCTCACCCATTGGCCGCGGATCCGCGGCCATAACCCCCCTTTCGCCGCGGATCCGCCGCAATATTATAGAGTTGGAAGGAAAGATTTTGGGGCATGATTCTCTACTATATTTTACCAACTTTTGAAGCAAAAGATTCTGGCTTTGCACTATAAAAAGGCACCGAGAGCCTCTTGGAAAAGCTATCAAGCCGAAGAGATCACGAAGCTCCCGACGCTCACGCATCCAGGCTGATCATCGACTGTTCGACTACCTCCTTAGGAAAGATCGAGAAGCAACTAGTTGTAATCATTTTCTATGGATTAAAAGTGTAGTTTGAAGAAGTCGATTAATAAAGGTAGTTATTTTATTTAATTGTTTTTTACATTATGTTTTACCTCGATTTCTTTTCATCTTCTTCTCCCAACATGCGCGAGTAATTCTCAGCTTGTTAGGGTTCGTACGATTAGGGTAGGCTAATGGACGATGAAAATAATTAAACCCTTTTTAAGTCCTATAAAGTTTAGGAACTTTATCAAAAGAATCATTAACATCCTAATCGGGCGCGCTAGCAATTCTTTGCTAGTTCCGACCATGATTAGAGATTAGATTAATGATTGTTTTGGTAAAGGCTAGATATGAACGGAGTTCCGTGTCGGGATAAGGGTTAAGAGTGGGATTCCTTTTCCCTCCAGAAACCCTAATCTAAACGCATCACCGTCGTTCTAGTTCTAAATCTATTAATGGATAAAAAGGGTAACTTTTAATTAATCGTCCATAACTACTAAATCCTAACGAACCCTACAAGCCTTCTTATTATATTTACTACATCTTTAAAATAATCTAGATCTATATTTTACATTCTTGTTTAACGTAGATCTAGAAACCATTCTATAAAATTATTTATCCCTCCTCTCTTTCTCAACACATCTAAAGTAAAAGTAAAAGGTTCCACGTTTCCCTGAGGACGACCCGTACTCATCTCGGTCTAGCTACACGCGATACCGTTCTGATTGCGGTTAACTACAAACATACACCTTTTCGTACCAATCAAATGGCGCCGTTGCCGGGGATACGTGCGTAATTTTTTATTTTTACTATTTGTGTTGAATTCTTAGACGAGTCATATCATTATTAACATAAAACTGCAAATTGCATATTTAACGATTTGTGCGTGAATTTTTGCAAGGAGATCTGGAGACACAGAATTAAGGGAAACAGGGAACAGAGACATTTTTAGAGATCCAGAGGAGCACAGAAGGCTATACAAAAATTTTCATCAAGTGATCCCTCTGCCACGCGGCGGAACCGCGGCTAAAGTGCCCCTTCTGCGGCGGAATCGCGGCAAGTTAGAGGAATTAGGGCTTCAATCTTCTCTGGTATCTTTCTTAACTCCTTCTCTCTCCCCTCAAATCCAATAAAATCTATTTTCTACAGGATTCTTTGCAAAATTGCGCCGCTCAAAAAAAAAAAAACTTTTTGCAAAAGTTTTGTGATTGGTTTTGTTTTGCATATTTAATACGGACTCTAAGGGGCAAAGACCAAATCAAGATTAGGTGGGGATTTCATCACCCTTCCTAAGCCCTACAAATCACAAACTAAGCATATAGATCAACCCTTCATTAATTTAAAAAATATCTAGACCAGACTCTAAGGACTGTCGCGCTCAATAAGGACAGAGGAAGGTCGTGGGTAATTTATCGTTTATCCGCATTACTTTTGTAGTGCCCAGGCAAGTGTGACAAAGGCTAGTGGTTTTTAATTAGGCCCACGACGTGGTTCCTTCCCACTTACCTGGCACTTATCTGGCTACAAGGGTAGTACGGAGGCGGTAGAGGATTGATCCTGCGGCTTGTCCTTTGGAAGTCTAGGAGCGGTCTAGAGACTGGACCTAGGTGACCTTAGTTCTAGGGTTGCTTGTGCATCTTAGGGTGATTTGTCTTGAGTCCCACTTTTTCAAAACAAGCCAATTTTAAAATCACACACACGCTGCCACTTGCACTAAACCCGCTTAGTGCATGCTCGGCTGGACACGGGATCCTAGTGCCCGTCTTGTCCGCGTTCCTTCTATCGACACCGAAGTCGGTACTTCTTCATCTTCTTTTCCCCCACCACACACCACATCGACCGTGATGGACGACACTCCATCTAATTATAACACCACGCTGCCACTGCCCGCAGGTGAGCAGAATCCACCGCGCATCTCTCTCCAAAAGAGATGCTATCCTATTCGTGGTCCTCTTCCTACTTGTCTATCTCTTCCACCACCTAACGGGGATAATTTCGAAATTAAACCCCACTACATCAATCTGCTGCCCAAATTTCACGGGCTTAAGTCGGAAGACGCGTACGTTTTCATCACCAAATTCGAAAACGTATGCGCAATGATGGGTACTTCACAATTGACTTTAGATGCTATGCGCTTACGTCTTCTCCCATTCACACTGTGCGACTTGGCAGAAAAATGGCTTTACAATACTGCCGCACACTCTATAACTAATTGGGATGAATTCGTCAAAGCATTTCTTAAGAAGTTTTACCCAAACCATAAGACTGCCCACATTAGGAGCGAGATCAACCAGTTCACCCAGCTTCCTAATGAACCATTTTGGAAGTGCTTTGAACGTTTCAAGGATCTGCTTGTCCAATGCCCCCATCACGGAATACAAAGATGGGATTTATGTCGGATTATATATGAGGGCAATAATCCAGCGACAAAGCAGATGCTTGAAACAATGTGTCAATGCAATTTCATGTCTAAAGATGACGGTGAAGCATGGAAATATCTGGAAGATCTTGCTGAACACACGTTGCAGTGGGAAAGCGTAAGACCACCTTCAACTAAGGGAGGTATTCACCAGCTCGATGTTTCTATCGCAGTAAAAGCCGAAATGGCAGCGATGCAGAAGAAACTCAATTCTATTGAGAACAAACTTTCATCAGTCTCCCTTAATCAGGTCACGCTTCCCAAGACTGTCTGTGGTTGCTGTTCGGATCCTTCATACTTAACGGAAGAATATCCTATGAATGCATCGTTTCAAGCTAATGCTGCTTTTCAGCAGCGACCTAGAAACGACCCTTATTCTTCCATGTACAATCAAGGATGGAGGAATCATCCTAACTTTGCTTGGAATCAAAACCAACAAAGACCTCCTCCACAGCAACCACAACCACAGAATCAGCCCCCCTTTCAGTCACAGAATTTCCAAAATCCGGCCAACATTTCTACACCACAAGTGGCCGGTATTGACAACTCACTTGCACAAACTTTGGATATGTTCATGAAACAATCCATGCAAAATTCGGCTGAGATGAGGTCTTCTATTGATGCCCTAACGAAAAACTCCTCCTCCCATGGTGAGAGTATCAAATCAATAGAAAACCAAATCGCACAATTAAACGCCGCAATAAGTGCGAGAGAGAAAGGGAAACTCCCATCTCAACCCTTACCGAATCCTGGCCATTCACAAAGTAATAATGTGAATGCCGTCACTACGTTGAGATCGGGGAGAGTGTTGAACAACCAAGTGGGTGAGCAATTTGATGATAGTGACACATTTGATACCCCTTCTTATTCTTCTTCTTCTTCTTCTTCCCCTAACTCGTCTAGTCTTCCACCTTCATCCGAGCCTATTCTCCGTTTTCGCCAAGGCTCAAACATTTCGCCAAATCTATCTAAGTCGATGCCCACTCCAATTTTGGGATCGAATCCGTCGCCACAGTCTTCTCTACAAACGTTGGACCCAAAACTTATTGATCGATCTCCATTTCTAAACCGATTAAGGGCCAACCGACCTAACCCGCAAATGGAGAAGATTGTGGAAATGTTTAAGCAAGTTAGCGTGAATATTCCTCTCCTCGATGCCATTCAACAAGTCCCATCTTATGCAAGAATCCTTAAAGACTTGTGCACTAGGAAGAGAAAAACTCAAGTGCATAAAAAGGTTTTCATGACGAGTAATGTTAGCACCGCTTTTACCCAACAAATACCAAAGAAACGTAAGGACCCCGGCTGTCCTACAATCTCTATTTCTATTGAGGGTAAAAATATAAATCGTGCTTTACTCGATCTAGGCGCTAGCGTCAACTTGCTTCCTTATTCAGTATACGAGCAGTTAGGAATTGGAGAGTTAAAACCCGCCCATTGTACTCTCCAAATGGCAGACCGATCTATCACCAAACCTCGGGGCGAACTAGAGGATGTGTTAATTAATGTCGGGGAATTCATATTTCCCGTGGACTTTATTGTTTTAGATACACAACCTGTGGCAAACCCACGCAATCAAATCCCGGTGATACTTGGTCGACCCTTCCTAGCAACTTCTAACGCTGTAATTAATTGTCGTAACGGTTCTATGAACTTATCCTTCGGGAAAATGACAATTGAGCTTAATATTTACAAGCTAGGAAGTCAGCCATCAGAACCTTCTGCTCAATTGCTGGATGTTTGTTCCATCCACGAGATAGCTTCCGAAAGCTGCATGGATGAGGAGCTTTGCTTTGATGTTCTCGACAACATTAATGAGACATCGTTTGATCTTGCACCACTTTACAGTGAGGATATGTTCAATGAGTCCGACCTTGAGATTGAACCCGTTGACTCGTTGCAAAAGTCAGCAGCACTTTCCGAGTCAATATCTTATGCAAGTTTTGAACCTTTTCGGGAGTCCGAATATCATTCGCTTACCCCACCTTCTATTGTCTCTCCGCCAATTCTTGATCTCAAACCTCTACCTTCTCATCTTAAATATGCATATTTAGGAGAGAATGAGACTTTGCCAGTGATTATTTCCGCTTCTCTAGCCTTAGAGCAAGAGAATGCACTTTTGGCAGTGTTGAGATTGAATCGGGAAGCATTTGGTTGGACTATGGCTGACATCAAAGGGATTAGTCCCTTAATTGTTGAACATTACATACATCTGATGGATGAAGCCAAACCAACCCGAGACCCACAAAGACGGTTAAATCCCGTTATGAATGAGGCGGTAAAGAAAGAAATCGTCAAGTGCCTTGATAGTGGAATAATTTACCCCATATCTGATAGCCAATGGGTAAGTCCAATTCATGTGGTCCCTAAAAAGTCTGGCATCACGGTCATCACTAATGAGGCTAATGAGTTAATCCAAACACGCACCCAAACTGGGTGGCGCGTATGTATCGATTACAGGAAACTCAATGCCGCGACGAGGAAAGATCACTTCCCTCTACCTTTCATTGACCAGATGTTAGAACGATTGGCGGGACACGAATACTACTGTTTCTTGGACGGATACTCTGGCTATAACCAGGTCCCCATCGCCGAAAAGGATCAAGATAAAACCACTTTTACTTGTCCTTTCGGAACTTTTGCTTATAGACGCATGCCCTTTGGGTTATGCAATGCTCCCGCTACATTTCAGCGGTGCATGATAGGGATATTTTCAGATATGGTGGAAAATTTTCTGGAAATTTTTATGGACGATTTCTCCATTTTTGGAGACTCCTTTGAGGACTGCCTTCGTAATCTTGACGCTGTTCTTACCCGCTGTAAGGATAAGAACTTGACTTTGAATTGGGAAAAATGTCATTTTATGGTCCAAGAAGGCATTGTACTTGGACATATAATTTCACATAAAGGCATTGAGGTTGACATAGCTAAAATAGATGTCATTCAAAACCTCCCTCGTCCCAATTGCGTCAAAGATATACGATCCTTCCTTGGTCATGCAGGATTTTATAGGAGATTTATTAAGGACTTTAGCAAAATTGCTAGACCCTTAACCCATCTATTGGCCAAGGACACTACTTTTCACTTCGATTCGGATTGTGAGGCTGCTTTTGAATCGCTTAAAGAATCACTCACTACAGCCCCCGTTTTATCATCTCCTGATTGGAACCACCCGTTCGAGCTTATGTGTGATGCATCAGATTTTGCTATTGGTGCGGTCTTAGGACAGCACATTGATAAGATGCCACATGTAATTTACTATGCAAGTAGGACCTTGAATGATGCACAAATAAATTACACAACTACCGAGAAAGAACTCTTGGCAGTTGTATTTGCATTAGAGAAATTCAGGCCCTACTTGATTGGCTCGCCTATTGTGGTTTACACAGATCACTCCGCCCTACGACATCTTTTATCGAAGAAGGATGCGAAGGCCAGGCTAATACGTTGGATCCTATTGTTACAAGAATTTGATCTTGTCATCAAAGACAAGAGTGGATGTGAAAACGTTGTAGCCGACCATCTTTCACGCATCACTTCTTCGCCAACTGTGACTGTGCTGATAAATGACTCATTTCCTGACGAACAGCTCTTGAATGTATCCTACGAACCTTGGTTTGTGGATATCGTGAACTATCTTGCGACGGGACTTATACCTAGCGATTGGTCGAAACAAGACAAACTTCGATTTTTATCCCAAGTAAAATATTTTTACTGGGATGAACCATATCTATTCAAGTATTGTTCCGATCAAATCATTCGCAGGTGTGTCCCTAACGATGAATTCAAGAGCGTGTTATCATTTTGCCATGATCAGGCATGCGGCGGTCACTTTGGACCTCGAAAAACGGAAGAGAAAGTTTTGCAATGTGGCTTTTATTGGCCAATATTATTTAAAGATGCATTTGAACATTGCAAAACTTGTCCGCGATGTCAGCATTTGGGTCGGATTTCACGAAGGAATGAGATGCCGCTCCAACCTATTTTGGTTGTGGAAATATTTGATATTTGGGGTATTGATTTTATGGGCCCTTTTCCCAACTCCTTTGGGAATCTATATATCTTGTTAGCGGTTGATTATGTCTCGAAGTGGGTGGAAGCTATACCGTGTCGCACTAATGACAACAAAGTTGTCATTAAGTTCCTTAAAGAAAATATCTTTTCGCGATTCGGACACCCCCGCGCTATCATTAGCGACAACGGGACACATTTCTGCAATAGGCCTTTCGAGGCCTTGATGCGGAAATATTCAATCACTCACAAGCTTTCTACGCCCTATCACCCCCAAACAAGCGGGCAGGCTGAGATCTCAAATAGGCAGATCAAACAGATATTGGAGAAGATGGTTTCGAAAAACCGTAAGGATTGGTCAACCAAATTGACAGATGCTCTTTGGGAATTCCGCACCGCTTATAAGACCGATCTTGGTATGTCTCCATACCGTCTTGTGTTTGGGAAGGCATGCCACCTCCCTGTCGAGATTGAACATAAGGCAATGTGGGCTATTAAAGAGCTTAATTTTGATCTTGATCATGCAGGCAGCTATCGGAAGCTGCAATTGAATGAGCTAAGCGAACTCCGCGATGAAGCTTACGATAATGCGGTGATAGTAAAGAACAGGACTAAAGTGTTCCACGATAAAAATCTTTCTAGAAAAACCTTCACATCGGGGCAACAAGTCCTTCTTTACGATTCCCGTCTCCATCTTCATCCGGGTAAGCTTAAATCTCGTTGGAAAGGACCTTTTGTGGTGCGGTATGTACACTCGCACGGAGCAGTTGAAGTCGAAAATTTGAAAAACGGTTCGATTTTTAAAGTGAATGGGCATAGATTAAAACCGTATTTTTCTGCTGACCCCGCGGAGGAGCTCCTGTTTTTACAGGAGCCGCTTTATCAAAACTAAAATTCCTCCGCCTCACCTCCTTGTTTTGATAACTTTTTCACATTTTAAGAATGGAGGTGAGTAAAAAAATGATTTGATTGAATATCTGTGCGTGTCAAAGAATAAGTTTGGGGGAATTTTTCATTTCACTATTATTTTACCCCTTGTATCTCTCCCTTAGTATACAGGTCCATGTTCTCAAAAGGCTACATCAGTGAGGACACTGCTGAAAACAGGTTTGGGGGGGAGGTTTGTATTCACTAAATTATCTTTGACACCGAGCATTAATTTTTTTTTTTATATATATAACAAAAGAGTAGAAAGTGAAAAATTACATCCAAAAGATTGGAATAGTTTAAGAAAACCAAGAAAATTAGAAGTTTTCTTACACGAACTAGTAATAAGTAGTTATGAGCTGTTGTCCCAAGGGTTAGTAAAATGAAGGAAGTCACTAATCTGAGGATAAAAATAAGTCTGAAAAATAGTTTCTATTCTGGAAGCCAAACATTTGAATGTTGATACCCTACTATATGCACTTACACACGTCTTGAAACTCTGGATAGTAGAAGATACCTTGAAATGCTCTTGTCCAAAAGCCAAAGTATGAAGGAAATGAAAAAAAAAATGAAGAAAATATAAATGGTGAAAAGAAAAAAAAAATGAACACTGGTTTTGTTATCGCCAAGGCAGCAATAAAAAAATATAGCGAGGGTGCCTCTTCACCTAGTGCCCTAAGGTCAACTGGTCTGGGAGTCACTGCTAAGCCTTAGGTGGTGCAAGACGAGGAAAATATTATCACCTAATTAGCAAGCACATGAGTAATCGGTTGGTTAGTACCTCAAGAAGTATTAACGGTCACATGAAAATGTGTGAGCAAATCTTTAATATTCATTAAATTAAAAAGTACTAAGGTAGATGGACAAGAGTATGATAGCTTGAATTGAATTCTCCGAGTGTAGGGATGTCCATTTCACACACGTGGGGTTATATTATCAATGTTTGGAAGAAAGGTAGGAATGAAGAATAAAGACGATGTTTTATTGAGGGGTAATGTGATTTCTAACATTTTTTCATGACTATTAAGATAGGGCTCATAACAACTGAAAAGCTAGCATAGTTGGAAACTCTTCTTTTCAAAGTATTTCTTTTATGGTTCTTGTCTTTATATGTAAATTTCACCATCTTTCTTTTGTTATAGGATTTTGTGGGTGTAATCCGCTGAAAACCCTCAGGAGACAACACTCCTCCTACTAGGGACACCTAGAGGTTTAACGGCTTGTTGCACGTGCTCAGTGCAATCGTGTCTGCCTACGAAAGTGTGCTTAGTTTTCTCCTTTCTTTTTCTCCTCTTAAATAAACTAGTTTGCTCGGGACGATCAAAGATAAGTTTGGGGGTATTTGTTCAGTTGATAAAACTGCACATTTGTATTACATTTTTCCTACCATTTTCATATTAAAAAAGGACTTTATTATAATATATTATACATATGAGGGTTTATGTGTAAAAACATTATTTTCCATGTGTTAATATATTTTAATTATCATTTGGTAGGAAAATGTATGCAAATATTATTGACCTAATCCTAGTAGAACAAAGTCTACTAAAATCTTATTTGAGTTGTTGTGCAGAATATTTCCAAGTTGTTATGAAGAATTTATCAAACAAATCAATTTGTTGAAGAAATCTTGCCAAATTAAGAAGCAAAACTTGGAGACCAAGTCTGGAAGCAACCGAGAAAAGATTTTTGAATTCTGAAGGTGCCTAGGATTGCCACATGTCATAAGATGCAAGCACAAGAAAATTGATTAAGAGATCTCACCCATTGGCCGCGGATCCACGGCCATAACCCCCCTTTCGCCGCGGATCCGCCGCAATATTATAGAGTTGGAAGGAAAGATTTTGGGGCATGATTCTCTACTATATTTTACCAACTTTTGAAGCAAAAGATTCTGGCTTTGCACTATAAAAAGGCACCGAGAGCCTCTTGGAAAAGCTATCAAGCCGAAGAGATCACGAAGCTCCCGACGCTCACGCATCCAGGCTGATCATCGACTGTTCGACTACCTCCTTAGGAAAGATCGAGAAGCAACTAGTTGTAATCATTTTCTATGGATTAAAAGTGTAGTTTGAAGAAGTCGATTAATAAAGGTAGTTATTTTATTTAATTGTTTTTTACATTATGTTTTACCTCGATTTCTTTTCATCTTCTTCTCCCAACATGCGCGAGTAATTCTCCGCTTGTTAGGGTTCGTACGATTAGGGTAGGCTAATGGACGATGAAAATAATTAAACCCTTTTTAAGTCCTATAAAGTTTAGGAACTTTATCAAAAGAATCATTAACATCCTAATCGGGCGCGCTAGCAATTCTTTGCTAGTTCCGACCATGATTAGAGATTAGATTAATGATTGTTTTGGTAAAGGCTAGATATGAACGGAGTTCCGTGTCGGGATAAGGGTTAAGAGTGGGATTCCTTTTCCCTCCAGAAACCCTAATCTACACGCATCACCGTCGTTCTAGTTCTAAATCTATTAATGGATAAAAAGGGTAACTTTTAATTAATCGTCCATAACTACTAAATCCTAACGAACCCTACAAGCCTTCTTATTATATTTACTACATCTTTAAAATAATCTAGATCTATATTTTACATTCTTGTTTAACGTAGATCTAGAAACCATTCTATAAAATTATTTATCCCTCCTCTCTTTCTCAACACATCTAAAGTAAAAGTAAAAGGTTCCACGTTTCCCTGAGGACGACCCGTACTCATCTCGGTCTAGCTACACGCGATACCGTTCTGATTGCGGTTAACTACAAACATACACCTTTTCGTACCAATCAAATGGCGCCGTTGCCGGGGATACGTGCGTAATTTTTTATTTTTACTATTTGTGTTGAATTCTTAGACGAGTCATATCATTATTAACATAAAACTGCAAATTGCATATTTAACGATTTGTGCGTGAATTTTTGCAAGGAGATCTGGAGACACAGAATTAAGGGAAACAGGGAACAGAGACATTTTTAGAGATCCAGAGGAGCACAGAAGGCTATACAAAAATTTTCATCAAGTGATCCCTCTGCCACGCGGCGGAACCGCGGCTAAAGTGCCCCTTCTGCGGCGGAATCGCGGCAAGTTGGAGGAATTAGGGCTTCAATCTTCTCTGGTATCTTTCTTAACTCCTTCTCTCTCCCCTCAAATCCAATAAAATCTATTTTCTACAGGATTCTTTGCAAAATTGCGCCGCTCAAAAAAAAAAATCTTTTTGCAAAAGTTTTGTGATTGGTTTTGTTTTGCATATTTAATACGGACTCTAAGGGGCAAAGACCAAATCAAGATTAGGTGGGGATTTCATCACCCTTCCTAAGCCCTACAAATCACAAACTGAGCATATAGATCAACCCTTCATTAATTTAAAAAATATCTAGACCAGACTCTAAGGACTGTCGCGCTCAATAAGGACAGAGGAAGGTCGTGGGTAATTTATCGTTTATCCGCATTACTTTTGTAGTGCCCAGGCAAGTGTGACAAAGGCTAGTGGTTTTTAATTAGGCCCACGACGTGGTTCCTTCCCACTTACCTGGCACTTATCTGGCTACAAGGGTAGTACGGAGGCGGTAGAGGATTGATCCTGCGGCTTGTCCTTTGGAAGTCTAGGAGCGGTCTAGAGACTGGACCTAGGTGACCTTAGTTCTAGGGTTGCTTGTGCATCTTAGGGTGATTTGTCTTGAGTCCCACTTTTTCAAAACAAGCCAATTTTAAAATCACACACACGCTGCCACTTGCACTAAACCCGCTTAGTGCATGCTCGGCTGGACACGGGATCCTAGTGCCCGTCTTGTCCGCGTTCCTTCTATCGACACCGAAGTCGGTACTTCTTCATCTTCTTTTCCCCCACCACACACCACATCGACCGTGATGGACGACACTCCATCTAATTATAACACCACGCTGCCACTGCCCGCAGGTGAGCAGAATCCACCGCGCATCTCTCTCCAAAAGAGATGCTATCCTATTCGTGGTCCTCTTCCTACTTGTCTATCTCTTCCACCACCTAACGGGGATAATTTCGAAATTAAACCCCACTACATCAATCTGCTGCCCAAATTTCACGGGCTTAAGTCGGAAGACGCATACGTTTTCATCACCAAATTCGAAAACGTATGCGCAATGATGGGTACTTCACAATTGACTTTAGATGCTATGCGCTTACGTCTTCTCCCATTCACACTGTGCGACTTGGCAGAAAAATGGCTTTACAATACTGCCGCACACTCTATAACTAATTGGGATGAATTCGTCAAAGCATTTCTTAAGAAGTTTTACCCAAACCATAAGACTGCCCACATTAGGAGCGAGATCAACCAGTTCACCCAGCTTCCTAATGAACCATTTTGGAAGTGCTTTGAACGTTTCAAGGATCTGCTTGTCCAATGCCCCCATCACGGAATACAAAGATGGGATTTATGTCGGATTATATATGAGGGCAATAATCCAGCGACAAAGCAGATGCTTGAAACAATGTGTCAATGCAATTTCATGTCTAAAGATGACGGTGAAGCATGGAAATATCTGGAAGATCTTGCTGAACACACGTTGCAGTGGGAAAGCGTAAGACCACCTTCAACTAAGGGAGGTATTCACCAGCTCGATGTTTCTATCGCAGTAAAAGCCGAAATGGCAGCGATGCAGAAGAAACTCAATTCTATTGAGAACAAACTTTCATCAGTCTCCCTTAATCAGGTCACGCTTCCCAAGACTGTCTGTGGTTGCTGTTCGGATCCTTCATACTTAACGGAAGAATATCCTATGAATGCATCGTTTCAAGCTAATGCTGCTTTTCAGCAGCGACCTAGAAACGACCCTTATTCTTCCATGTACAATCAAGGATGGAGGAATCATCCTAACTTTGCTTGGAATCAAAACCAACAAAGACCTCCTCCACAGCAACCACAACCACAGAATCAGCCCCCCTTTCAGTCACAGAATTTCCAAAATCCGGCCAACATTTCTACACCACAAGTGGCCGGTATTGACAACTCACTTGCACAAACTTTGGATATGTTCATGAAACAATCCATGCAAAATTCGGCTGAGATGAGGTCTTCTATTGATGCCCTAACGAAAAACTCCTCCTCCCATGGTGAGAGTATCAAATCAATAGAAAACCAAATCGCACAATTAAACGCCGCAATAAGTGCGAGAGAGAAAGGGAAACTCCCATCTCAACCCTTACCGAATCCTGGCCATTCACAAAGTAATAATGTGAATGCCGTCACTACGTTGAGATCGGGGAGAGTGTTGAACAACCAAGTGGGTGAGCAATTTGATGATAGTGACACATTTGATACCCCTTCTTATTCTTCTTCTTCTTCTTCTTCCCCTAACTCGTCTAGTCTTCCACCTTCATCCGAGCCTATTCTCCGTTTTCGCCAAGGCTCAAACATTTCGCCAAATCTATCTAAGTCGATGCCCACTCCAATTTTGGGATCGAATCCGTCGCCACAGTCTTCTCTACAAACGTTGGACCCAAAACTTATTGATCGATCTCCATTTCTAAACCGATTAAGGGCCAACCGACCTAACCCGCAAATGGAGAAGATTGTGGAAATGTTTAAGCAAGTTAGCGTGAATATTCCTCTCCTCGATGCCATTCAACAAGTCCCATCTTATGCAAGAATCCTTAAAGACTTGTGCACTAGGAAGAGAAAAACTCAAGTGCATAAAAAGGTTTTCATGACGAGTAATGTTAGCACCGCTTTTACCCAACAAATACCAAAGAAACGTAAGGACCCCGGCTGTCCTACAATCTCTATTTCTATTGAGGGTAAAAATATAAATCGTGCTTTACTCGATCTAGGCGCTAGCGTCAACTTGCTTCCTTATTCAGTATACGAGCAGTTAGGAATTGGAGAGTTAAAACCCGCCCATTGTACTCTCCAAATGGCAGACCGATCTATCACCAAACCTCGGGGCGAACTAGAGGATGTGTTAATTAATGTCGGGGAATTCATATTTCCCGTGGACTTTATTGTTTTAGATACACAACCTGTGGCAAACCCACGCAATCAAATCCCGGTGATACTTGGTCGACCCTTCCTAGCAACTTCTAACGCTGTAATTAATTGTCGTAACGGTTCTATGAACTTATCCTTCGGGAAAATGACAATTGAGCTTAATATTTACAAGCTAGGAAGTCAGCCATCAGAACCTTCTGCTCAATTGCTGGATGTTTGTTCCATCCACGAGATAGCTTCCGAAAGCTGCATGGATGAGGAGCTTTGCTTTGATGTTCTCGACAACATTAATGAGACATCGTTTGATCTTGCACCACTTTACAGTGAGGATATGTTCAATGAGTCCGACCTTGAGATTGAACCCGTTGACTCGTTGCAAAAGTCAGCAGCACTTTCCGAGTCAATATCTTATGCAAGTTTTGAACCTTTTCGGGAGTCCGAATATCATTCGCTTACCCCACCTTCTATTGTCTCTCCGCCAATTCTTGATCTCAAACCTCTACCTTCTCATCTTAAATATGCATATTTAGGAGAGAATGAGACTTTGCCAGTGATTATTTCCGCTTCTCTAGCCTTAGAGCAAGAGAATGCACTTTTGGCAGTGTTGAGATTGAATCGGGAAGCATTTGGTTGGACTATGGCTGACATCAAAGGGATTAGTCCCTTAATTGTTGAACATTACATACATCTGATGGATGAAGCCAAACCAACCCGAGACCCACAAAGACGGTTAAATCCCGTTATGAATGAGGCGGTAAAGAAAGAAATCGTCAAGTGCCTTGATAGTGGAATAATTTACCCCATATCTGATAGCCAATGGGTAAGTCCAATTCATGTGGTCCCTAAAAAGTCTGGCATCACGGTCATCACTAATGAGGCTAATGAGTTAATCCAAACACGCACCCAAACTGGGTGGCGCGTATGTATCGATTACAGGAAACTCAATGCCGCGACGAGGAAAGATCACTTCCCTCTACCTTTCATTGACCAGATGTTAGAACGATTGGCGGGACACGAATACTACTGTTTCTTGGACGGATACTCTGGCTATAACCAGGTCCCCATCGCCGAAAAGGATCAAGATAAAACCACTTTTACTTGTCCTTTCGGAACTTTTGCTTATAGACGCATGCCCTTTGGGTTATGCAATGCTCCCGCTACATTTCAGCGGTGCATGATAGGGATATTTTCAGATATGGTGGAAAATTTTCTGGAAATTTTTATGGACGATTTCTCCATTTTTGGAGACTCCTTTGAGGACTGCCTTCGTAATCTTGACGCTGTTCTTACCCGCTGTAAGGATAAGAACTTGACTTTGAATTGGGAAAAATGTCATTTTATGGTCCAAGAAGGCATTGTACTTGGACATATAATTTCACATAAAGGCATTGAGGTTGACATAGCTAAAATAGATGTCATTCAAAACCTCCCTCGTCCCAATTGCGTCAAAGATATACGATCCTTCCTTGGTCATGCAGGATTTTATAGGAGATTTATTAAGGACTTTAGCAAAATTCCTAGACCCTTAACCCATCTATTGGCCAAGGACACTACTTTTCACTTCGATTCGGATTGTGAGGCTGCTTTTGAATCGCTTAAAGAATCACTCACTACAGCCCCCGTTTTATCATCTCCTGATTGGAACCACCCGTTCGAGCTTATGTGTGATGCATCAGATTTTGCTATTGGTGCGGTCTTAGGACAGCACATTGATAAGATGCCACATGTAATTTACTATGCAAGTAGGACCTTGAATGATGCACAAATAAATTACACAACTACCGAGAAAGAACTCTTGGCAGTTGTATTTGCATTAGAGAAATTCAGGCCCTACTTGATTGGCTCGCCTATTGTGGTTTACACAGATCACTCCGCCCTACGACATCTTTTATCGAAGAAGGATGCGAAGGCCAGGCTAATACGTTGGATCCTATTGTTACAAGAATTTGATCTTGTCATCAAAGACAAGAGTGGATGTGAAAACGTTGTAGCCGACCATCTTTCACGCATCACTTCTTCGCCAACTGTGACTGTGCTGATAAATGACTCATTTCCTGACGAACAGCTTTTGAATGTATCCTACGAACCTTGGTTTGTGGATATCGTGAACTATCTTGCGACGGGACTTATACCTAGCGATTGGTCGAAACAAGACAAACTTCGATTTTTATCCCAAGTAAAATATTTTTACTGGGATGAACCATATCTATTCAAGTATTGTTCCGATCAAATCATTCGCAGGTGTGTCCCTAACAATGAATTCAAGAGCGTGTTATCATTTTGTCATGATCAGGCACGCGGCGGTCACTTTGGACCTCGAAAAACGGAAGAGAAAGTTTTGCAATGTGGCTTTTATTGGCCAATATTATTTAAAGATGCATTTGAACATTGGAAAACTTGTCCGCGATGTCAGCATTTGGGTCGGATTTCACGAAGGAATGAGATGCCGCTCCAACCTATTTTGGTTGTGGAAATATTTGATGTTTGGGGTATTGATTTTATGGGCCCTTTTCCCAACTCCTTTGGGAATCTATATATCTTGTTAGCGGTTGATTATGTCTCGAAGTGGGTGGAAGCTATACCGTGTCGCACTAATGACAACAAAGTTGTCATTAAGTTCCTTAAAGAAAATATCTTTTCGCGATTCGGACACCCCCGCGCTATCATTAGCGACAACGGGACACATTTCTGCAATAGGCCTTTCGAGGCCTTGATGCGGAAATATTCAATCACTCACAATCTTTCTACGCCCTATCACCCCCAAACAAGTGGGCAGGCTGAGATCTCAAATAGGCAGATCAAACAGATATTGGAGAAGATGGTTTCGAAAAACCGTAAGGATTGGTCAACCAAATTGACAGATGCTCTTTGGGAATTCCGCACCGCTTATAAGACCGATCTTGGTATGTCTCCATACCGTCTTGTGTTTGGGAAGGCATGCCACCTCCCTGTTGAGATTGAACATAAGGCAATGTGGGCTATTAAAGAGCTTAATTTTGATCTTGATCATGCAGGCAGCTATCGGAAGCTGCAATTGAATGAGCTAAGCGAACTCCGCGATGAAGCTTACGATAATGCGGTGATAGTAAAGAACAGGACTAAAGTGTTCCACGATAAAAATCTTTCTAGAAAAACCTTCACATCGGGGCAACAAGTCCTTCTTTACGATTCCCGTCTCCATCTTCATCCGGGTAAGCTTAAATCTCGTTGGAAAGGACCTTTTGTGGTGCGGTATGTACACTCGCACGGAGCAGTTGAAGTCGAAAATTTGAAAAACGGTTCGATTTTTAAAGTGAATGGGCATAGATTAAAACCGTATTTTTCTGCTGACCCCGCGGAGGAGCTCCTGTTTTTACAGGAGCCGCTTTATCAAAACTAAAATTCCTCCGCCTCACCTCCATGTTTTGATAACTTTTTCACATTTTAAGAATGGAGGTGAGTAAAAAAATGATTTGATTGAATATCTGTGCGTGTCAAAGAATAAGTTTGGGGGAATTTTTCATTTCACTATTATTTTACCCCTTGTATCTCTCCCTTAGTATACAGGTCCATGTTCTCAAAAGGCTACATCAGTGAGGACACTGCTGAAAACAGGTTTGGGGGGAGGTTTGTATTCACTAAATTATCTTTGACACCGAGCATTAATTTTTTTTTTTTATATATATAACAAAAGAGTAGAAAGTGAAAAATTACATCCAAAAGATTGGAATAGTTTAAGAAAACCAAGAAAATTAGAAGTTTTCTTACAAGAACTAGTAATAAGTAGTTATGAGCTGTTGTCGCAAGGGTTAGTAAAATGAAGGAAGTCACTAATCTGAGGATAACAATAAGTCTGAAAAATAGTTTCTATTCTGGAAGCCAAACATTTGAATGTTGATACCCTACTATATGCACTTACGCACGTCTTGAAACTCAGGATAGTAGAGGATACCTTGAAATGCTCTTGTCCAAAAGCCAAAGTATGAAGGAAATGAAAAAAAAATGAAGAAAATATAAATGGTGAAAAGAAAAAAAAAATGAACACTGGTTTTGTTATCGCCAAGGCAGCAATAAAAAAATATAGCGAGGGTGCCTCTTCACCTAGTGCCCTAAGGCCAACTGGTCTGGGAGTCACTGCTAAACCTTAGGTGGTGCAAGACGAGGAAAATATTATCACCTAATTAGCAAGCACATGAGTAATCGGTTGGTTAGTACCTCAAGAAGTATTAACGGTCGCATGAAAATGTGTGAGCAAATCTTTAATATTCATTAAATTAAAAAGTACTAAGGTAGATGGACAAGAGTATGATAGCTTGAATTGAATTCTCCGAGTGTAGGGATGTCCATTACACACACGTGGGGTTATATGATCAATGTTTGGAAGAAAAGTAGGAATGAAGAATAAAGACGATGTTTTATTGAGGGGTAATGTGATTTCTAACATTTTTTCATGACTATTAAGATAGGGCTCATAACAACTGAAAAGCTAGCATAGTTGGAAACTCTTCTTTTCAAAGTATTTCTTTTATGGTTCTTGTCTTTATATGTAAATTTCACCATCTTTCTTTTGTTATAGGATTTTGTGGGTGTAATCCGCTGAAAACCCTCAAGAGACAACACTCCTCCTACTAGGGACACCTAGAGGTTTAACGGCTTGTTGCACGTGCTCAGTGCAATCGTGTCTGCCTACGAAAGTGTGCTTAGTTTTCTCCTTTCTTTTTCTCCTCTTAAATAAACTAGTTTGCTCGGGACGATCAAAGATAAGTTTGGGGGTATTTGTTCAGTTGATAAAACTGCACATTTGTATTACATTTTTCCTACCATTTTCATATTAAAAAAGGACTTTATTATAATATATTATACATATGAGGGTTTATGTGTAAAAACATTATTTTCCATGTGTTAATATATTTTAATTATCATTTGGTAGGAAAATGTATGCAAATATTATTGACCTAATCCTAATAGAACAAAGTCTACTAAAATCTTATTTGAGTTGTTGTGCAGAATATTTCCAAGTTGTTATGAAGAATTTATCAAACAAATCAATTTGTTGAAGAAATCTTGCCAAATTAAGAAGCAAAACTTGGAGACCAAGTCTGGAAGCAACCGAGAAAAGATTTTTGAATTCTGAAGGTGCCTAGGATTGCCACATGTCATAAGATGCAAGCACAAGAAAATTGATCAAGAGATCTCACCCATTGGCCGCGGATCCGCGGCCATAACCCCCCTTTCGCCGCGGATCCGTCGCAATATTATGGAGTTGGAAGGAAAGATTTTGGGGCATGATTCTCTACTATATTTTACCAACTTTTGAAGCAAAAGATTCTGGCTTTGCACTATAAAAAGGCACCGAGAGCCTCTTGGAAAAGCTATCAAGCCGAAGAGATCACGAAGCTCCCGACGCTCACGCATCCAGGCTGATCATCGACTGTTCGACTACCTCCGTAGGAAAGATCGAGAAGCAACTAGTTGTAATCATTTTCTATGGATTAAAAGTGTAGTTTGAAGAAGTCGATTAATAAAGGTAGTTATTTTATTTAATTGTTTTTTACATTATGTTTTCCCTCGATTTCTTTTCATCTTCTTCTCCCAACATGCGCGAGTAATTCTCCGCTTGTTAGGGTTCGTAGGATTAGGGTAGGCTAATGGACGATGAAAATAATTAAACCCTTTTTAAGTCCTATAAAGTTTAGGAACTTTATCAAAAGAATCATTAACATCCTAATCGGGCGCGCTAGCAATTCTTTGCTAGTTCCGACCACGATTAGAGATTAGATTAATGATTATTTTGGTAAAGGCTAGATATGAACGGAGTTCCATGACGAGATAAGGGTTAAGAGTGGGATTCCTTTTCCCTCCAGAAACCCTAATCTACACGCATCTCCGTCGTTCTAGTTCTAAATCTATTAATGGATAAAAAGGGTAACTTTTAATTAATCGTCCATAACTACTAAATCCTAACGAACCCTACAAGCCCTCTTATTATATTTACTACATCTTTAAAATAATCTAGATCTATATTTTACATTCTTGTTTGACGTAGATCTAGAAACCATTCTATAAAATTATTTATCCCTCCTCTCTTTCTCAACACATCTAAAGTAAAAGTAAAAGGTTCCACGTTTCCCTGAGGACGACCCGTACTCATCTCGGTCTAGCTACACGCGATACCGTTCTGATTGCGGTTAACTACAAATATACACCTTTTCGTACCAATCAACAGGCCGTCTCCCAAGCTGGGATGAGAAGCGCATACGCTAGGCTACTCCGGAGAATCGATGCCCTGTCTCGATAGTCCTACGACTAGGGACCTGCATAAGGATGTGCTTGTGGATTACCCAGCCCCCACGAGTGTGACTGCCATCACAATGCTGGTAATCAAGCAAATATCCTAAGGGCTCCACTAATGTGTAAAGGCGATATGCTATAAGAAACACATGCACACATTAAAGCAGAAACAAACCAAGTAGCATACTACTATTTTGAGCAAGATTGTCAATACAAGGTGAATATCCCAAGCTTCCATCAAGTAATATACAAACTAGTATGATACAGTAATGGCCCCTAGGGCATATACACTAACATTAACATTGTTTCGGGTTTGTCGCATATTGTCTAGACGAAGTTAAAAGGTTCGATCGAATGTCAAAAACCCATTTTTCCAAGTTTAACGTATTCGGAAAAACATGCAAGTGATTCCGTGGACCCTCTAGAAGAACGAAACCTTAACTCGATTATGTGGCCTTCAAAACCGCCTCTTGAACCCTAGGGTTTGTGGTAGTTTAGCGTTGTCACATGTGAGGCGTGTTAGTTATATGTATTCCCTAGAGGCCATTACTGTACATACGATGTATATTGTAGTGGATGCTTGGATATATATAGGGAAGACTTTCTTGCTCGACATGATAGTATGCTATCTGGTTGCCCTTTATCTTAACATGTACTCTGATTGTCTCTATGTTACATGTTGATAAAGCCCTTAGGATGACTACTTGACTACCAGGACTATGATGCAGATCATACTAGTAGGGACAGAGTAGTCGCTAAGTACATCCTTCAAATGTTCCTAGTCGTGGGAGTACCGAGACAGGGCATCGATACTCCAGAGTAGACTAGCGTATGCGCTTCTTGACCCATATGATGGAAGATGGATGATCCCATATCCATTGGTGTTTGACATCAGAGAAGGTATACGGGTGCTCAGTAGAGACTGGGTACACTGGACGGACTCGCCGAGAACTCCCAGATGGTATTATATCTTACGTCAGATGGCAGTTCTCTGGTGACACTGGTACAGGTTGTTGGATATAGTGCCCTCAAAGTCAATTATTGGATCGCAGGCACGTGATTGCAATGATTGAGGGAGGACCTATGCCGGTAGGACAGTCTTACTCGAGATGATAGTATGCTATCTGGTTTATCTTTATCATCGTGTACATGCTTTAGGTGATGTTACAGATCACTATTGCACGTTGATAGAGCCCTTAGGATTCTTGCTTGACTACCAGCAGTATGATGGCGATCATATACGTGAGAGTTGGGTAGTCTATAAGCACATCCTTAAAGTGGTCCCTGGTCGTAGGAGTTTCGAGACTGGGCATCAATACTCCATTAGTAGACTAGTGTATACAGTCGAGACCCCGACGAGGGGCGGTGGCCGGTCTCATAAGCCATTGGTGTCAGTTGGATCACCTAAGATGTATACAGGTGCTCATTGGGTTATGAGTACACTGGACATGACTCGCCGGGAACATGTTAGTTGGTATTATACCTGACGTCAGATAGCAGTTCCCTGGTGACATGTGTACAGGTTAGTTCATCAACCTGAGATCGTCATTTGTCTCGTGTGAGTTCCTACTGTGCTTTGATTACTACCGTACCACGGCTCAAAGGAGTCGTGCAAACAGGTATTAGTTGGGTACAGTCCCGAGCCACATGGAGGCAGTGAGCGGATCGACGGGGGTTTCGTCTCTCCCGGTATTGGGGGTGAGATCGCGCTGTGTCTTGGAGAGCCATTACACGAAGTCCTTGGCCATGGCAGGAGATTTACTGGTAGGTATTCCAGTAGTATCTCAGGGTGTTCTGGGCTACACTCCGACACGACTTGTACCGCTTTTGGGGGTCTGACTTTTACCAACCCCCTAGGCCCGACATGCGATACTCATAGACGAACGGACTGGACTGTACGGATATTATCACTGACAGGCCGAGTAGGGTGTCAGGATGAGTTCTCTCATCGACCTCCCTTTTGGTCAATACCTGGTAGCTCATTACGTACAGCTAGTACCACCGACGTGCTAGTGGTTAAATCCACAGCCAGTGTATTGACGAGTCTTTAGAGTCTCCACAGACAGTTTATCAAGTTTCGGGCGAAACGTTGTAGAGGCCGTATGGTATTATGGCAGGGTTCGATCATATACGTACAGTAGTGCACGGATCATGATCGGACGGATCATACTAGTGGGATTTGGTTTAAGCCGGATCCTATTAGATTTGCTGGATTACTTTAGTCTCATCGCATTCGCATTCAGTCGGAATGCTGATGCAGGTATGTATATACAGTTGAGGGGTATCCTTGTTATCCGTTACAAGTTTACTTTAGATATTGCCATATCTTTTTATTGTTGTAAACATTTGGGTTAATGTTTATAAATGGTGGAAATTGTGAGTGGATTTCATCATGAGGTGCAATTAATGTGGCATGTTTAATTTGGTGACTTATGGTCTCTTTTCTTGTGAACATGTCATGTTAATTGAGTGATTAGAGTGTTGAAATGAGAGGTAGAGAGAGAAATGGTAGCCATATGAGAGGGGTTAGCTCTTGTATTATTATGTTAGCTCTCATTTCTTCATCTCAACACAATAATAGAAAATGCCTCTTCTTCTTCTTCTTCCTCTAGCTCACAACATCCACCATGGCTTCATCTTCAACCTCCATCCATACACTCTCATGCGTTGAGAATCAATGGATGCTTGAGACAAAGTGATCGCACACATTCTCTACTTCACCTTGGACATGTCGGCTAGCAAACTTCGTGTCCGAGTTGCTTCGGATGAAGCGGGAGCCCGTAAAAAGACTCATTGATGTGGTGCCCTTCCGACGAGGAGACCGGAGATCGAAGATGCCGCGAGGAGCTTGGGATGGTGGCCAAAAACCGAAGGACACGGATCGATCGGTATAGCCTTTCCTAACTTCTTCTAGATTGCTAGTTAAATGTTAATGGTTCGATCCGGGATTATAGTCTGCGTTAGCGCCAGTTTCAATTTTATGAAAAAGTTTTTGTTTCCGCATTTTGGCCTCGGATCGACGGCCGGGGCGCTACCGTAGACTTACATGGTATCAGAGCCACGTCATTAACCTTTACTAGTTTGTTCTAACGTGTTTAAAATATCGATCGATCGAAATTTCCGAATCGTATTTCCATTTCAGTGTGCTTGCTGTCGAATTTCAAAGTTGTTCAAAAAATTATTTTAGGCATCTTAAAAATACATGCTGGCATACTTAAAGCTACAGAAAAAGTTTGGAGACGTAACTCCAAAATTCCACCGCGGAACCACCGCGAAATGTCGCATTTGGCGGCCCTTCCTCGGCCCTTTTTGGGCTACAGTGCCCCAAATGTTTTCTGAGGGTTTAATTCATGAAAATATGATTTTTGTGATATATAGTTTTGGCCCAGATTATTTTGAGTGCTGGAATTGTACTTGGGGCCCACTTCGGGAAATTTTGTCGATCGAAATTTTAAATAAGTTAGTTCGCAGTACTTACATTACTAGCTGTGACCGTGAATGTCATTCGAGCGGTAAATCTTGTCTAATTGCTATAGCTCTTTTAGACGGATTTGCGAACGTGACATTCACGTTGATGTTCTGTGTTGTGCTGTGATGTTGCGGATTTGTCATGGTGGATAGCTTGGTGCAAAGTTAGTGCAGTTTAATATTATTTGTACATTAGATATTGCGGGGCGAGCGTCCGACATGTGGACTGCCGTCACTGCCTGCTTGTATATTATTCTTTTGGGGTACGACCGGGCTGAGGTCGATGTACCCGTTGTACATATTTTTCTTTTCTGTACTCGGATTACTCCGCGGTGGAGTGCACGGATAGCCTGGTTTTAGAGGGAAACGGGCCCGCATCTCATGGCTTTGAGACGAAGGGGGATTTCTCTAGAATTGGCGGGCTATTCGCCGCACTCGTAGGGGGTATAGGCTGACCCAAGGAGGGGTGCTCAAGTTACCGGATTTCGTGAAGTGCTGGGTGGTCCATTCACTTTGTTGAAGGGGGATGCTTCGCTTCAGGTTTTGGCGGGTAGCTTACCGCACCCGTAAGGGTCTAGGATTTCATTGCACAGGCTATCCACACGACCAGGGGAACATCGGGTTTCACTTGCGGCTCAAAGGAAACCCGGGGATCCCAGATTATCTGTATTGTTCTGTGATGCTTATTACATTTCTGTGATGTTGCATTTATCACGCCATGAGCGATTATTATATATTGATATATATATATATATATATACTAGTAGATGTTGTATATGTTTTACACCCGCGCTAGTCCAGTCCCCGCTCTGTCGTTAGTTAAGTAACCTAACGGGTGATGGCGGGACCCAGTGGCGAATGCGGATGGCATTTACATACATCGTATTTTCGATCTTTATTGGTGTGATCAATTGATCGGACTGCATTGATTCGGATCAATGCAAGGAAAACAAACATGTTTGACGTTGTTGGAACAATTTTCAAAAAGCTGTTATTACAAGGACGTTCTCTTTTGTTTTGCATAGTGGTATTCGATTATGAATATCCAGCACCTCAGTCAACGAGGCAAGGGCCAAGATCCCTTCATCGGGAGTGACCCCTTGGACCGAAGTTTGCGTCTGGGTAATAACTTCACTATAGCCGATTGCCTTTTTGCTTTGCATCGCGGTATTCAGTTGGAATATCCTGCACCTCATTCTACGGGGAAAGAGCCGAGATCCCTTCACCGGGAGTGACCTCTTTAGCAAAGGTTTTCGCCACTATATATTTGTAAAAAGCTATCCGGTTCCTTCAACGATATCAAGTTCATTACGTAAAAGGTTTTTCGCCAAAAACCATTCGTAGCCCTCCGTCATTTCAGACAGGTAGCACTTAGTATTCATGCTATGTATGTTGGCCTTCGTCAAGGCATATTATATGGTAGCTATTTGTTACTTTCCTGTTGCATAGATGATGCGTTGGTTTGGGACAGTCGTACTACTATTTTGGCCTTCGTCAAGGGTATGTACGGGTGGGTTCAAATTAAGCTGGATAATGACGGGTAGAACTTGACATGTGACTTATAATATGTTGGCCTTCGTCAAGGTCATAAGAGCATGTGGTAAAAATCACATCGGGAGTTTCTAAAGAAACTGAAACTTGCCAGGCATGCGCATTCCTTCTGGAGTGTGATAACATGAGTGGATTCCATCGCGTTATCATGCGATGATAGTTGGATCCCGATGTTAGTGTATATGCCCTAGAGGCCATTACTGTATCATACTAGTTTGTATATTACTTAATGGAAGCTTGGGATATTCACCTTGTATATACAATCTTGCTCAAAATAGTAGTATGCTACTTGGTTTGTTTCTACTTCAATGTGTACATGTGTTTATTTTAGTATATCGCCTATACACATTAGTGGAGCCCTTAGGATCTTTGCTTGATTACCAGCGTTGTGATGGCAGTCACACTAGTGGGGCTGGGTAATCTATAAGCACATCCTTATGCAGGTCCCTGGTCGCAGGACTATCAAGACAGGGCATCGATACTCCGGAGTAGACTAGCGCATGCGCTTCTCATCCCAGTGTGGGAGACGGTCTGTCCCACAGCCGTCGGTACGTCGTACTTGAGATAGTATGCGGGTGCTCGTTGGGTTACGAGTACACTGGACAGGACTCGTCGGGAACTGACTAGTTGGTATTATGCCTATCGTCAGTTATCAGTTCCCAGGTGACATGAGTACAGCTTAGTCCGCTGACTTGACACTGTCACTTCGCCTCGAGTGTGTTCCCACTGTACTTTGATTACTAACCTACCACGGCTCAAAGGAGTCGTGCAAACAGGTGGTAGTTGGGTGCAGTCCCGAAGCACTTGGAGGCAGTGACGGTTAAACATGATTCGTCTCTCCCGGTATTGGGGGTTGACATCACGCTGTGTCTAGGAGAGCCATTACACAAGTAGTCCCTGGCCAGGGTAAACGAGATATACTGGTAGGCTTCCAGTGTTATCTCAGGGTGTTTTGGGCTTCACTCCGACACGACTTGTACCGCTATTGGGGGACTGTTCATATCAGATTTTTGCATTTTCATACAGCCCAATTTTTATCACATTACATATCCGTAGATACTCTTGAGCCGTGTTTGCTAGTCAATTGCAGGATACAGGTTCTCGGTTCTAAAACGGTGAAATTCATGGAAAACACGACAAAATCCGGGTTCCTGCCAACCACAGATAAAACACGGTCTCCGCTCTTCATCCGTATGTTGCCAGATACCAGTTTAGGAAGACAAAATGTCAAATCAATGTCGTTTTCATGCACAAGGCTCAATGGCAGCACAAGATCCAAGAAATCTACGCGGAGCTCGAGGCAATCATGACAAAAACATCCACAAAAGTCCACCTTTCCCTCAATAGAAATTCTGGAAAAATCGTGAAGACAATTTGAGAAAATACATTTGCCAGAATAATGTACACATCAAACCAGGGAAGCACAAAAATTCCCATGCCCTAACTCCACAGTAGTGCGGCGGATCCGCGGCATAGGGAGGCTTAGGCCGCGGATCCGCGGCCATACTGAGGAGCCAGGGCATGGGCTTTTGGGGGTAGAATTGTCTTTTCGTGTGTGTTCTGGTGGTTGCCCTAGGTTTTCATTTTTTGGCCTATAAATAGCCCAGAACTTTGTGAAGGAAAGGGTCCATTCTTGTATTTTCATTTTGCTAGGATTAGTTGTGTTTCTTCTTCCTCTTCTCACCTCTTCTCCATTGAAACTTGTAGTGAGCTTGTGAGTGAAGAGTGATGAATAAAGAAGAACCATTTATTATCATGCTTGTCTCTTTATCTTGTTAATTGTTGTAATTTTAATTTGTTAAGTAGTTGTTGTTATTTTCTTGTTGTTTCTTTCTTCTCTCTTTTTCTTTATCCTTAATACGACAATGATGCTTACGCTCGATCCTCGCCAAGGTGAGGTCGCAAATAGCTAGTCGTATTCTTCTAATCTCCTTCTTTCTATCTTCCTCTTTTGTTTTGTTTTATTTTTCCGTATCATGATGTGTGAGTAGTTCATACTTGTTAGGGTAGGATAAGCGAAGTTTGAGAGAAGGAAATCTCTCTCACTCTTTCCTTGCCCAACAGCTTAATTCGACTCCCGTTAATTGAACCACAATCCGCTACTTACGGCACCCTATCCTACATGATAGCGGTGATCCCGTAGTGAGACCGGTTGTGGTTGAATTAACCGGAGGTTATGGCTAAGAGCCAAGAACGGACGGACAAGCACCAAAAGGAAGGACTTATGCGTTGGAAAGCCTAGCTTATACTCGCAAGTTCCTTCCTAGTCGTGCTAATCCCCGTTGTTGCCGATTACCGTAACACCGATATTAAGAGGGGCAACGAAAGATGTGGAGACTCCTAACTCAAACTAACCTAATCCTAACCCTAACAAGCTCTCTTCAAAACATCAACTTAACACTTAGATAACCACAACAAAATCTGAAAAACCGGACTTAACTCGTTAAAGCACATAGAAAAAGACTCCCATCTCCCTGCGGACGACCCGTACTCAACCGGCTAGCTACAAGCGAAACCGTCTTGATTGCGGTATTTTAACTAAAACTTGAACACGCAGAACCACTATCAATCAAATGGCGCCGTTGCCGGGGAGACGGTAGTTTATTTCCTTGTGTAATTTCGGGTTAATTTGTGGATATAACCGAAAAACAAAACAAAAAAAAAAATACTTTGTAAAAAAATCATCTTGTTATTTTTGATTAGCTTTTGTGCAAGTGTGCAGGAAAATACAAGGTTCGAGTTCAGTGGCAAAGACGTTGAAAATACGGAGTTCAAGTACAGTGCCAAAGACGTGGGAAGATAGACCCACATTTCGCGGCTACATCGTGACGGACAAAACGAAGCATACGGTCTACTGTCAAGATCTGGAGCAGGTACAGTGAGCAAATAAAAATTCAGAAGATCTAGACAAGCAGAGGGGACCCACACCAGCACCCACACAAAAACTGAAGCCCCAACTCCCTGTTCCTGCCGCGGAACCGCGGCAATAGAAGGCTTAGGCCGCGGATCCGCGGCCACTTGGTGCCCTTAGGCTGCCAACTTCTCTCTGTAAGTCTCTCTTCTTCTCCCCACTCTTCTGGACTCCACTGAATTGTGTTTTTTGCAGATTTCTTTGCGCAAACTCTTCTCCCCCTTCCAATAAACTGTTCTTGTGCAGGATTCTTTGCGCCGCAAATAAAAATTGTTTGCAGTTGATTTGTTACTGCTTTGCATTCTTTAATACAGACTTAAGGGGCTTGAAACCAATCCAGATTGGGTGGGGATTTCATCACCCTTCCCAGGACCCCAAAAATCACTAAAACATATGCATTGTCCATTGTAAATTAAAAAATACTAGACTTCAGCCCTAAGGACTTCGCGCTCATTAGGAGAAGATAAACTGTGTTTAGAACCTCGTTTAACGGTATATTGTTTACGGGGTGTCTAGGAAAGTGTTAAAGGCGCAACCGCCGAAAGAGAAAGGGTTATTTAATTAAGGAACTTCGCGAAAGCGTTGGACAACCTCCCCTTATCTCTGTACTTACCTGGCCTCGTGATCAGTGTATTTTTAAGCCCGTTTCTCGGCACTGTTTAACTTCGACAATCAAGTTCAGGAGCAGGTCTAGTAGACCTAGGTTACCCTAGATCTAGGTGTGATTGTGCATATCTTGTTTATGATTGCTTAAGCCGTATATCCGTACATATTTCTGTAAATCTCTTTCCAAAAAAAAAAAGAAAAAAAATCAAAAACTTTTATAAAAAAAAAAACTTGCCCCTTTGTCGCGAAATCCATTTTTCACCCACCACCCATCGCCTTTCTCCATTGACGTTTTCTTACCCTCACCTTCTCCGCTTTGACTATACTAAACTCGTTTAGTGTATGTCCGCTTGGACTCGGGACACTAGCGCCCGTCTAGTCCGCGTTACGTTAGTCGCTACCGACTACGCGATCGACTCCGAAGTCGATACTCCGTCCACTCCTCTTTCACCCCTTCCTTTGCCGGCCAACTCCGACGTTGACCGGAATTCTGTTCATACATCTTCACCTTCACCTTCACCAACCTCTTCTTCCGCGATGTCGGGATTTAATCCGAACATCTCTTTGACCACCCCTGGATTGGCTCCACCTCCTACGGAGACCAATATCCCACCACCACCGCCTGTTGTAGCGCCGCAGCGAATCGCGCTCCAGGATCGTTTCTATCCCACCCGTTCTGCACTTCCCACCTGCCTTTCTCTTCCTCCGGCCAATGGGGACAACTTTGAAATTAAGCCCCACTTCATCAACATGCTTCCACGTTTTCATGGGCTTGAATCTGAAGATTCCTATATCTTCATCAACAAATTTCAAAACGTCTGTGCCATGATGAAAACCACCCAGCTGTCGGACGATGTTATACGTCTACGGGTCATTCCGTTCACTTTATGCGATCTCGCTGAAAAATGGCTGTATAGCACCGCTTCCCACTCAATCACCAGCTGGGACGAGTTTGTTAAAGCGTTTCTGAAAAAATTCTATCCGAATCATAAAACCGCAAGGATTCGAAATGAAATCAACCAATTCTCCCAGCTTCCTTCTGAACCCTTCTGGAAGTGCTTTGACCGATACAAAGACCTTCTTGTTCAGTGTCCTCACCACGGTATAGAAAAATGGCAACTTTGCCAAACCTTATATGAGGGACTGAACCCAGCAACGAAGCAGTTGTTGGAAACCATCTGTCAGGGCCACTTCCTATCCAAATCTGACGAGGAAGCGTGGCAGTTCTTTGACGACCTTGCGGAGCAAACGCTACAGTGGGAGAGCACCAGACCGACTTCTTCTTCTTCTACCTCCACTTCTACCGGTCAGTCTAGGGTAGGAATTCACCAACTTGATATCTCTATTGCGATGAAAGCTGAAATGGCTGCAATAACAAGAAAGCTTGAAGCGATAGAGAGCAAATTTTCTTCTCCTACTCCTGCCCCTGTTCTCCCCCTCCGTACCATTTGCGCTTGTTGTTCCGATCCTTCCCACTTGACCGAAGAGTGTCCTTACAATCCACCCTCGCAAGGACAGGATCAGGTTAATGCTGCCTTCCAGCAAAGACCGAGGAATGATCCATACTCTTCCACCTACAATCTCGGTTGGAGGAACCACCCCAATTTCGCCTGGAATCAGAATCAGAATCAATTCCAAGGCAACAACTTCCAAAGGCCCCCTCCGCCGCAACAACAAGCGCAACAACAAACTCAACATCAATATCAGCAGCCCTTCCAACCCCAACATTTCCAAAATCCGACGAACAACTTTGCACCCAACAATTCTTTTCCACCAAACAACTTTTTTCCGTCAAACAACGATAAGGTTTTCTCGCTCGAACGAAGTCTGGAGGCGTTTGTTAAACAATCGACTCAATCCACCGCCAACATCCAGTCTTCCATTCAATCCTTAGTGCAACACACTGCCGCACACGGGCAAAGCATCAAGACCATCGAGGCCCAGATTGCACAGCTGAACGTGGCCTTAAGCGAGCGAGAGAAGGGGAAGCTCCCGTCCCAGCCACTTCCAAATCCCGGTCACCCACATAATGCACATGTTGCTCTTGAACAACAGAACCATAATGTGAGTGCCGTGACCACACTGAGATCGGGAAGAATGCTGCAAAACAACACGGGCACACGGATCAACGATGACACCCCGGCCGCTGCTTCTTCTTCTTCTTCTTCGTTTTCTGAGCCTATTCTCCGTTCTTCATAAGGCTCTCCCTCTTCTTCTTCTGCTCTGAATGGACCCACTTCTCACTCCACGAAAACACCTATTCTGGGATCCGTTCCAACTCCACACTCTCCTCCTCCAGCATTAGACTCAACCAATTTTCAAAATGTTCCATTTCCAAACTGGTTGAGGTCTAACAAACAAAATCCTCAAATGGAGAAGATTCTGGAGTTATTCAAGCAGGTTAACATTAACATTCCTCTTTTAGATGCTGTCCAACAAGTCCCGTCCTACGCGAAAATCTTAAAGGACTTGTGCACGAAAAAGAGGAAGTCTCAGGTACCCAAGAAAGTTTTCTTGGCTAGTGCTGTGAGTGATTCCCTTACCCAATCTTTACCACAAAAACGGAAGGACCCTGGCTGTCCTACTATTTCAATTACTATTGGGGATAAGAACATCAACCGCGCACTATTAGATCTTGGTGCCAGTGTTAACCTGCTTCCGTATTCAGTATACGAGCAATTAGGCGTCGGAGAGCTGAAACCCACACACTGCACTCTCCAAATGGCCGACCGATCGATCACCCACCCTAGGGGTGAGCTAGAGGATGTGTTAATAAAAGTCGGGGACTTCATATTCCCCGTTGACTTCATTGTATTAGACACACAGCCTGTAGCTAACCCCCGGAATCAAATTCCGGTGATACTCGGTCGCCCATTTCTCGCAACCTCAAATGCTGTGATCAATTGTCGCAATGGTTCGATGAACCTCTCTTTTGGAAATATGACGATTGAACTCAACATTTTTAGGTTGGGGAATCAGCCCGCCGAACCTAATGCTCATATACTGGACGTCTGCTCGATCCAGGAGATCACCCCAGAAGAGTGTGAATTCGAGGAGTTTTTGTTTGATCACGATAATCTTGAGGCCACTAGTGCGTTTCTCTTCGAACCTGCTGCTGTTTCTGCGCCCGACAACGACTACGAGTGTTTCACGTTTTCGAACGATCTTAGCCGCGCACAACCCGAGTTTGAATCCTTCGACTTTCCGGATGAGTTACCTGAACCATCCAACTCGGTTGCCTACACTCGCTTTGAACCTTTGCTGGAGTCCTTTGAGTTCGAGACCTTTGCACCAATCTTGCCTTCCATCGTTTCACCTCCAACGCTCGAACTCAAGCCTTTGCCGTCTCACCTTAAGTACGCTTACTTAGGTGAGAACAAGACCCTCCCTGTCATCATCTCGGCTTCTCTAGCTCCCGAGCAAGAGAAAGCCCTTCTCGCGGTCTTGCACAGCAACAGGCAAGCTTTTGGCTGGTCCATGGCGGACATCAAGGGGATTAGTCCCCTGATCGTTGAGCATCACATTCATTTGATGGATGATGCCAAACCATCCCGGGATCCACAAAGACGTCTCAATCCAGTCATGAAAGAGGCTGTGAAGAAGGAGATCGTAAAATGTCTAGATAGTGGTATCATTTACCCTATCTCTGATAGCCAGTGGGTTAGCCCCATTCATGTTGTCCCCAAGAAGTCGGGCATCACGGTCATCACTAACGAGGCGAACGAGTTAATCCCTACTCGCACCCAAACTGGGTGGCGAGTGTGCATTGATTACAGAAAACTCAACGCCGCAACGCGGAAAGACCACTTTCCGCTATCTTTCATTGACCAGATGCTTGAACGATTGGCCGGACACGAGTACTATTGCTTTCTTGATGGCTACTCCGGCTATAATCAAATTCCCATCGACGAAAAAGACCAGGACAAGACCACTTTCACTTGTCCTTTCGGCACGTTTGCATATCGTCGCATGCCCTTTGGGTTATGCAATGCGCCCGCTACCTTCCAGCGGTGTATGATGGGAATTTTCTCAGACATGGTGGAAAAATTTCTGGAGATTTTCATGGATGACTTCTCCATCTTCGGCGATTCCTTCAACGAGTGTTTGCTGCATCTTGACGCTGTCCTTACCCGATGTAAGGACAAGAATCTCACTTTGAACTGGGAGAAATGCCACTTCATGGTGCGCGAAGGTATTGTCTTAGGACATATCATCTCGCAAAATGGCATAGAGGTTGACAAAGCAAAGATTGAGGTCATTTCCAATCTGCCTCCTCCCCGATGCGTCAGAGATATCCGAGCCTTCCTTGGCCATGCAGGTTTTTATAGACGGTTTATCAAGGACTTTAGCAAGATTGCTAGGCCCTTGACTCTTTTGCTGGCTAAGGATACGCCTTTCGACTTCAACTCGAGCTGTGTGACTGCATTCGAGTCATTGAAACGCTCACTCACTTCTGCTCCCGTTCTTTCTTCACCTGACTGGACGCATCCATTCGAGATTATGTGCGATGCATCCGACTTTGCCATTGGTGCTGTCCTTGGACAACACATCAACAAGATGCCGCACGTAATCTATTATGCTAGCCGAACCCTGAACGACGCCCAACTCAATTATACAACAACTGAAAAGGAATTCTTGGCTGTTGTATTTGATTTAGAAAAGTTCAGGCCCTACCTCATCAGCTCTCCAGTCATTGTCTACACAGACCTTTCTGCTCTGCGCCATCTTTTTGCGAAGAAAGATGCAAAATCTCGGTTAATCCGTTGGATCCTCTTGCTTCAGGAGTTTGACCTTGTCATTAAGGACAAACGAGGATGTGAAAACGTGGTTGCCGACCATCTCTCACGACTTCCTTCTTCGCCTTCGCTTCCAATTCCGATCAACGACGTTTTCCCGGATGAACAGCTCTTGACAGTATCGTGCGAACCCTGGTTCGCAGATATTGTGAACTATTTGGCCAAAGGATTACTCCCGACTGAATGGTCGAGTCAGGACAGGCTTTGCTTCTTATCCCAAGTAAAACACTTTTAATGGGACGAACCCTACTTGTTCAAGTACTGTCCCGACCAGATTATTCGTCGGTGTGTCCCTGATGAGGAATTCAAGAGTGTGCTGTCATTTTGCCACGATCAAGCGTGTGGCGGGCATTTTGGGCCCAGAAAGACAGCTGAGAAGATCTTGCAATGTGGTTTCTACTGGCCACAACTCTTCAAAGACGCTCATGACTATTGCAAGACTTGCTCCCGGTGCCAACACATGGGCCGGATATCCCGGAGGAACGAGATGCCGCTCCAACCGATCTTGGTTGTGGAGATTTTCGATGTTTGGGGGATAGACTTCATGGGGCCGTTTCCCAGCTCTTTTGGGAACTTGTACATCCTTCTAGCTGTTGATTACGTCTCTAAATGGGTCGAGGCTGTGCCCAGCCGAACTAACGACAACAAGGTTGTCGTTAGGTTCCTTAAAGAAAACATTTTCTCACGGTTTGGGCACCCCCGAGCGATCATTAGCGACAATGGAAGTCATTTCTGCAATAAAACTTTCGAAGCCTTGATGCGGAAATACTCCATAAATCATAAGCTCTCTATGCCCTACCACCCCCAAACCTGCGGGCAGGCCGAAGTTTCAAATCGGCAAATCAAGCAGATACTGAAGAAGACGGTTTCCAAGAACCGTAAGGATTGGTCTCTGAAACTCACTGATGCCCTTTGGGCATTTAGAACCGCTTATAAGACCGACCTTGGCATGTCTCCCTATCGGCTTGTGTACGGAAAAGCCTGCCACCTTCCTGTCGAAATAGAGCATCGCGCATTTTGGGCGATAAAGGAGCTGAATCTGTCTCTTGAGGATGCGGGCAGCCATCGGAAGCTGCAGTTGAACGAACTGAGCGAGCTTAGGGACGAGGCTTACGATAACGCGGTTGTCGTTAAGAATCGAACGAAGGTGTTTCACGATAAACACCTTTTGCGCAAAACCTTCGTACCTGGTCAGCAGGTATTGCTTTACAACACCCGACTTCACTTCCATCCTGGAAAGCTCAGATCTCGCTGGAAAGGGCCATATTTTGTGCGGAATGTGTATCCGCAGGGCGCTGTGGATTTGGAAAATCCAAAGGACGGTTCACTTTTCAAAGTAAATGGACACCGACTAAAACCGTACCTTAGCGCCGAACCAACAGAGGAGCTCCTGTTCTTACAGGAGCCGGTTTACCCTGAATGATCTTCCTCTGCCTACCTCCAAACTTCGGTTATCCAGCCAAGAACAGTGGACACTGTTCCAAATAAGTTTTGGGGTATGTCTAAACCATTTTGTAGATATTTGTGTATATTCTTTTTCTTTTCTTTAAAAACAAAAACAAATAAAAATTTGTGTATCGCTAACCGACAATTTTGACCCTTCAAATGATCTCTTCATGCAACGACAGTGAGGACACTGTCCAATTCAAGTTTGGGGGTACACTCGGTACGCATTTCTTACCTTCGCATTCATATGTATATTTTGCATCTGCATATTAAAATCCATAAAATCCATAAAAATTTGAAAATTTTCTAAAAATATAAAAACTTTTCTGTCAAGTTAGCTAGTGGAAGAACTCTGATTCAACATTTCGACGGTTTTGTTTGAAAAAATAGGAATAACTAAATCTTATGTTTAGATTTTGAAAACCTGAAAGATAACTCTCCTTTGAAGTTAACTATAGCTGATATACGTCTTTACATCACACTACACGTGTCGTGAATTTTGGGAATTAGATGACAAGTCTTTCATGTTTAAACTTTTAAACAGATAAATGATTTTCTGAGGATCAAATTGGTTTGTTCTGAAATAAGTAATGTCAAGAATAGTTTATGAAGTAAAGCGAATATGAAGGAATGTTATTGATGCCGTAATTGGAGCTAAGTCGGAAAAATAACCCATCTGAAACTTGAGTGGAATGATTACACACCAAACCCACTAAACATGTCTTTTATCCAAAAAAATAATTGAACTGCCGGTTATATCTCCGTTCGTATTAAATCATCTGATTTTCACGCCAAACTGTCTTTTTTTTTGGACCTAGGTAACTTGAGTAATTAAGTCCGCTGGGGTGTTTCTACACCTAATGCCCTAAAACCAACTGGTTTGGGTGCATTGGCCCAAAGCTCGCTAAGAAGCCTAGAAAGTCCAGGTTAAAACAAAGTCAAGCAAGTGTTCTCTCCGAGTTAAAATTCCTAACGGTTCTTTGTGTGAGAATAATCTTGATAAAAGACAAGCTTTTATAAAAATTTTAGCGGAGATATGAAGGTTTTATTCTATGATAAAGACTATTGCACGTTCACAGAGGTGTGTATGAAATGAAAACAAGAAAAAGGTGGAGTGAAAAATACGACTTAGTTTCCTGTTAAGGAAGATAGAAATTCTGAAGTTGAAACCTTACTGGTAAACGAAACTTGAAAAATGCTTAACTCTCTATAAAACTTATGTGATCCTTTTAAAATTGTTATCTGGGCTTTATTGTGCGACATGATGACTTTAATCGATCCTTCTGGAACTTAACGACACTATTTGCACTGCACGTAAAGACATATAAAATCTGTAGTTAAATAAGAAGCGAGGTGTGAAAAATAAAGGTTCGATGGTCTACACTTAGGATAATAGAATTGTTATTTTCTGAAACAAAACTTTAGGATTTGAATCTTAGTTATTTTACAAAACCAACTTGACCGGATTTTGTGGGTAGTATCCGCTGAAAACCCTCAGGAGACAACACTCCTCCTACTAGGGACACCTAGAGTTTTAACGGCTTGTTGCACATGCTCAGTGCAATCGCGTTCCCTGCGAAAGTGAGGTTAGGAAATATTTTGTGAATAAATGGGCTTTGCTCGGGACGAGCAAATGATAAGTTTGGGGGTATTTGTTCATATCAGATTTTTGCATTTTCATACCGCCCAATTTTTATCACATTGCATATCCGTAGATACCCTTGAGCCGTGTTTGCTAGTCAATTGCAGAATACAGGTTCTCGGTTCTAAAACGGTGAAATTCATGGAAAACACGACAAAATCCGGGTTCCTGCCAACCACAGATAAAACACGGTCTCCGCTCTTCATCCGTATGTTGCCAGATACCAGTTTAGGAAGACAAAATGTCAAATCAATGTCGTTTTCATGCACAAGGCTCAATGGCAGCACAAGATCCAAGAAATCTACGCGGAGCTCGAGGAAATTATGACAAAAACATCCACAAAAGTCCACCTTTCCCTCAACAGAAATTCTGGAAAAATCGTGAAGACAATTTGAGAAAATACATATGCCAGAATAATGTACACATCAAACCAGGGAAGCACAAAAATTCCCATGCCCTAACTCCACAGTAGTGCGGCGGATCCGCGGCATAGGGAGGCTTAGGCCGCGGATCCACGGCCATACTGAGGAGTCAGGGCATGGGCTTTTGGGGGTAGAATTGTCTTTTCGTGTGTGTTCTGGTGGTTGCCCTAGGTTTTTATTTTTTGGCCTATAAATAGCCCAGAACTTTGTGAAGGAAAGGGTCCATTCTTGTATTTTCATTTTAATAGGATTAGTTGTGTTTCTTCTTCCTCTTCTCACCTCTTCTCCATTGAAACTTGTAGTGAGCTTGTGAGTGAAGAGTGATGAATAAAGAAGAACCATTTATTATCATGCTTGTCTCTTTATCTTGTTAATTGTTGTAATTTTAATTTGTTAAGTAGTTGTTGTTATTTTCTTGTTTTTTCTTTCTTCTCTCTTTTTCTTTATCCTTAATACGACAATGATGCTTACGCTCGATCCTCGCCAAGGTGAGGTCGCAAATAGCTAGTCGTATTCTTCTAATCTCCTTCTTTCTATCTTCCTCTTTTGTTTTGTTTTATTTTTCCGTATCATGATGTGTGAGTAGTTCATACTTGTTAGGGTAGGATAAGGGAAGTTTGAGAGAAGGAAATCTCTCTCACTCTTTCCTTACCCAACAGCTTAATTCGACTCCCGTTAATTGAACCACAATCCGCTCCTTACGGCACCCTATCCTACATGATAGCGGTGATCCCGTAGTGAGACCGGTTGTGATTGAATTAACCGAAGGTTATGGCTAAGAGCCAAGAACGGACGGACAAGCACCAAAAGGAAGGACTTATGTGTTGGAAAGCCTAGCTTATACTCGCAAGTTCCTTCCTAGTCGTGCTAATCCCCGTTGTTGCCGATTACCGTAACACCGATATTAAGAGGGGCAACGAAAGATGTGGAGACTCCTAACTCAAACTAACCTAATCCTAACCCTAACAAGCTCTCTTTAAAACATCAACTTAACACTTAGATAACCACAACAAAATCTGAAAAAACCGGACTTAACTCGTTAAAGCACATAGAAAAAGACTCCCATCTCCCTGCGGACGACCCGTACTCAACCGGCTAGCTACAAGCGAAACCGTCTTGATTGCGGTATTTTAACTAAAACTTGAACACGCAGAACCACTAACAATCAGGGACTGACGTTTACCGCCCCCTAGGCCCGCCATGCGATGTATCAGACGAACAGACCGGACTGTACGGAGAATGTCACATTCAGGCTCAGTAGGAGTTCAGATGGGTTTCGCCTCGTCAGTCTTCTTGTCGGCATCTACCTGGGGACCGTTACGCACAGCTAGTGCCGCTTGCGGTCTGTGGTTAAACCCACTGCCACCGTAGTGTCGAGTCTTTAGAGTCCCACACAGAAAGCTATTCGCCTTTAGGCAAAAGAGTAGAGGTCGCATGGTTTTGCGGCAGGTCGCATGGTTTTGCGACAGGGTTCGGTCACATCCGTGCACTTATGCACGTACAGTGTCCGGACAGTTATCACTAGCGGGCTTTGGTTTAAGCCAGATCCTAGTGTACGTTTTGGGATTGGATTTATCCAGTATGTATTCGTGTTCCTCGGAACGCGGATGCGGGTGTGTATGCACAGTTGACGGAGAGACAGAGGCAGAGGATTCTCATTAGGGTTGTTGACCGTTGACTGTTGACTATTGACTTTTTGGTCAACCCTTATGAGAATACGATATGTGATTAACAATTATATTAATTAAGTATTGTGGTGACATGGTTGTTGAGGGGTTGACTTTGTTGACTTATTGACTTTGTTGACCGGTTGACTAGCTTGGACTAGTTGACCATCATGATGACTATGGCTATCATTTCATGGCAAAGAATTTTTACTTGCTTGTTTCTTTTGTGAGAAATGAGTGCATGAAATGATTTAGCCATTTTGACTTGAACCATTTTACACAATACTTGATTATTATTTTTGTGATGATGGTTTTGGATTATGAGAGCAAAATGAGAAAAGTCTTCTCTCATTCTTTCATGCTCATTCTCTCTCTTGTTCTTGAGCTCTCATCTTCCTCCTCTTGCTCTCCCTCTCTTGACTCTATGGTTCACTTGTCTCATGGGTTGAGAATCAAGAACCATAGATAAAATCCCATACAAACTCTTCTCTACTCACTCTAGTTCATAAAGTTTAGCTAACCGAGTGAACTAGTTTCTTCAAAGATCGAAGAAGGAGCCAAAGGTTGAAGCTTTCAGGTGGATCTATTTTCGGCGTAAGGAGACGACGGGAAGAAGCCGATCCGGACCACCATCGAGGTTTGAAGACGAAGGAGTTCAAGACAAGAAAGGTATAAACCCCCTAACCGAGTAGTTAACGACTCCTAGTTAGGTTGTTAGTTAGATGTTTAACAAAGATCCGGGTTTTAAGTCCATGTTACCACCTCTAAGAAAATCATTTTTTATCAAATTCCGCATGCCCGAAAGTACCGGAAGAGGTAGCATGGACTTACAGTGGTATCAGAGCCTAGTTAAACTCTATCGAACATGTTAGCAAAGTAGCTAGAAGATCGATCAAAGAAAAAGTCCCGAAATGAACCCCGTTTTCAAAGTTGCTGTCGATTTTTTATGTTCTGTAAAAATAATAAATCATGCATCAAAAATCGACTCAGGGTTTTTAGAGTGCACTGTAGAAAGACGGTCCCCTGATCTCATCATTGCGCCGTGGAAACGCGGCAATGGCTTGCTATTGCCGCGGTTCCGCGGCCGTCTTGGCTCCTCTCTGGTTGTTCTTTGCTACTGTGTGCTTATGGGGGTATTTTAGGAATTTTAGTATATGTATTTTCAGCCCAGATTTTCCAGAACGAAAATTTTATTTTTGGGGTCCTGAAAATCCGTATTTTTGATCGAGCTTCTAAAAGACTTTAGCTGACGGGTTTTTCTGTAATGTGATATTTGTATTGAACGTCTGCTAATCGCTATATGTCGATTAGTGGGGGTTATACAAATCTGTGATCTGTAATGTTATTGGAATGTGTATATGAATTCATTGGATTGTCGCGGGTGAATAGCCGGGGGTTGTGAGACGAGAGTTTTCTTTTCTTTCAATTCATGTAAATTTGTAAATTGATGTAATAATTATTTGTATGGCCGCACAACCTGGTCGGGGTTGTAGCCGTCATTGTATAATTTCTTTTTACTGTTTTTGCTCCTAGGATAGACCCATGGAGGGGGTGCACAAACTACCGGGTATGCCGAAGTGCCGAGTGGCCTACTCACGGGGATGAGGGAGGTTGCTTCGCTTCGGGTACTTGGCGGGTAGTTTGCCGCACCCGTAGGGGTCTTGGGTGGGGTTTTGGCTATTCACCGCGACCGTGTAATCTGCTTTTCGTTACAGGCTCGTACGAATTGCAGCTTTCTAGTATATCCAATGTGTTCATCTGTGATCTGAAATGGCTATCATTGCAATATATCTATATATGATATTATTTAGGCGTTGCTTATGTTTTACAGCCGCGCTAGCCCGGTCCCCGCTCTGTCGTTAGTTAAGTAACCTAACGGGTAATGACGGGGCCCCGTGGCGAATGCGAATGGCATAAGCGTACGTCATATTTTGGTTGTTTTCTGCAATGGTAGGATTAAATGATGGGACGCATTAAAAGAACTAATGCAAGAATATCACGCATTAAAAGAACTAATGCAAGAAAATAAACCTAGTTAAAATCGTTGGAACACTTTCGGAAAACCACTCGGTTCTTTTCAAAACTAACTTTTAAATGCGGAGCTTGAGCCACTCCTTTTAAAAGCTATCTCGTTCCATCGATTATATCAAGTTCACTACGTTCACGGTTTTGCCAAAACCATTCGTAGCCCTCCATCATTTCAGTTAAATATTCGGTAGTATTCAAGCTATGTATTTTGACCTCACGCCAAGGCATAGTGATTGGTAGCTGCCGGATATTTATCTGTTGCATAGATAGAATGCGTTGGTTTGGGACAGCCGCACTACCATTTTGGCCTACGTCAAGGGTAGGTACGGGTCGATTCAAATTAACCTGGATAATGATGGGAAGAACTTGACATGTGACTTATGACATTTTGACCTCACGCCAAGGTCATAAGAGCATGGGGCAAAAATCCACATCGGGAGTTTCAAAAGAACTGAAACTTGCTAGTGTTGCATACCATTTGGAGTGTGATGATTCTGGTAGGATTCCTTCAGTTTCGTCACGCGATGATATTTGGATCCCGATCCTACTGTGAGTATATGCTACTCCTCGGGAAATTTCTCACTAAACGATCAATGCTATAAACCTAGTAGGTGCCTAGAAAGGTGTTAGCGGGGCTACGCCCCCAGGGAAAAGAGGTTATTTAATTAAGGAACTTCGCGAAAGCGTTGGAAAACCTCCCTCGAAGTACCGACACTAGCCTGGCTGAACGGTTAAGCAAGTATTGTGCGGTGGGATTGATCCCGACTAGTTCTTCCTTTTTGGTTTGAGGAGGGATTCGAGAAACAGTAGGAGCCATCCTGTTTAGACAAACTAAAAACCATTCTAAACTTGCAAGAGCATCAAGCTGAGTGTTTCTTCTCTCTCCTAATTGCAGCGACCAATCGACATGACTGGACTTAAGTTACTTCTAGATAAAAACATACTGACAGGGCCAAACTACAAAGATTGGCTCAGGAATGTCAAGATGGCAATCACTTACGACAAGCTGGGGTATCTTCTTACCACCAAAGCTCCCCCTGTCCCTGGTCCCACTTCCAGCGTCACGGATAAGGAAATCCGTAAGACTTGGGAGATTGATAGTGCGAAGGCCAAGTGCCTCGTACTTGCCTCTATGGACAATGAACATCAGAGGAGGAACGAGAATATGGACTTGGAATCCATATTTCTTCATACAAAAGAACTGTATGGAGAGCAATCTCGTATCGCAAGATACGAAGCGTCGAAAAAGTTATTTTCGGCAAGGATGGCCGTCGGATCATCAGTAGCAGAGCACGTGCTTAAGATGATCAGCTACATTGAGGAGCTCGCGGACCTAGGGACCACATTGGAGAGTGAGCTCTATACGGACTTAGTTCTCCAGTCCCTTCCTTCCACTTACGCCCAGTTTATACTGAACTTCAACTTACAAGAAAAAGAAGTTGAACTTTCAGAGCTCCTCAACATGCTGAGGAGCGCAGAGGGCACCCTACAGAAAGGTAGGGAAACATCCACTTTGTTTGTAGCAGGATCATCTTCTTCTAGGTCTAAGGCAAAAGCCAAGGGAAAGAAGAAGAAAGCCCCCGCCAAACCAAAAGGCGGTGTTAGTAAAGTGGATACGAAGGGAAAGGCAAAAGCAACAAAGAAAGCGGGGAAGCTTGTGGATAAGGAAGAATGGTTCTATTGTCATAAGAAAGGACACTGGAAGAATGATTGCAGGGCCTGGAAGGCCAGAACACAGGAATTGAAGCAGGTTGCAGCTTCAGCTTCAGGTGTGTATGTTATTGAAAACTGTCTTTCAATAAACTCTACTTCCTGGGTACTGGATACCGGATCAGGATCTCATATTTGTAATTCATTGCAGGCGTTGAGAAACCGTAGGGTTTTGAAGGCAGGTGACATGACCCTCAGAGTTGCGAACGGAGCTAGCATGGATGCTAAAGCCGTGGGGGACTATCACCTGGGAATGTCAGATGGACATGTTTTGGTTTTGCGTAATTGCTTTTTTGTACCCAACGCAACTTGTAATATCATTTCTGTATCTTTAGTTTCTAAAGAAGGTTATGAATTTGCGTTTGTAAGCAATGTTGTAAACATTCACCTTAATCAAGTTCTGATTGGGTCAGGTACATTGAGCAATGGTATATACGTATTAAACTAACCACCGATTTTCAATGTCCAGAATACACACAAAAGAAAGTCTCCGGAAATAAATCAGACTTTCTTATGGCATTGTAGACTGGGTCACATCAATGAGAGAAGGTTGACAAAGTTACATACAGAAGGATATTTGAATCCGTTCGAATATCAATCGTATGCCACTTGTCAATCCTGTCTCAAAGGAAAGATGACAAAGACTCCGTTTACTGGACACGGAGTAAGGGCGAGCGAGCTCTTGGGACTCGTACACAGCGACGTGTGCGGTCCAATGTCTACACATGCGCGAATCGGTTTTTCTTACTTCATTACTTTTACGGATGATTTTTCAAGGTTCGGACATGTCTTCTTAATGAAACATAAATCCGAAGCCTTTGGAAAGTTCCAGGAATATAAGAATGAAGTAGAAAAATAGACCGGCAAAAGTATCAAGATTCTAAGATCGGATCGAGATGGAGAATACTTAAGTGCCGAATTCCTGAATTACTTAAAAGAGAATGGAATTCTCTCTCAGCTTACTCCTCCATACACTCCGCAACATAACGGTGTATCGGAGAGACGGAACCGAACCCTATTGGATATGGTACGGTCCATGATGAGTAACGCTGAGTTACCGCGATCATTCTGGGGGTATGCGCTAGAATCAGCTGCATACCTTTTGAACCGAGTTCCCACTAAGACTGTGCCTACCACACCTTATGAGTTATGGAGTGGGAAGAAACCCTATCTTCAATATCTGAAGATCTGGGGATGTCCAGATTTTGTCAAAAAGCAGCATGCGGACAAACTCGAGGCACGCTCAGTACTGTGCAAGTTTGTGGGATACCCAAACACCAGGGGGTATCTTTTCTACCACGCAGAGGAACAAAAAGTCCTTGTTTCTCGTAATGCCCACTTTCTAGAACACCAGTTCTTAGAAAAGGAAATTAGTGGGAGTGCAGTAGAACTGGAAGAAATTCCAGAACCACAGACTATTACTGAAAGTTTAGTGGAACCAGAGGGTTCAAAAGAACAGGACATTCCTACGCCGCTCCGCAGGAGTAGTAGGCAGTCTCATCCGCCCGAGAGATACTACGGTTTTCTCATAGACGGGGATAGAGAAGATTGCATCATAGATTATGATGAGCCTACCAGCTTCCAGCAGGCCGTTCAGAGCGTTGACTCGGTAAAATGGTTGGATGCAATGCGGACCGAAATGAAGTCGATGTACACCAACAAAGTATGGACGTTGGACATTGCTCCAGACGGGGTAAAAACCGTAGGATGCAAGTGGATCTTCAAAAGGAAGATTGGTGTAGATGGACAGGTTGAGACCTATAAAACCAGACTTGTTGCAAAGGGTTTCCGTCAAAGACTTGGCTTCGACTATGACGAAACCTTTTCTCCAGTGGCTATGCTGAAATCCATTCGGATCCTTCTTGCCATTGCTGCCTTCCACGATTATGAGATCTGGCAAATGGACGTAAAGACCGCTTTTCTAAATGGAAATTTAGAGGAGTGTGTCTATATGGACCAACCAGAGGGTTTCATTCAGAGTGGGAGCAGCGGAAAGGTGTGCAAGTTGCTTAAGTCCATCTATGGACTAAAGCAGGCATCGCGGAGTTGGAACATCTGTTTTGATGAGACGGTCAAGGAATTTGGCTTTATCAAAAATCCAGATGAACCATGCATCTATAGTAGATTTGTAGCGAGAACTGTAGTATTCCTCGTTTTATACGTGGATGACATTCTCTTAATAGGAAATGACATTCCTATGCTACAATCTGTCAAGGGGTTCTTGTCACACAGGTTCTCCATGAAAGACCTGGGTGATGCCTCATACATCCTGGGGATCCAGATCCATCGTGATAGATCCAAGAGGATATTCGGACTTTCACAGTCCAGGTACATCGACACCATACTGAAGAGATTCAGTATGGAAGATTCCAAGCGCGGTAACCTACCGGCTTGTCACGGGATCACCCTCTCTAAAGAGATGTCTCCCAAGACTGATTTGGAGAGGGATCGCATGTCTATTATACCCTACACTTCTGCGGTAGGCTCTATAATGTATGCGATGTTGTGTACCAGACCGGATGCAGCTTATGCACTGAGTGTGGTAAGCCGGTATCAGTCAAACCCTGGGGAGAAACACTGGATAGCAGTAAAGAACATTCTCAAGTACCTCAGAAGGACTAAGGAGATGTTCTTGGTGTATGGCGGAAAAGACCTCCAGATCGAGGCCTTTGCTGACTCCAGCTTCCAGAGTGACAAGGATGATTCCAAGTCCATGTCGGGTTTTGTCTTTACCCTCAATGGAGGGGCGGTGTGTTGGAAGAGTTCCAAACAGGAAACCGTTGCAGACTCGACGATGGAAGCGGAATACATAGCTGCATCTGATGCCGCAAAAGAAACTGTCTGGATGAGGAAGTTCTTGAAAGAGCTTCAGGTGGTTCCGTCCATTGTTGATCCAATACCTCTGTATTGCGACAACAACGGGGCTATAGCTTTAGCGAAGGAACCCAGGTCCCATCAGAGATCCAGACACATCTTGAGGCGGTATCACCTGATCAGGGAGATCGTGGATCGCCAGGAGATCGAGGTTCGGAGAGTCGCTTCAGAAGATAACACTGCAGATCCATTCACCAAGGCCTTGCCCCAGACTCAGTTCGAGCGGCTGATCGAGATGATAGGTCTTCGATACGCCAGTACATGGCCTTAGTGCAAGTGGGAGATTGTTAGTGTATATGCCCTAGAGGCCATTACTGTATCATACTAGTTTGTATATTACTTAATGGAAGCTTGGGATATTCACCTTGTATATACAATCTTGCTCAAAATAGTAGTATGCTACTTGGTTTGTTTCTACTTCACTGTGTACATGTGTTTATTTTAGTATATCGCCTATACACATTAGTGGAGCCCTTAGGATCTTTGCTTGATTACCAGTGTTGTGATGGCAGTCACACTAGTGGGGCTGGGTAATCTATAAGAACATCCTTATGCAGGTCCCTGGTCGCAGGACTATCGAGACAGGGCATCGATACTCCGGAGTAGACTAGCGCATGCGCTTCTCATCCCAGTGTGGGAGACGGTCTGTCCCACAGCCGTCGGTACGTCGTACTTGAGATAGTATGCGGGTGCTCGTTGGGTTACGAGTACACTGGACAGGACTCGTCGGGAACTGACTAGTTGGTATTATGCCTATCGTCAGTTATCAGTTCCCAGGTAACATGAGTACAGCTTAGTCCGCTGACTTGACACTGTCGCTTCGCCTCGAGTGTGTTCCCACTGTACTTTGATTACTACCCTACCACGGCTCAAAGGAGTCGTGCAAACAGGTGGTAGTTGGGTGCAGTCCCGAAGCACTTGGAGGCAGTGACGGTTAGACAGGATTCGTCTCTCCCGGTATTGGGGGTTGACATCGCGCTGTGTCTAGGAGAGCCATTACACGAGTAGTCCCTGGCCAGGGCAAACGAGATATATTGGTAGGCTTCCAGTGTTATCTCAGGGTGTTTTGGGCTTCACTCCGACATGACTTGTACCGCTATTGGGGGACTGACGTTTACCGCCCCCTAGGCCCGCCATGCGATGTATCAGACGAACAGACCGGACTGTATGGAGAATGTCACATTCAGGCTCAGTAGGAGTTCAGATGGGTTTCGCCTCGTCAGTCTTCTTGTCGGTATCTACCTGGGGACCGTTACGCACAGCTAGTGCCGCTTGCGGTCTGTGGTTAAACCCACTGCCAGCGTAGTGTCGAGTTTTAGAGTCCCACACAGAAAGCTATTCGCCTTTAGGCAAAAGAGTAGAGATCGCATGGTTTTGCGGCAGGTCGCATGGTTTTGCGACAGGGTTCGGTCACATCCGTGCACTTATGCACGTACAGTGTCCGGACAGTTATCACTAGCGGGCTTTGGTTTAAGCCAGATCCTAGTGTACGTTTTGGGATTGGATTTATCCAGTATGTATTCATGTTCCTCGGAACGCGGATGCGGGTGTGTATGCACAGTTGACGGAGAGACAGAGGCAGAGGATTCTCATTAGGGTTGTTGACCGTTGACTGTTGACTATTGACTTTTTCGTCAACCCTAATGAGAATATGATATGTGATTAACAATTATATTAATTAAGTATTGTGGTGACATGGTTGTTGAGGGGTTGACTTTGTTGACTTGTTGACTTTGTTGACCGGTTGACTAGGTTGGACTAGTTGACCATCATGATGACTATGGCTATCATTTCATGGCAAAGACTTTTTACTTGCTTGTTTCTTTTGTGAGAAATGAGTGCATGAAATGATTTAGCCATTTTGACTTGAACCATTTTACACAATACTTGATTATTATTTTTGTGATGATGGTTTTGGATTATAAGAGCAAAATGAGAAAAGTCTTCTCTCATTCTTTCATGCTCATTCTCTCTCTTGTTCTTGAGCTCTTATCTTTCTCTTCTTGCTCTCCCTCTCTTGACTCTATGGTTCACTTGTCTCATGAATTGAGAATCAAGAACCATAGATAAAATCCTATACAAACTCTTCTCTACTCACTCTAGTTCACAGGGTTTAGCAAACCGAGTGAACTAGTTTCTTCAAAGATCGAAGAAGGAGCCAAAGGTTGAAGCTTTCAGGTGGATCTATCTTCGGCGTAAGGAGACGACGGGAAGAAGCCGATCCGGACCACCATCGAGGTTTGAAGACGAAGGAGTTCAAGACAAGAAAGGTATAAACCCCCTAACCGAGTAGTTAACGACTCCTAGTTAGGTTGTTAGTTAGATGTTTAACAAAGATCTGGGTTTTAAGTCCATGTTACCACCTCTAAGAAAATCGTTTTTTATCAAATTCCGCATGCCCGAAAGTACCGGGAGAGGTAGCATGGACTTACACCCGATTCCCACTGATGAGTTGGTTTACTCCTCGGGTGATCCTGACTAATTCTGCTTTCAGGTTTGGAGGAGAATTTGAGGATACAGTGGGATGTTTCCTGATTGGATAAAGTGATAACCATTCTGATCTAGGTTAGAGTGCACGTAGAGTGTTTCTTTTCTCTCTCTCTTTGGCAGCGACCATGGCCCGACCCTAGACTATGACTCAGTGACCAAGATTAACCGAACCTTCTTAAAACACTGGCTTTTAGATTGTCTGAGTTGCATACCTCATTGCCACTCCTACTTTTACCCTTTTTCTCCGGAACATTTCGTGTCACTATGAACGTCCACTTCCATTGGATAAAACCATCATATGGTTATATACGAACTTGAAGGAACTTGTTCCAGATTCGAGGATGGTTTCCGGTTCTGGAGAAAATGAATAGGACTATTCAGTTGTCTTTTCCTTTTACCTTCTCTCAGGTTGCGAGTCTCCTTGGATTAGGACAGTATACCTATTACGCTAATTGGATTGTCTTCATCCAAACCATAGGCATGTGCCGAAAGGAAGGGTATGAAGAAAACCGATTAGCCTAAATAAGGTGTACAGAAGGTATTAAGTAAAGACAAATAAAGGGATTAGTAAGAGGGCAAAGTAAATTGCGACTGCTATCATTCACGACCAAACCAAGTATTTCATCGCCACTCCTACTTCACCTTTGTATTTCTCCAGAACACCCCGTATCACTACAAAGATCCACAGTTATTTGGATACTCAATCGTATGGTTATATACGAACTCGAAGGGACTTGTTCTAGTTCGGGGATGGATTCTGGTTTAGGAGAAATGGGAATAAGGTTTATTCAGTTGTCTTTTATCTTCACCTTCTTTCAGGTTACGAGTACTCCTAGGATTAGGAGAGTAAACCTATTATGCTTATTGGATAGTCTTCTTCCAAACCATAGGCTGGTGCCGAACGGTAGGGAAGGAAGAAAACCATTTAGCCTAAGGGGGTGTACAGAAGGTAACGACTAAAGACATATAAAGGGATTTGGAGAGATGGAAAAGAAATATACGGTTACAGTCGTGAATCTGATAATGGAAAAGGCATTACTAGGAATACCAGGACACCCCTTCGAAACATTTTTATGTTTCAGTTTCACTGTGTATTGTTGATAAGAAAACTGATTTCCCAATTAGTCCTTGCTCCAGGGTATGTATTTACCAGATATGATTCTCACATCTGTATGGTTTTACAGATGATGAGTGGGAGTAAGCTATTGGGAATTAGGTGATTGTCCTCATTATATCGGGATTCGTTGTAATTAGTGATATTTGAGGAAATCGCCTGGGTTGTTTGCCGGACGGCAAATATTTGGTTTTGAATATCCGTTGTTATGCACCAATTTCAAATTGATATATCTGTACATTTATTTTTATAAAGTGAGATATAACTTTTTGAAATTATGTCCATGACATTTACCTAAATCAGTGGATGGTTAGGTAAGGAGCATTAAACAACGGTGTAATTCTTCATAACCATAGTATAGTTTTCAACCTTTGACGCACAGGGTTTGAGTTATTAGACTCAGGGGACTTATACAGAGTATTGTATATTGTCCAGTGTCCATTAGGACAGAGGGGTTGGTCCTCGTACTATATTTTGTTTACTTGTGACTTCTCTAGTTTTTAGAGAAGTGTTTCGTACAAATACAAGGTCTAAGTTTTGAGAAGTTATAGGTATAAGAGTAAAGTAGAGAACCAGGTGTTGCAAGTACCGGGATTTTTCAAGGTGATCGAAGATGTAGATACTTGTGTATGGTATTCAGTTGATAGTAATGGTTTTTGAGAAACTTGTTTCTCTTTCAGGTTACTCATATTTGGATGCACTCCTAAGTTGAGTAATGCTAATCGGCCTCTCTCCATTTAGCTGACATGCACTGGAGACAGCTGCATGATTTGAATCTGTTTCAAATTAAATCAGTGCCTCTATTTCTATAGAATAGTTCATATCTTAACATTGTTAAGGTATGGGGAGTTTTTGTAAAGTTTTAAAAATAATTAAATAAATAATTAAATGAATAAAATTGTTTAAGTGAATTTTATGATTTTCGGTAAAGCAAAATGTATTTTTCGTAAAATCAAACCGCAATTGTTTTTCATTATAAATTCAAAAATACCTATTTAATTATATAATTACTAGTAAATAGTGTTTATTTAGCCACTTATAATTTTTTAGTTTAATTAAAATTTTTTTCTAAATTAATTATTTTAAATATTAACATAAGCTTTATTTTTACGCTAAATTAGTGTAAATTACAAATTTAAATGGTTTTAATTTGTAAAAATGAACCATGGCTTGTTAGAATTTAGTATGTATCATGCAAAAATTATTTGCAAATTTTTCCTATTTTCTAGAGCTTTCTTGAGTTGCTATAGTAAACAAATAAATAAATAATTAAATAAACCATGAAAAGACCTTTAAGTGATATTTCCCCTCTTGAAACTTCTACACACTTTCACACTCACTTCTTTCTCTCCCTCACCTCACCAAGGCCGGCCACAACCCCCCATGGCTGCCCCTCCCCATTTCCCACCTCATTTTTGCACAAAAATCCATCAAATTACATCAAAAATTCAACAAAAAATACACAAAATCCTAATTATTTCATACCCTTTATTCTCTACTCTTCTTTACATGGATTTTGGAGTGGGAAAGCATGTATTTTTGAGGTTCATTTTCAAGTTTGGACATGAGATTGTGGAGGTATAAATCTTTCTCTTTTGAATTATTTCTATTAAATGTTCTTTTAAAGCATAATTAGAATTATTATATTAATTCTATGTTTAATTTTTAAAATGCAAGTTAGGGTTGTAAATTCAAGTTAGGGTTTTTAATAATTAATTAGGGTTATAATAGTTAGTTTAACACTTTTAGAATTGGAAAATATTGCATGGTTGTTGAATTGTAAAATTTTCTTTTAAAATCTTTTTAAATAAGGAAATTAGCTAACTAGGTTTTTGCAAAATGTGTTTGTGGTTGATATAAAATTTAGATTTGGGTTGTTATCATTGGAATGTAGTTTTAGTGGAAATATTAGCATATTAATTGAATGAAAAACTTAGTTTGATCACTAGATTACTTTGATAATTGGAAAAATAGTAATAAAATGCTATTATTTTGTAAACTAGATTTTGGAAATTACTAAATAAAAGGGATTTAAATTATAATTATGGTTTCATTATATCATTATCATCATGAATTGTAATTTAAGACATTAATTCATGCAAAATCATGTTTTGTGGTGGAATTGTGGTGTTTTGCTTGAAAAATGTTGAAAATTGTTAAATGTTGCAAACCAGAAATTTCAAATCAATATAAATTTGTGTAATAAAAATATAGTAACGGTTTGTATAGTCTAGTTATGCTATATAATGAGTTTTATAACTATTGGTTTCATTTAAATGTCAAGTTTTGATGAAAAACGGTAAATTGGCAATTTCGGTTTTTACGAAATTGGACGGTTTGATGGATTTTAGGGTTTCGATGGATTTAATCATGTTTTATAATATAAGTAATGTGTTTTAAAACTACGAGTTATTTGTTAATGTTTATCTCGATCCATCAGAGTTTGTACGCCGATATCGAGCGATATTTGGTTCTTTTGCGGGGACGGGACATAGGTTTTATCCTGTGCTTGTTCCTTGTATCGTTTGACTTTTGTATGTGATTCGGTTTACGATGCTATTTATATGCTTGCGTTTAAGTACCCCTCATGTGGACTGCGGGCGATGAAGAGGAGGATGGCGACACTGTTTTCGGCAGACATGGACCAGGTGAGTAGATGCATATCTACGGGGGGAAGTCGGGTGGATGGCGTTTAGCACCCCCGCAACGTAGAATATGAATAGTACTTATTGACATTAGGAAACCCGATGTGACCCTAGATTCTTACTGAGCAGGACCCTAGTAATGACCCTAGGCGGGACTAGACTGATTTAGGAAAACCATACCTGAGGATGAATACTTTGGGAGAGATTCGTAGGTTTCTGATAGAAACACACACGCACACACTAAAACTTGACATGGCGTATACGTATATGTGTGTATATATATAAAACTAGGTATAGGTGTATATATATACACAACACGTATATGGGATTCGTTGATGTGATATGATATCTGAGGTATGATGAAACAGTATGACTGGGCTTGATGCCGTGATTCTTGACTATACAGTCGTATTAAAGTGTTAGCGGATCATTAGAGAATGAGATAATGAACATGAATATATAAATTACAAAGAGTGGTGGTGATATTGATGTACATGGGACGCTAGAATAGTACCCGGACAGTAACTTGTGACTGATCACGATATGATATATGTATAACTTGATTACGATATTATATTGGTGTGACCTGATGCCGATATCATATAAGTATGACTTAATCACAATATGATACATATGACATGATATTTCTGAGGATAAACTAATGATGCTTATCATGATGGCAATGATATATGATTGATGTATGCGATCACAGTTTAGCACCTTGATCATGAGATGTGTTGATGATGACATTATACGAATGAGGAGACACCTAGGTGATACTTGACCGTACCCCGATATTGGGATGCCGTACGATGGATTTTACCGTACGAGGCTTAGATTTGATGATTGATCCGCACTCTTGATTCGAGGAAGCCGTACTACGTACGTGACGCTATTGAGGAGGGATCGCCGACTATCAGAGATATTGATTCAGACCTTAGGTAGACTCTAGTTTCTTACTGACTAGTCTATTAGGTTTAGTTCCTTAGGATGTTAGACGGACACTGGTTTAGGTTCGACTCACATAGTGGTAGTTGTACTCGTATCTCGCAGAGGAGTGGATAATGCACACCTGTATTTACATTCATACTGTAATCATCATGTGCATGTTCTTTTATATGTTGCTATAATCAGTATAAACTTTACCTGTTAGAACACCAGCACTATTACCGATGATGCGCATATTCCACACACACTTATTTGCCGGCTCACACACATCATCATCAGTAATTGCTATGTCACGTACACTTTAGATCATATTGTCTTTTATGGATAGAATCAGTTAACAACTAGACAGATATAATATTGTGATTATTCTCTGACATTAGTACAGACATGATATTCATTGCTTAGACATTCATGCATTCATATTTTCATGTTATCATGCAGTATTATAGGCATATGCCGACATTTATCATATACTTATTCATGATTTTGAGATTTGGATTTCTATGAGATTTCTGGATTTTTGGGGAGAACCGCAAAAATATATAAAACTTCTCTCTCTCTCCTCTTCTCTTTTTAAAATAAGATGCGGTTTTCTCGTGATGTATGTGTCGTCCACCATGAGATTTCATGTTTTCTGTTGGATTTCGAGACCCGATTCGAGGAGTGGATGAACCGTCTCGGGTACATGGTGGGCCCGGTATGGTACCCCGGGGCAAGAAGATCGAGTTGTAGACGATGAGCCTGGCAGGGGAAGACTACCTACCGGTGATGTCTGGCACGGCGGATATCCGGAGGATACCGACCGTTGTCGTGAGATTTGATGATATGGGCCGATCCGGACTGACGGAGCCCGACATATTGAGACTTGAGATTACATGTGTTGTACAGATTTCCATGGATTTCATTGTTGAGATTTCAGATGCTTATACAGATATACCTGGATTTCAGGATTTGTTTATTTTACATTCGTGGTGCATGCATATCCATTCATATGACATAGTACTATATGAGGTACTGACACGACACGAAGTATTTGCACTTACACGTAGTATTACCCTGCTATTACTAGATGTTTGGGATATAGTAGTGTATTATTATGACCTAGGATAGCGTCGTGCATTCGATTTCTTTTCGTAGATGTCTTTTACTCACGAGTTGGCAACTCACCCCCGTTGTGCCAAATTCTTTTCAGGTTCGATGTACAGGTTTCTGTGGCAGCTTGTTGGCACATCTTTTCTTCAGGGTAATTTGCACGGTAGGTTGGTTCACTTGTATCCGAACCACCATTGTACTTTTATTCATTCATTTGTATCTAGTAAGCTCCATCAACCATATTTGTATTACTTGATAAGTTTATTGGGCCAGTCTTTTATTTCGACCTTAGAGTCGCGCATGTATTATTCTGATCTGGTGGTTTTGTTTTCTTTTGAGTTTTGAGCCTCGCCCTTTGGCGTTGTATATTATTGTGCTTGTTGTGGTTGTTTCCGCCTGTTGGCGTTGATGCTAGCTCCCGTTTGGGGATGCTTTTTATTGTTTATGTATATTATACTTGTTGTACCCGTTTGGGGGCCAGTTTTTACAGAGGAGACTCTGCCGAAATTTTTGGTAAAATTTGCTGATGATTTTATACTTGTTTTATTTTACTGCTTCTTCTTCTTTTTCACGGTTTAGATTTCTGGGCTTCGGCTTACTTAGGTTACGTGGCGCCTCTAGACGCTTCGTAATCTAAGTGCCGGTCACGTTCCGTACTTTCGGGTCGTGACAAAGTTGGTATCAGAGCGCTAGGTTTAACCTTGTATAAGTCTAGGTGACCCTTGGTTGATGGAGTAGGCGATTTAGGTAGAGTAACGTACCCTGGGTATGGTCCGCGGCATACTTACGATACGCTACTCTGCTTAAGGAGCCTTAGGATGCACATTTGTTTGCACCGTATTTCATTCGTTCCTTTGATCTATCTTCGTCGATGTCGGAGGGTGGTTCTGTTACCACGGGCGCACGGGCAGAGGGAGCTGCGGCTCGAATGCGATAACCATTAGAGTATTGGTTATTCTTGAGGACTGAAGCATTGCTTAGCGTGCGGACGAAGGGTATTCACATGCCGTCCGGATGAAGTTAAAAGGTTTGAACGATTATCAGAAAACCATTTTCCTAAGTTTAAAGTATTCGAAAGAACATGCAGGTATTTCGATGGACCCTCTAGAAGAATGAAACCCTAACTCGACATAATGACCACGAGAACGCCCTTGAACCTTAGGGTTTACGGCAGTTCCGCAGTGCCATTAGTGAGGCTTGGGTTTGCCCTTCTACAGCTGGATTATCGATGCTGGGGTATGTACCGGATATTTTTAAACTGTACTTGAGTGTTGAGCTCTCGGGGAATTATGGGATTTTGATGGATCGATCAAAAAGTTTAATGTAGTCCGGATATCAAGTGAAGGGATCGACTATGTGGGAGGCTCTAGACATGAGTATTGCCGTTGGTAGCACAGTCAGCACAGCTACGAAGAGACGAGTTCGAAGCAATTGACGATAGTGTTTACGATTGTGATTTAGTGATTTGAATTTCATATTTTCGTTGATTGGATTTTGGTATTTTGAGGACTTTGTTCTACGATTGGTATTTCATGTGTGTACCTTCATTACATTCTATCTGTGTTTCATGTATCGGTTGTATTGATGTTGTTTAGTACACACCCAGTACACTTGATTTGGTTTTATATATATTGAGATTTTTGATTTGATTTCGTGCATAGGGGTTACACATGATTTTGACATATGTTTCGACCTAGTTTTCATGCATTTTTGTACTGTGATTTTGATTTTGATATTCGATGTATGTTTTCGTGCACCATGTGCACCTGATTAGGATTCTTGCTCATACTTGGCGCACTTGATGCGATTTCGTGCACACCAGATGCACTAAATCGGGGTTTTGTGCAGATTAGATGCACCTGATATTGAGTCATGCACGCCCGTTGCACTTGACAGATGTTTTTGGTACACACCTGTTGCACTTAGTTTTGTTTTGTGGGTATTCATGGTTTCTGCATTTGGTTTCGATTTCAGTGCGCACCGGACGCACATGACATTTTATTGATGTGATTGGGATTGATTTTAGTTTGAGCAGTATGTTTTCATAATCATTATTATTTGATTTAGTAACCAGGCGGGACGTGTATGTTAAATAAAAGATATATATACAGTTATTTTTTTAAAAATTTAAACGTCCGCTACTTATGCCGTGACACGTGCATTGCACGGCGATTTTCAAGAGGGTTTTTTTGTATGCTTCTTTATTATGACGATTCGGCGATTTTACTAGGATGTGAATTATATATAAGTTATAGATTGATGTATATTATGATGGTTTTCATATTGAGTTTTGGAATTTTGTTCTTGCCATAACTCCGATGATTGCGTTATGCTTGACGGAGTTGATTTTTGTTATGTATTGATGATTTCGGAGCCCCGACGATTTGAGTGTTTTGCTAAATGTTTTAGTATTTGGAAGGGGGGTTTTAATTTAAATTCGGGGACCGAATTTCCTAAAGGGGGGAAGATTGTAACGTTTTAAAAATAATTAAATAAATAATTAAATGAATAAAATTGTTTAAGTGATTTTTATGATTTTCGGTAAAGCAAAATGTATTTTTCGTAAAATCAAACCGCAATTGTTTTTCATTATAAATTCAAAAATACCTATTTAATTATGTAATTACTAGTAAATAGTGTTTATTTAGCCACTTATAATTTTTTAGTTTAATTAAAAAAATTTCCTAAATTAATTATTTTAAATATTAACATAAGCTTTATTTTTACACTAAATTAGTGTAAATTACAAATTTAAATGGTTTTAATTTGTAAAAATGAACCATGGCATGTTAGAATTTAGTATGTATCATGCAAAAATTATTTGCAAATTTTTCCTATTTTCTAGAGCTTTCTTGAGTTGCTATAGTAAACAAATAAATAAATAATTAAATAAACCATGAAAAGACCTTTAAGTGATATTTCCCCTCTTGAAACTTCTACACACTTTCACACTCACTTCTTTCTCTCCCTCACCTCACCAAGGCCGGCCACAACCCCCCATGGCTGCCCCTCTCCATTTCCCACCTCATTTTTGCACAAAAATCCATCAAATTACATCAAAAATTCAACAAAAAATACACAAAATCCTAATTATTTCATACCCTTTATTCTCTACTCTTCTTTACATGGATTTTGGAGTGGGAAAGCATGTATTTTTGAGGTTCATTTTCAAGTTTGGACATGAGATTGTGGAGGTATAAATCTTTCTCTTTTGAATTATTTCTATTAAATGTTCTTTTAAAGCATAATTAGAATTATTATATTAATTCTATGTTTAATTTTTAAAATGCAAGTTAGGGTTGTAAATTCAAGTTAGGGTTTTTAATAATTAATTAGGGTTATAATAGTTAGTTTAACACTTTTAGAATTGGAAAATATTGCATGGTTGTTGAATTGTAAAATTTTCTTTTAAAATCTTTTTAAATAAGGAAATTAGATAACTAGGTTTTTGCAAAATGTGTTTGTGGTTGATATAAAATTTAGATTTGGGTTGTTATCATTGGAATATAGTTTTAGTGGAAATATTAGCATATTAATTGAATGAAAAACTTAGTTTGATCACTAGATTACTTTGATAATTGGAAAAATAGTAATAAAATGCTATTATTTTGTAAACTAGATTTTGGAAATTACTAAATAAAAGGGATTTAAATTATAATTATGGTTTCATTATATCATTATCATCATGAATTGTAATTTAAGACATTAATTCATGCAAAATCATGTTTTGTGGTGGAATTGTGGTGTTTTGCTTGAAAAATGTTGAAAATTGTTAAATGTTGCAAACTAGAAATTTCAAATCAATATAAATTTGTGTAATAAAAATATAGTAACGGTTTGTATAGTCTAGTTATGCTATATAATGAGTTTTATAACTATTGGTTTCATTTAAATGTCAAGTTTTGATGAAAAACGGTAAATTGGCAATTTCGGTTTTTACGAAATTGGACGGTTTGATGGATTTTAGGGTTTCGATGGATTTAATCATGTTTTATAATATAAGTAATGTGTTTTAAAACTACGAGTTATTTGTTAATGTTTATCTCGATCCATCGGAGTTTGTACGCCGATATCGAGCGATATTTGGTTCTTTTGCGGGGACGGGACATAGGTTTTAACCTGTGCTTGTTCCTTGTATCGTTTGACTTTTGTATGTGATTCGATTTACGATGCTATTTATATGCTTGCGTTTAGGTACCCCTCATGTGGACTGCGGGCGATGAAGAGGAGGATGGCGACACTGTCTTCGGCAGACATGGACCAGGTGAGTAGATGCATATCTACGGGGGGAAGTCGGGTGGATGGCGTTTAGCACCCCCGCAACGTAGAATATGAATAGTACTTATTGACATTAGGAAACCCGATGTGACCCTAGATTCTTACTGAGCAGGACCCTAGTAATGACCCTAGGCGGGACTAGACTGATTTAGGAAAACCATACCTCAGGATGAATACTTTGGGAGAGATTCGTAGGTTTCTGATAAAAACACACACGCACACACTAAAACTTGACATGGCGTATACGTATATGTGTGTATATATATAAAACTAGGTATAGGTGTATATATATACACAACACGTATATGGGATTCGTTGATGTGATATGATATCTGAGGTATGATGAAACAGTATGACTGGGCTTGATGCCGTGATTCTTGACTATACTGTCGTATTAAAGTGTTAGCGGATCATTAGAGAATGAGATAATGAACATGAATATATAAATTACAAAGAGTGGTGGTGATATTGATGTACATGGGACGCTAGAATAGTACCCGGACTGTAACTTGTGACTGATCACGATATGATATATGTATAACTTGATTACGACATTATATTGGTGTGACCTGATGCCGATATCATATAAGTATGACTTAATCACAATATGATACATATGACATGATATTTCTGAGGATAAACTAATGATGCTTATCATGATGGCAATGATATATGATTGATGTATGCGATCACAGTTTAGCACCTTGATCATGAGATGTGTTGATGATGACATTATACGAATGAGGAGACACCTAGGAGATACTTGACCGTACCCCGATATTGGGATACCGTACGATGGATTTTACCGTACGAGGCTTAGATTTGATGATTGATCCGCACTCTTGATTCGAGGAAGCCGTACTACGTACGTGACGCTATTGAGGCGGGATCGCCGACTATCAGAGATATTGATTCAGACCTTAGGTAGACTCTAGTTTCTTACTGACTAGTCTATTAGGTTTAGTTCCTTAGGATGTTAGACGGACACTGGTTTAGGTTCGACTCACATAATGGTAGTTGTACTCGTATCTCGCAGAGGAGTGGATAATGCACACCTGTATTTACATTCATACTGTAATCATCATGGTGCATGTTCTTTTATATGTTGCTATAATCAGTATAAACTTTACCTGTTAGGACACCAGCACTATTACCGATGATGCGCATATTCCACACACACTTATTTGCCGGCTCACACACATCATCATCGGTAATTGCTATGTCACGTACACTTTAGATCATATTGTCTTTTATGGATAGAATCAGTTAACAACTAGACAGATATAATATTGTGATTATTCTCTGACATTAGTACAGACATGATATTCATTGCTTAGACATTCATGCATTCATATTTTCATGTTATCATGCAGTATTATGGGCATATGCCGACACTTATCATATACTTATTCATGATTTTGAGATTTGGATTTCTATGAGATTTCTGGATTTTTGGGGAGAACCGCAAAAATATATAAAACTTCTCTCTCTCTCCTCTTCTCTTTTTAAAATAAGATGCGGTTTTCTCGTGATGTATGTGTCGTCCACCATGAGATTTCATGTTTTCTGTTGGATTTCGAGACCCGATTCGAGGAGTGGATGAACCGTCTCGGGTACATGGTGGGCCTGGTATGGTACCCCGGGGCAAGAAGATCGAGTTGTAGACGATGAGCCTGGCAGGGGAAGACTACCTACCGGTGATGTCTGGCGCGGCGGATATCCGGAGGATACCGACCGTTGTCGTGAGATTTGATGATATGGGCCGATCCGGACTGATGGAGCCCGACATATTGAGACTTGAGATTACATGTGTTGTACAGATTTCCATGGATTTCATTGTTGAGATTTCAGATGCTTATACAGATATACCTGGATTTCAGGATTTGTTTATTTTACATTCGTGGTGCATGCATATCCATTCATATGACATAGTACTATATGAGGTACTGACACGACACGGAGTATTTGCACTTACACGTAGTATTACCCTGCTATTACTAGATGTTTGGGATATAGTAGTGTATTATTATGACCTAGGATAGCGTCGTGCATTCGATTTCTTTTCGTAGATGTCTTCTACTCACGAGTTGGCAACTCACCCCCGTTGTGCCAAATTCTTTTCAGGTTCGATGTACAGGTTTCCGTGGCAGCTTGTTGGCACATCTTTTCTTCAGGGTGATTTGCACGGTTGGTTGGTTCACTTGTATCCGAACCACCATTGTACTTTCATTCATTCATTTGTATCTAGTAAGCTCCATCAACCATATTTGTATTACTTGATAAGTTTATTGGGCCAGTCTTTTATTTCGACCTTAGAGTCGCGCATGTATTATTCTGATCTAGTGGTTTTGTTTTCTTTTGAGTTTTGAGCCTCGCCCTATGGCGTTGTATATTATTGTGCTTGTTGTGGTTGTTTCCGCCTGTTGGCGTTGATGCTAGCTCCCGTTTGGGGATGCTTTTTATTGTTTATGTATATTATACTTGTTGTACCCGTTTGGGGGCCAGTTTTTACAGAGGAGACTCTGCCGAAAGTTTTGGTAAAATTTGCTGATGATTTTATACTTGTTTTCTTTTACTTCTTCTTCTTCTTTTTCATGGTTTAGATTTCTGGGCTTCGGCTTACTTAGGTTACGTGGCGCCTCTAGACGCTTCGTAATCTAAGTGCCGGTCACGTTCCGTACTTTTGGGTCGTGACAGTTTTCCGGCTTTTGCTTAAAACCAGAATCTGGATAACTCAAGGCACGTTTCTGTAATGGAAGTTTGCGGGTTGACCCGGGCTATGACGAGGGTTGACTTCCTACCATCTGGAAGATCAATAGTGATATTATTCTTGACTTGCCACAGTTTTAATAAAAATGGATTTTTTCAGAAAACAGTAGGGAGTACGGTAGAACTGGAAGTGATTCCAGAACCACAAACGATTACTGAAAATTTGGTAAGAACCTAAAGATTCAATCTGATTTGACATTCCATTGGCCACTCCGCAGATAAGGTGGGTAACCTCAGGCACTCGAGAGGTATTTCGGTATGCTCAAAGACGGTGACAGGTAGGTTCTTGTTTACCCAGACTTGACACTACTGTTGTTCCAGGCTATGAGACCCGGCATGAGGATGAGTATAATGTCGTTCTGAACTGGCTTTAGAAGTGCACGTGTATATTATTCTGCCAGAGGGTTGTCGTAGTCAGTGGGAGCAGCAGAAACATAGTGGTCAAGTAGCTTGTGTCTATTTATAGACTAAAGCGGAGATAGCGGAGATAGATCATCTATTTTTGATATGACTGTCATGGGTTTGACTTTATTAAAATAGGGGATGGATCTGTTAAGAAGGTAGTAGGATGTGATGTCCTGGTATTTGGATGACATACACAGAGTACGAAGTGAAATTCCTATACGATTGGTTATAGTTTGGTTGTCACACAGTGGTTTCTCCACATAGGATATAGATATAGTATCAGACATTCTAGTTACTAAATCTATGGTTTTAGATCTAGATTTTGGTAGTTTCCCAATATGGGTACTTAGACAACATTCTACAGGTGTTTTAGAATGGACGACTCCTGGCACGGTATTATACCTGCAGGTGATGGAGTCACCCTCTCTAAAGGTGTCTTACAGACTAAAGGGGAGAGGGATGTGCATGATTGACATATTACTTGCTTAGGCAATTGAGTTAATCATGAGATGTCAAGTACCACACCAGGTGTTGTTTTTGTACAAGCTGCAATAAATTCAGATATTAATCCAATCCTGGAGAAACGTTCGGAAGTAGTGTTAGAATATAAGTGGATGTTCTAGGGATATGATAACGGCATCCTCCTTCGGGAGACAGTTATCATTCCAGGCTTCAAAGGTGACCTGGATGACAGAGTGACTGTCAGAGTTATAGCTTTCCCTCTGACGAGGGGCAGTATTTTGGACAGGTCATCCAAGCGGATACTAAGGGAGGCATTGCGCAGGATACCGATTAAGTTCAGTTGACGATACAGTCTAAGAAGTTTGGATTTGGAGTTCACTTATGAACTAGGTCCCATCAGATATCCAGACATATTCTAAGACATGTATTGCTCATTTCGGGAGATGGCTTTCTCTACGGACTTGAGATAAAGAGAGACATAGAAAGAAACATCAGGGCGGATCCACTCACTAAGGCTATTCCTCAAAAGCAATAGTTTTACAAACGAGCTTTGTGAAACTGATAAGTAGAGGAGTTGGGTGTTTAGTATCACACGGGCTGTAAGTATAAGACATCGCAATAATTAGCCTTGAGTGCAAGTGGGAGATTGTTGGATATAGTGCCCTCAAAGTCAATTATTGGATCGCAGGAACGTGATTGCAATGATTGAGAGAGGACCTATGCCGGTAGGACAGTCTTACTCGAGATGATAGTATGCTATCTGGTTTATCTTTATCATTGTGTACATGCTTTAGGTGATATTACAGATCACTATTGCACGTTGATAGAGCCCTTAGGATTCTTGCTTGACTACCGGCAGTATGATGGCGATCATATACATGAGAGTTGGGTAGTCTATAAGCACATCCTTAAAGTGGTCCCTGGTCATGGGAGTTTCGAGACTGGGCATCGATACTCTATTAGTAGACTAGTGTATACAGTCGAGACCCCGACGAGGGGCGGTGGCCGGTCTCACAAGCCATTGGTGTCAGTTGGATCACCTAAGATGTATACAGGTGCTCATTGGGTTATGAGTACACCGGACAGGACTCGCCGGGAACATGTTCGTTGGTATTATACCTGACGTCAGATAGCAGTTCCCTGGTGACATGTGTACAGGTTAGTTCATCGACCTGAGATCGTCATTTGTCTCGTGTGAGTTCCCACTGTGCTTTGATTACTACCCTACCACGGCTCAAAGGAGTCGTGCAAACAGGTTTTAGTTGGGTACAGTCCCGAGCCACATAGAGGCAGTGAGCGGATCGGCAGGGGTTTCGTCTCTCCCGGTATTGGGGGTGAGATCGCGCTGTGTCTAGGAGAGTCATTACACGAAGTCCTTGGCCATGGCAGGATATTTACTGGTAGGTATTCCAGTAGTATCTCAGGGTGTTCTAGGCTACACTCCGACACGACTTGTATCGATTTTGGGGGTCTGACTTTTACCAACCGCCTAGGCCCGACTTGCGATACTCATAGATGAACGGACCGGACTGTCCGGATATTGTCACTGACAGGCCCAGTAGGGTGTCAGGATGAGTTCGCTCATCGACCTCCCTTTTGGTCATTACCTGGTAGCCCGTTACGTACAGCTAGTACCACTGACGTGCTAGTGGTTAAATCTACAGCCAGTGTATTGACGAGTCTTTAGAATCCCCCACAGACAGTTTCTCAAGTTTCGGGCGAAACGTTGTAGAGGCCGTATGGTATTATGGCAGGGTTCGATCATATACATGCAGTAGTGCACGGATCATGATCGGACAGATCATGCTAGTGGTCTTTGGTTTAAGCCGGATCCTATTAGATTTGTTGGATTACTTTAGTTTCATCGCATTCGCATTCAGTCGGAATGCTGATGCAGGTATGTATATACAGGTGAGGGATATCCTTGTGATCCGTCACGAGTTTACTTTAGATGTTGCCATATCTTTTTATTGTTGTAAACATTTGGGTTAATGTTTACAAATGGTGGAAATTGTGAGTAGATTTCATCATGAGGTGCAATTAATGTGGCATGTTCAATTTGGTGACTCATGGTCTCTTTTCTTGTGAACATGTCATGTTGATTGAGTGATTAGAGTGTTGAAATGAGAGGTAGAGAGAGAAAGGGCAACCATATGAGAGGGGTTAGCTCTTGTATTATTATGCTAGCTCTCATTTCTTCATCTCAACACAATAATAGAAAATTCCTCTTCTTCTTCTTCCTCTAGCTCACAACATCCACCATGGCTTCATCTTCAACCTCCATCCATACACTCTCATGCATTGAGAATCAATGGATGCTTGAGACAAAGTGATCGCACACATTCTCTACTTCACCTTGGACACGTCGGCTAGCAAACTTCGTGTCCGAGTTGCATCGGATGAAGCGGGAGCCCGTAAAAAGACTCATTGATGTGGTGCCCTTCCGACGAGGAGACCGGAGATCGAAGATGCCGCGAGGAGCTTGGGATGGTGGCCAAAGACCGAAGGACACAGATCGATCGGTATAGCCTTTCCTAACTTCTTCTAGATTGCTAGTTAAATGTTAATGGTTCGATCCGGGATTATAGTCTGCGTTAGCGCCAGTTTCAATTTTATGAAAAAGTTTTTGTTTCCGCATTTTGGCCTCGGATCGACGGCCGGGGCGCTATCGTAGACTTATACAGGTTAGTCTGTAGACCCGAGATCGTCATAGAGTCTTGTGTGATTCCCACTGTGCTTTGATTTCCATCATACCACGTCCAAGAGGGCGTGCAAAACGGTGGCTTTTGGGTACAGTCCCGAAACACATAGAGGCAATGAGCGATAGGAGGGGTTTCGTCTCTCCCTGTATAGGGAGTTGATGTTGCGCCGTGTTTGATTGGCTATAACTGGAAATCCCTGGCCTGAGTTGCTGAGATTTACTGGTAAATGTTATCAGTAGTTTCTCGAACTGTTATAGACCTCATATCTTTAGGGTTAGCTTAGCGCCTTAGCAAGGTTTTGGCAAGCATCAAACATGCTACTTTAAAATTTTTGGGGTGCTAAACAAAACCTAACCAAGATCTTAACTAGAGTTTTAGGGTTAACTATGCATGTAAACAACTTTACATCTAAGAGAGAGGGATTACAACCTTTGTAGACCGTTCCTTCACTTCATAAGTTCTGAGTAGTAGTCGCTTTGCCGCGATCCATGATCTCCCGGACTCAAGAGAGGCTCCACAAGTCGAATGATCTATTCTTGCTTGAAGTCTTCCTTTTCGAAGATGATCTACCTTGAAGAATCTCAAACTCAAGCTATCACTTCTCTAATCAAGTATTAGTGAAGTGAACACCCTAATTTAAGTGGCTAAAATAGATGAGGATGATGAAGTAGGAATTTTACACTCTTTTGTTTTCAATTTCTCACTTTAAATCATCAAATCACAAAAAGCTAGATAGCTTTTTCAAGGAGGAAGAAGAAGAAAAAAACTTTTGTGATGAATAATGATTATTCTTTTTTGGTTACAAATGACAACCATGAGTTAATAATATCAAGGCTTTAACTCATGTAGAGAATGAACTAGAGTTAAGGGTTTGGGTTGGGTTAAATAATATCTACACAAAAAATATCAAAGGAAAATATCTAAGCTTAAAACAAAATAAAGCTTCTAGAAACTTCATGAAAAAGCTAACCCAAATGCTAACCCAAATCAAACCCTAACTTGTTTAATCTCCACAAATCATGTTGTATTTGTAACCCTAACTTGTTACAATATTATATATCACATATATAATATATTTTTGTAACAAAAGAAAATAATACAATTAACATATAACGCATATATATCAATGTATTACCCGGTGAGAAAATGAATCAATAAAGCGAGCTTATATTAGTTAACGTAATGTAATATATCACATATATAATTATACATTAAATTATCGAATCAACACTTGATCCGACAATCCGGCTATAGTACATATAACCGACTAATATAACATGTACCAATTCATCGAATCAACACTTGATCCGATGACCCGGCCATATCAAATATACCCGGTTGAAATCTCATATCGCGAGAATAGAATACGGTATCTCATATCGTATTATTCTCGGTCCCGCACATATCACATATGTGCTCCTACTCCGTTTTTCCTGAGCTAGGAAACCTCTGTGTAGGACTCTAAAGAATCGTCAATACGCCGGCCGTAGGTAATGATCATATCAAACACCCACAAGCTGCAACCGGTCAGCTAAATGTAACAGCCACCCAGGTATTGAGCGATCAGAAGATCAACAAGCAAGCCTATACATTATCCTGTAAATCCAATCAGTAAACACTACCGTACAGTCCGGTCTCTTCGTCTGATATGTTGCATATCTAGTCTAGGGGTGGTAAACGTCAGACCCCAGTAACCGATAAGTCGTGTCGATGTAAGGCTCATAACGGGTCGAGAAACTACTGATAACGCTTACCAGTAAATCTCTATATTAGCCCTGGCCAGGGACTTCCAGTTATAGCCAATCGAACACAGCACAGCATCAACTCCCTATACCGGGAGAGACGAAACCCCTCTTATCGCTCATTGCCTCCATGTGATTCGGGACTGTACCCAAAAGCCACCGTTTTGCACGCCCTCTTGGACGTGGTAAGGTGGAAATCAAAGCACAGTGGGAATCACACAAGACTCTATGACGATCTCGGGTCTACAGACTAACCTGTACCAGTGTCACCGGAGAACTGCTATCTGACGATAGGTATAATACCATCCAGGAGTTCTTGGTGAGTCCTTTTAGTGTACCCAGTCTCTACTGAGCACCCGTACACCATCTTTGATGTCCAACACCAATGGATATGGGATCATCCATCGCCCATCATATAGATCAAGATGCGTGTATGCTAGTCTACTCTAGAGTATCGATGCCCTGTCTCGATACACCCTCTGTCACGCCCCACCCCAAATACAGAGAGTATTGTCCGCTATGGCTGAAACCGCACGGTTTTGTCCTTCGGAGTGAACCGGATCCGACCAGGGGCCACTTCCCAGGAGGTCACCCATCCCAGGACTTCCCTGGCTCGAGCACGCTTAACTACGGAGTTCTCAAACTCCTGTAGTGCCAGTTCACTTAAAAGGCTCCTCTATATTGAAGAGTGGTATCATTCCATTTATAGTACATATCTTCTCTCTTTCGGAATGTATTCCGAAGATTGTTCTACAGTGGGTCCCACGGACTCAAGAGGTGGCCCCCACGGACTCAAGAGGTGGTCTCCGCCCACTTAATATGACACTTTGTTCCGTGTGGCACTTTGCTCCGTGAGTAAGAATCGAGTCCCGACAATCACCCCACCTTTGAACAATGGTTCGTCCTCGAACCACAGACCTACTATTGAGGAACCAGCTCTGATACCATTCTGTCATGCCCCACCCCAAATACAGAGAGTACTGTCCGCTCTGGCCGAAACCGCATGGTTTTGTCCTTCGGAGCGAACCGGACCCGACCAAGGGCCACTTCCCAGGAGGTCACCCATCCCAGGACTTCCCTGGCTCAAGCACGCTTAACTACGGAGTTCTCAAACTCCTGTAGTGCCAGTTCACTTAAAAGGCTCCTCTATATTGAAGAGTGGTATCATCCTATTTATAGTACAGATCTGCTCTCTTTCGGAATGTATTCCGAAGATTCCCCATTGTTCTACAGTGGGTCCTACGGACTCAAGAGGTGGCCCCCACGGACTCAAGAGGTGGCCCCCGCCCACCTAACATGACACTTTGGCGTGGCACTTTGTTCCGTGTGGCACTTTGCTCCGTGAGCAAGAACCGGGTCCTGACATTTTTCACGACCCGAAAGGTACGGAACATGACCGGCACTTAAATTACGAAATGTCTCGAGGCGTACATAATCTAAGTAAGCCGAAAACCCAGAAATCCAAACCAAGAAAAGTAGTAGAGTGAAGGAAAAACCAATTTAAATCAAGTAGTTTGCAACATACGCCGAAATATGCATTTTAAAAATCACATTGTCTTTTCTAAAAATTTCGACAGAGTTTCCTTTGTAAATACTGACCCCAAACGGGTACAAAAACCTTATAAAGCATATATAATGAATAAAGGCATCCCCAAGCGGGAGCTAGCTCTTTGTCAAATGATGGTCACAACCATGCCAGCAATATAATATACAACGCCGAAGGGCGAGGTTCACAATAGAAAAGGAAACTCAAAACAGCATGAAATCCATAGAAATACAACGTGCGACTCTAAGGTCGAAAGAATAAACAACTGGTCTCAAGTCTGAAATAAATACATGTCTGGTTGATGGAGTTTAACTAGATACAACTGAAATAAATAATATACAAGGTATAATGGTGGTCACGATGCAAGTGAACCCACCTACCAAGCAAATCACCCGGAAAGGAAGCAGTGTGCCAGCAAAGCCGTAGTGAAACCTGTACGTTAAAACTTGCAAGAAACTGTAGCACAATGAGGGTGAGTTTCCAACTCGTGAATAGAAAACATCTACGAGCAGAAATCGCATGTATGACGCAATCCTAGGTCATACGATCAATATATATATAATCCTCAAAATGATAAGTCTGAAGTATGAAAAGGTGGCAAGGGTAACCATCTAGCCCAAGTGTAATCCCATGTGCTCGTGTCAGTGCCTCAGGTAGCATATATCATATGGATGAGATATGAATGCATGAAAACAGAATACATGTAAATGAAGAAACTGCTTTCATAACTTAGTGAGATTTCTGTATATTTAAAACGAGGTATCATAAATGAAATCAGCATAAACAGTGTCTAGCATGGACACAAAACATAAATCCCAATATCTCAATATCTCAGGCTCCGGCTATCCGGACTGGCCTGTATCATCAAATCTCAGTGTCTCAATCTCACTATCTAGGGCGCCGTCAGTCCGGATCGGCCCCTAACATCAATGACTGGACCACGACGGTATCCTCCGGATATCCGACACGTCAGATAAAATCACCGGTAGGTAGTCTTCCCCAGCCGGGCTCATCGTCTACTACTCGATCTTCTTGCCCCGGGGTACCTTACCGGGTCCACCATGTACCCGAGACGGTTCATCCGGCTCCTCGAGTCGGGTCTCGAAATCTAACAGAAAACTCATGGTGGACGACACATACATCATGAGAAAACCGCAGTTTTTATTTTAATAAGAGAGAGAAGTTTATAAATATTCTTGCGGTTTTCCCCCAAATCCAGGAAACCTCAGGAAAATCCGAAATCCAATCATCAATAGCACGTAACCAGTGAATGTAGGCATAAAACTCCATAATATGGCATGACAGTGAATAATATGCATGAAGTAGCAAGTAATAACTGTAATGTCTAAACTAGCATATAAGGCAAGTACACTAATATTATGTCGAAACTATCAGCTAACAAGCTATGTCGATGAAATAGTATTGTCTAAAGTGTACGTGACATGGCAATTACCGATGAGGATGTGTGTGAGCCGACAAGTAAGTGTACGTGGAACATACGCATCATCGGTAATGGTGCTGGTGTCCTAACAGCATGATATCAATAATGGTATATGAAATCACAATATAAGTATGCGATGCGGAGCGAACAGCAATAAGGTGCGGGAGCTGAATAATAAACCCAATGATAACTAATCTGCATTTAATATAAATATATGTCATACAGTAGTGCCTTTTAAATAACACGAATCGCGGTGTCTTGGAAATTAGGGCTACGGTGTTTTTAAGAAAAGATACGTCCTTTGAAATATCCGTAGAATCCCTTGGCCTGTCTTTTTAAAATACCCACGATTCGTTAGTTTTTGAAATAGGTAGGAAATCGAATCTAGTCTATCAACTACACTAAACTATAGGGCTGAGCAACCAGGCTAAACAAAAGGTAAGGAAACCGCCTATCATCTGAGTCAATATATATATATATATATATATATATATATATATATATATATATTAGTCGGTGATCCCGCCTCAATAGTATCACATACGACACAATATCTATAATATGGCATCCTCAAGTCAAGAGTGCGGATCTATCATCAATATTAGCTCGTACGTAAATCCGTCGTACGGCATCCCAAATCTGGGTACGGGTCAATATCACATTCATCGCATTATTCATCTGGTATCCTCTTATCAAACATCAAGATCCGGGGTACTGACCTACGTCTAGTACAATACTGATACCATCTATGTATGCATGCACGTGTGTGAAACACTACGTCAAAGGACCCGCTAAAACATCATGTCGTATCTCAAATACGAACCCTATCATATCACCGATCTCACGGCCTCAAATTGAATCTCATCGACTCATCTCAAATCCCAAGTACTATCCTCATAATCCAGTATATGTACACATAGTCCCATACCCATGTGAACACATATATACATATTCCCATATACGCACATGTGAAAGAAAGAATGTAACCAAGTATGTGCGTGCGTGTGTGGGTGCAACCACTACTCTAGGGTTTCACAACTAACACTAAACCAATTCAAGAACACCTAGAATCCATCTTTATCATCAATAAACTCATATCAACATATAAAATATACATGTGTGTATACGTATTCGTATACATCACAACGAACTGTGGGGGTGCTATACACCATCCACCCGACTTCCCCCGTAGATATAATCTACTCACCTTGCATCCCGCGTACCGGTGTCGATGTCGCCTTCATCTTCTTCATCATATGAAACCCTCGTGAAGGTACCTACAAAAATAACACAATCGCAAAAGCACATGAAAATCACATCGGAAAACCCAAAACGACACGCTAAGGCCTATAGCTTAGAACCTATGGACTACGCTTCCAACACCATCAACACCCTCGATAACGTCGTACAAACGTCAAGTGATCGAGGTAAAACAAAAATACGCAAATCCAGAATTCGAAATACGAGAAACGAAACCTCGAATCAAAACAACAACTATTGTAAATGGTCCAAGATTTTACCCTAGGTCAAACCAGACAATTTTGCATATGCCAAGGGTCTAATTTACAGACAGTGGAGCTACAGAACAAATACGGATCAAATTGGTGGGACCCAGGCCGCAATTTGCGGCCATCTGGGTTAAATCTGCGGCCAGGTTGAGGAGTTTGGGGCTAGGGTTTTCATGGCAGCTTCCTAGGTGCCTGCATATATCACTGTCCTTGCAAAATAATTTTTCAGGTCCCCGAGTGTTAGCAGATTCCATTACACTCACACAGAATTCACCATTTCAATATCGGCGGATTTTCAAAGTTCGTATTCCGGGGCTAAGTCTCAGGTTTTAGTCCAATATGATATCACTATCAGGGTTTTAAGGTCACTACTAGTCTCAATTTCACTTTACAACTCAATCCAAATCCTAACCTTAGCTAGAAATTTCTAAGTTCACTAAACATCGATATATCGGTTCCAAACAAACATAGGTACTAAAGTGAATGGAAAACTATAGTAAGGGTGAAGGAAATACCTCATTTGGCAACTCAAGAAAATTCTTGAGTTGCCCAAAGTCTTCTAAATTTGATTTTTCTTGGTCCAATGCGCTTCCCTTGAGCTTGTGCATGCTTTTTGTGAAAATGAGATGGGGTTTTGGGTTGTTTTTAGGTGGTGTAGTGAGGAATTTGAGGGAGAGGGAGAGAGGGCAGCAGCTTTGAGAGGGAGAGGAGAGAAAAAAATGAAGAAGATGATGAAGTGTGACCAAGAGCCATACCATGGTTGACCCCTCACATCTTTCTCTCTCATGCCCGTACCCCTTGCCATCATTGTGTTTCCTTTGACTTTCTTTTATTTTCTTCTCTTAAATACAACAACAACCATGGTATGAAACAAGAAGAAAAGCCATGATAAAATGTAAGTGTAAAAATGACATGGTGCATATCATGTGCACAAATCCGGTTTAATACACGATTAGCGATTTTTAATCGCGATTAGCACTAAAAGTGAATATAAATAATCATAAAAATTCATAATTCGCCCAAATCACCTAAAACACCCTCATTTCAGTAATTTCCATAATTTTCCAAATTTTTCCCAATTTATCAGTATTTAATTATACCGCCTTATTAAAATATTCAATATTTTATTATTTTAATTATAAAAATTCCCAAAAACAATATTTTATTTTTCTGAAATGTTACAATCTTCCCCCTTAAAGAAATTCGGTTCCCGAATTTAAATTTAAACCCCTCAAATACTAAAACATTTCAGTACAAAGTCCAAGTCGTCGGGGCTCCGAAATCATCAATACATAAAACACATCATAGCGCAATGCATGCGCATGAACAATGAACAGATAACTCAAAAACAAAACTCTGTCAAGCATCCCGCAATCATCGGAGTCATGGGGAAGCCATCAATGCCTAAATCTAATACGAAGACCAATTGCATCAACACTGTACATATAAACACCAGAAGGAAATGCATGCTAAACCGTTTGAAATCGCTGTGTGTTGCGCATAACACTGCACAGTGGCGGATGTCTCTAATAAGAAAATAACTCTCTCTCTATATATATCTTTTGTTTACATGCACGTACCGCCGTTTTGAAAACAATTTAGAAGGGTTTCCTTATTTTAAACGTTTTGTGTCATCTCAGACACGTAGGTAAATACTGAGACTATAGCTCTCTTTTTGAAAATCCCTTCAATATCTATCAATGTATGCAAAATATACTCAGGTATTATCATCTGACTAGTCCTGTTCAGTACGAAAATAATAATAAACATCATAAAAACGTACTGCTCCATAAGAAATCAATCCCAAAATATGCATATAAATACTACGTGCGTCTGGTGCACACGGAAATCAAAACACATGAATGTGCCAAACATGTGCACAGAAACAACTTCTAAGTGCATCGAGTGTGTTGGAGATAGTGCCCTCAGAGTCAATTATTGGATCACAGGCACGTGATTGCAATGATTGAGGGAGGACCTATCCCGGTAGGACAGTCTTACTCAAGATGATAGTATGCTATCTGATTTATCTTTATCATCGTGTACTGCTTTAGGTGACCTGACATGTCGCTATTACACGTTGATAGAGCCCCTAGGATTCTTGCTTGACCACCAGCAGTATGAGGGCGATCATATAAGTGGGAGCTGGGGTCTATAAGCACATCCTTAAAAGGTCCCTAGTCGTGGGAGTTTCGAGACAGGGCATCGATACTCCAGAGTAGACTAGTGTATATATTCGAGACCCCGACGAGGGGCGGTGGCCGGTCTCATAAGCCATTGGTGTCAGTTGGTTCACCTAAGATGTATACAGGTGCTCATTGGGTTATGAGTACACCGGACAGGACTCGCCGGGGACATGCTAGTTGGTCTTATACCTGACGTCAGATAGCAGTTCCCTAGTGACATGTGTACAGGTTAGTTCATCGACCTGGGGATCATCATTTGTCTCGTGTGAGTTCCCACTGTACTTTGATTACTACCCTACCACGCTCAAAGGAGACGTGCAAACAGGTTTTAGTTGGGTACAGTCCCGAGCCACATGGAGGCAGTGAGCGGATCTTCAGGGGTTCGTCTCTCCCAGTATTGGGGGTGAGGTCGCGCTGTGTCTAGGAGAGCCATTACACGAAGCCCTCGGCCGAGGCAGGAGATTTACTGGTAGGTATTCCAGTAGTATCTCAGGGTGTTCTGGGCTACACTCCGACACGACTTGTACCGCTTTTGGTGGTCTGACTTTCACCAACCCCCTAGGCCCGCCATGCGATGCTCATAGACGAACGGACCGGACTGTACGGATATTGTCACTGACAGGCTCAGTAGGGTGTCAGGATGAGTTCGCTCATCGACGTCCCTTTTTGTCAATAGCTGGTGGCCCGTCACGTATTGGCTTATACCTTTGACGTGCTAGTGGTTAAATCCACAACCAAGGTGTTGACGAGTCTTTAGAGTCCCCCACATTCAGTTGCTCAAGTTTTCGGGCGAAACGCTGTAGAGGCCGTATGGAGATATGGCACGGTTCGATCAGATACGTGTGGTATTGCACGGATCAGGATCGGACGGTTAGTACTAGAGGCCGTATGGATATATGGCAGGGTTCGATCAGATACGTGTGGTATTGCACGGATCAGGTTCGGATGGATAATACTAGCCGGCTTTGGTTTAAGCCGGATCCTAGTAAAGTACTGTGTGGAGTTTGTCTCATTGCATTTGTATTTCGGTTGGAATACAAATGCGGGTGTGTATACAAAGTATCGGGGTTTTCCTGTAATTTATTACGGGACCAGTTTTCTGGAGTTGCCAGTTTGCTTTCCGTTTCGGCCATATTTCATTTGTATCTTTCAATGGCCGAAGTTTGGTGGAGGAGGGCTTATTTGCATTTGTGCAAATAAGCATTAGTGGAGGGTGTTATTTACTTATTCTTGTATCATGATAATTCCTCCACCATTTGACTTCTTCTTCTTCTCATCATGGCTTGACTTTTGAGTCATCATGGTTGTTGATGATTAGCTTGTTGGAGTGTTGGTTTTGGTGCAATCATGGTTGTTGATGGAGTGTGAGTTTTAGTGGGTGATCATTTCCTTTTTCATGATAACCCTTTTCTCTCTCTTGTTTATTGGTTCACACTCATTCCTTTGATACTCACTCCACTCTAATTCCAAAATGCATGGCCGGCCAAGCTCCTTGAGGGCTGTCCAAAATTCTAGTGGTGGGGTTTTTGTGCTTTTGCTTTGGTAAAAATACCACAAGATCAATCTCCATTAGTTTGTATCATCCCTCCACCAAAAGGCAACCTCCATGAACCCCAAAATGAGACATGAGCACTACACATTCTATAGCATACCTTGGGCACGTTGGCTCACCAACTTCGTGCCCGAGTTGCCTCGGTATAGAGGTGGGACCCCGTAAAAGAAGCCGGCGACGTGGTGCCCATTCCGGCGAGGAGGTGGAGACCGGACATTCCGCGGGAGATCGGGACGACGACGAGAAGACCGGAGGACACGGATCGCTCGGTATATCTCTCTTCCTCATCTTGTAGTTAGATAGAACTAGTTAATAGCCCGATCCGGGTTTTAGTGCGCGGTGGTGCCGATTCAAGAAAAATTAAAGTTAACCATCGCTTCCGCATTTGGCCTCGGGATGGAGGCCGGGGCGCCGCCGTGCACTTGCCGTGGTATCAGAGCCTCGCCATTAACATAGTCTAGCTTGTCTAATGTGTTTTACATTTCCGATCGAACAATTTTCCAAAAACCGTATTTTTCTTCACATCAGTTTCTGTCGAAATTTTTTGAAGCCCAAAAATTTTTCAGGTTGTTTCAGAACGATGTGTAGGACATTCTAAGAGTTCTGTGAAAATTTGGGCTCGTGAACAGTCCAAACCACTGCGGAACCGCGGCCAAACCCATGCTTGGACCGTGGTTCCGCCGCGACTTGAACTGTTCAGTCCCCCAAAATTCTACAGAATGCTCCTGAGTGGAAAATAGGTTTTCTGGAATGTTATTTTTTGGGCCCAGATTTCTTGATGTGCTACAGTAGTACTTGGGGGCCCACTTGGTAAATTTGATCGATCGGATATTTAAAACACATTAGTTCACAGTATTTACATTATATCTGCGACCGTGAATGTCACTTGATCGGTAAATCCAGTCTAACTGCTATAGCCCGGTTAGACGGATTTGCGAACGTGATTTTCACGTTTATGTTCTGTGATTTTGCTGTGATGTTGCGGATCGGTCGTGGGGATAGACTGGTTGCAGTGGTAGTACAGTTTTGTTGTATTATGTACATTTGATATTGCGGGATGAGCGTCCGACATGTGGACTGCCGTCATTGCCTGTTTGTATTATTATTTTGGGGCACGACCAGGTTGCGGTTGATGTACCCGTTGTATGTATATTTTACTTTCTGTACTAGGATGACCCCGCGGAGGGGTGCACGGATAGCCGGGTTCTAGAGGTCAACGAGCCCGCATCTCATGGCATTGAGACGGAGGGGGCTTCACTCTAGAATTGACGGGCTATTCGCCGCACTCGTAGGGGGTACAGGTTGACCCAGGAGGGGTGCCCAAGTTGCCGGATTCCGTGAAGTGCCGGGTGGTCCATTCACGTCGCTGAAGGGGGCTGCCTCGCTTCAGGTTTTGGAGGGTAACTTGCCGCGCCCGTAGGGGTCTAGGATTTCATTGCACAGGCTATCCACACGACCAGGGGAACGTCGGGTTTCAGTAGTGGCTCTGTGAAACCCGGGGATCCCAGATATCTGTATTGTTCTGTGATGCTGTACATTTCTGTGATGTTGCATTTTATCACGCCTTGAGCGAAATATAATATATTGGTATATATATTAGTAGATGTTGTATATGTTTTGCAGCCGCGCTAGTCCAGTCCCCGCTCTGTCGTTAGTTAGCTAACCTAACGGGTAATGACGGGACCCAGTGGCGAATGCGGATGGCATATACGTACATCAGTATATTTTCGTTCTTTGTGGTGTGATCAATTGATGGGACTGCATTGATTCGGATCAATGCAAGTTAAAAACAAACCTAATCTGATGTTGTTGGAACACTTTTCAAAAAGCTATTATTGCAAGGACGTTTACTTTTGTTTTGCACCGTGGTATTCAGTTGGAATATCCTGCTCCTCAGTCGACGAGACAAGGGCCGAGATCCCTTCACCGGAAGTGACCCTTTGGACAAAAAGTTTGCATCAGGGCAATGACTTCACTATAGCCGATTACTTTTGCTTTGCACCGTGATATTCAGTTGGAATATCCTGCACCTCATTCTACGGGGAAAGAGCCGAGATCCCTTCACCGGGAGTGACCTCTTTAGCAAAGGTTTTCGTCACTATATTTTCTAAAAGCTATCCTTTCCTTCAACGATATCAAGTTCACTACGTTAAAGGTTTTCTCCAAAAACCATTCGTAGCCCTCCGTCGTTTCATATGGGTGGTCAATAGTATTCAAGCTGTGTATGTTGGCGAAAGTCAAGGCACAGTGATTGGTAGCTATTGGGTATTGATATGCAGCATAGATAGATGCGTTGGTTTAGGGTAGGCGTACTACTATTTTGGCCAAAGTCAAGGGTATGTACGGGTGTGCTCAAATTAACCTGGAGAATGACGGGTAGAACTTGACATGTGACTTATGATATGTTGGCCAAAGTCAAGGTCATAAAAGCATGGGGCAAAAATCACATCGGGAGTTTCAAAAGAACTGAAACTTTCCAGATATGCGCATACCTTCTGGAGTGTGATGACGTGAGCGGATTCCGTCACGTTATCATGCGATGATAGTTGGATCCCGATTCCCACTGATGAGTTGGTTTACTCCTCGGGTGATCCTGACTAATTCTTCTTTTGGGTTTGGAGAAGAATTTGACGGTACAGTGGGAGGTTTCCAGATTAGATAAATTGGTAACCATTCTGATCTAGGATAGAGTGCACGCTGAGTGTTTCTTTTCTCTCTCTCTTCGGCAGCGACGATTGACCCGACCCTAAGACTATGACTCAGTGACCAAATTAACCGAACCTTCTTAACACTGGCTTTTGGATTGTCAGAGTTGCAGACCTCATTGCCACTCCTACTTTTACCCTTTTCTCCAGGACACCCCGTATTACTACGAACGTCCACTTCCATTGGACAAAACCATCGTATGGTTATATACGAACTCGAAGGGATTTATTCGAGGATGGTTTCCGGTTCGGGAGAAAAAGAATAGGACTATTTAGTTGTCTTTTTCTTTTACCTTCTCTCAAGTTGCGAGTACTCCTTGGTTTAGGAGATAGTACACCTATTACGCAAATTGGATATTCTTCTTCCAAACCTTAGGCTGGTGCCGAACGGCAGGGAATGAAGAAAACCAATTAGCCTAAACGGTGTACAGAAGGTATTATGTAAAGACAAAGAAAGGGATTAGAAGGAGGGCAAAGTAAATTGCGACTGATATTCACGACCAAACCAAGTATTTCATTACCACTCCCACTTCACCTTTGTATTTCTCCAGGACACTCTGTATCACTACGAAGATCCACAGTTTATTGGATACTCCATCGTATGGTTATATACGAACTCGAAAGGAACTTGTTCCAGTTCGGGGATGGATTCTGGTTCAGGAGAAATAGGAATAAGGTTTATTCGGCTGTCTTTTATCCTCACCTTCTCTCGCATTGCGAGTGCTCCTAGGATTAGGACAGTACACCCATTATGCTTATTGGATAGTCTTCTTCCAAACCATAGGCTGGTGCCGAACGGTAGGGAAGGAAGAAAACCATTTGGCCTAAAGGGGTGTGCAGAAGGTAATGACTAAAGACATATAAAGGGATTTGGAGAGGTGGCAAAGAATTATACGGTTACAGTCGTGAATCTGGAAGAGGCATTACTAGGAATACCGGGATACCCCATCGAAACATTTCAATGTTTCAGTTTCACTGTGTATTGTTAAAAGAAAACTGATTTCCCAATTAGTCCTTACTCCAGGGTATGTATTTACCAGATACGATTCTCACATCTGTATGGTTTTACAGATGATGAAAGGAAGTAAGTTATTGGAAATTAGGTGATCATCCTCATTATATCGGGATTCGTTGTAATCGGTGATATTTGAGGAAATCACCTGGGTTGTTTGCTGGTCGGCAAATATTTGGTTTTGAATATCCATTGTAATGCACCAATTTCAAATTGATATATCTGTACGTCTATTTTTATAGAGTGGGATATACCTTTTTGATATTATGTCCATGACATTTACCTATATCAGCGGATGGTTAGGTAAGGAGCATTAAACAGCGGTGTAATTCTTCATAACCATAATACAGTTTTCAACCTACGATACACAGTAAATGAGTTATCAGACTCAAAGGACTTATACAGAGTATTGCATGTTGTCCAGGGTCCATCAGGACAGAGGGGGATGTCCTCGTACTATATTCGGTTTACTTATGACTTCTCTAGTTTTTAGACAGGTGTTTCATGGAAACACAGGGTCCGAATTTGGAGAAGTTATAGGTATTTGAATAGAGTAGAGAACCAGGTGTAGAAAGTATCGGGATTCTTCAAAGTGATCGAAGATGTAGATGCTTGTATATGGTATTCAGTTGATAGTAATGATAAAGAGAACTTGCTTCTCTTTCAGGTTACTCATAATTGGAAGCATTCCTAAGTTGAGTAACGCTGATCGGCCTCCTTCCATTTACTTGACATGCACTGGAGACAGCTGCATGATTTGAATCTGGTTCAATTAAATCAGTGCCTCTGGTCCTATATTGGATATAGAACAGTTCATATCTTAACGATGTTAAGGTACGGGGAGTTGTCCGGCTTATGATTAAAACCAGACACTGGACAACTCAAGGCACGTTTCTGTAATGGCTGTTTGTGGGTTGACCCAGGAGACGACGAGGGTTAACTTTCTACCATAAGAAAGATCAATAGTGATATTGTTCTTGACTCGCCACAGTTTTAATAAAAATGGATTTTTTCAGAAAACAGTAGTGGGAGTATGGTAGAACTGGAAGTGATTCCAGAACCACAAATGATTACTGAAGATTTTGATAGGAACCTAAAGATTCAATCTGGATTGACATTCCATTGGCCACTCCGCAGATAAGCTGGGTAACTTCAGGCACCCGAGAGGCACTTCGGTAGCCTCAAGGACGGTGACAGGGAAGTTCTTGTTTACCCACACTTACCATTGCTGTTGTTCTAGACTGTGAGACCCCGCAGGAGGATGAGTATAGCGTCGTTCTAAACTGGCTTTAGAAGTGTTCGTCTATATGACTCTGCCAGAGGGTTGTCATGATCAGTGGGAGCAGCGGAAGCATTGGTGGACAGGTGGCTTATGCCTATTTATAGACTAAAGCAGATATAGCGGAGATAGATCATCAATTTCTGATGTGACAGTCATAGGTTTGACTTCATCAGAATAGGGGATGGATCTGTTGAGAAGGTACTAGGGTGTGATGTCATGGTATTTGGATGACATACACAGAGTAGGATGTGATATTCCTATACTACGATCGGTTATACTTTGGTCGTCACACAGTGGTTTCTCCACATGGGACTTGGACATTATATCAGACATACTGGTTACTAGATCTATGGTATTAGATCTAGATTTGGGTGGTTTCCCAATCAGGGTGCTTAGACAGCATTCTAAGAGTATTTAGAATGGACGACTCCTGGCACGGTAGTGTACCTGCAGGTGATGGAGTCACCCTCTCTAAAGGTGTCTTACAGACTAAAGGGGAGAGGGATGTGCATGATTTGCAGATCACTTGCTCAGGCAATTGAGTCAATCATGAGAAGTCAAGTACCACACCAGATGTTCTTCTTGCACTAGATGCAATAAGTTGACATTAATCCAATCCTGGAGAAACAGTCGGAAGCAGTTTTAGAACATAAGTGGATGTTCTAGGGATATGATAACGACAGCCTCATTCGGGAGACAGTTATCATTCCAGGCTTCCAAGGTGACTTGTACGACAGGGAGGTTGTCAGAGTTATAGTTTTCCTTCTGACGAGGGGCAGTATTTTGGGCAGGTGATCCAAGCAGATACTGAGGGAGGCATGGCGCTGGATACTGATTAAGTTCAGTTGATGATACAGTCTAAGAAATTTGGATTTGGAGTTTATTTATGAGCTAGGTCCCATCAGACATCCAGACATATTCTAAGACAGGTGTTGCTCATTTCGGGAGATGGAAAGAAACTTTAAGGCGGATCCACTCACTGAGGCTATTCCTCGAACGCAATAGTTTCGCAAACGGGCTTTGTAAGACTGACTAGTAGAGGAGTTGGGTGTTCGGTATCACACGGGCTGTGAGTATGCGACATCGCAATAATTAGCCTTGAGTGCAAGTGGGAGATTGTTGGAGATAGTGCCCTCAGAGTCAATTATTAGATCACAGGCACGTGATTGCAATGATTGAGGGAGGACCTATCCCGGTAGGACAGTCTTACTCAAGATGATAGTATGCTATCTGGTTTATCTTTATCATCGTGTACTGCTTTAGGTGACCTGACATGTCGCTATTACACGTTGATAGTGTTAGTTGTATGTATGCCCTAGAGGCCAGTATTGTACAGATGATGTATATTATATTGGATGCTTGGACATATATAGAGATGACTTTCTTGCTCGATATGATAGTATGCTATCTGGTTACTCTTTATCTTAACATGTACACTTGTCTCTTTAAACTGTCTTATAGTTACATGTTGATAAAGCCCTTAGGATGTGTACTTGACTACCTGGACTATGATGCAGATCATACTAGTGGGGATATGGTAGTCCATAAGTACATCCTTCAAGGTCCCTAGTCATGGGTGTATCGAGACAGGGCATCGATATACCAGTGTAGACTAGCGTATACGCTTCTCGACCCATGAGATGGGCGATGGATGATCCCATATCCATTGGTGTTTGACATCAGAGATGGTATGCGGGTGCTCAGTGGAGAATGGGTACACTGGACGGACTCGCCGAGAACTCTCAGATGGTATTATACCTCACGTCAGATGGCAGTTCTCAGGTGACACTTGTGCAGGTTAGTCTGTAGACCCGAGATCTTCATAGAGTCTTGTGTGATTCCCACTGTGCTTTGATCTCCACCTTACCACGTCCATGAGGGCGTGCAAAACGGTGGTCTTTGGGTACAGTCCCGAGTCACATGGAGGTAATGAGCGATAGGAGGGGTTTCGTCTCTCCCGGTATTGGGGGTTGATGTTGCGCAGTGCTCGATTGGCCGTAACAGGGAAGTCCCTGGCCAGGGCTGATCAGAGATTTGCTGGTAAGTATTACCAGTAGTTTCTCGACCCGTTATGAGCCTCACATCGGCACGACTTATCGGTTATTGGGGTCTGACGTTTACCACCCCTAGACTTGATATGTGACATATCAGACGAACAGACCGGACTGTACGGTAAGTGTTACTGGTTGGATTCACAGGAGTGTGAGCGGGATAGCTCGTCAATCTTCTGATCGCTCAATACCCGGATGGCCGTTACGTTTAGCAGACCGCTTGCGGCTCGTGGGTGCTTGATATGATCATCATCTGCTACCGGCGTATTGACGAGTCTTTAGAGTCCTACACAGAGGTTTCCTGGCTCAAGCGAAACGAAATAGGAGTGCATATGAGATATGTGCAGGACCGAGAATGATGCGTGTATGTGATACCGTATTCCATTCTCGCGATGGATGTATCGATTGGTTATATTCGATATAACCTAGATATCGAATCAAGGATTGATTCGATAAGTCGATACATAGGATACTAGTCGGTTATATGCGATATGACCGGATCGTTAAGTCAAGTGTTGATTTAATGATTTAATGTATAATTATATATTTGATATATTACTTTGCATTAACTAGTATTGGTTCACTTTAAATGGATTTTCTCACTTGATGTGCAAGAAGTATATGTGATATACTTTTGTGCACATATTTGTATCATGTTTGATGATACTTGATCATTTGGTTAAGTGTAAAGAATTAAACCATGGTTAAGAGATGATTAGGGTTTTGCTTTTTCATTTATTTATTTGTTTATTTATTTGGAAAAGAATTAGATAAGAATGGTGGCTATGTTTGTTTCTAGTTGAAGCTTCATGAAGCTTTGACTTCTTAATCATTCTTATCTTCATGCTTAACCCTAACCCATCCAAGTAACCATGGTCTATTCTCTACACTCTACCCTAGTTAGTTTATGATAAGTATTCATTTATTATTCATTTTAACTCAAGACTTATCATAATTCTAGCTTCATCTTCTTCTTCATCTTCAAAAGAAAAAGCTTGATGCCATCAATGGCAACTTGAGTTCTAAAGTGAGAAATCCAATTCTAAAGTGAACCCACCTCCTATTTCTTCATCCTCTACCTCTTTCCAAGTGGTTTTGGGTGTTTTCTTCACAAGTTTCACAACTTGGTGCAGTAGGAGCTTGAACTTGTGAAACCTCGACGTAGATCATCTTCGGCACGAAGCCGACGACCTTGCCCACTCGTTTTTCCGATGAAGCCGACGATCGAGTCTAGGATTCGAGATGGACAGCGAGAGGACGCCTATGTGGAGCTAAGGAAGTGGAGAACCGGATCTACAAAGGTTGTAGCATCTCTCCTTTAGTTAAGTTGTTAACTAGTTTAGTTTTTCGCCTAAATTTCTAGTTAACGATCCGTATTAGGGTTTCTTGGCACCCGTAAAATTTGAAATTGGCATGGTTGATGTCTTGTGAGACCTCTTGAGAGTGCCTACGAACCCTACAGATAGAGCCCCTAGGATTCTTGCTTGACCACCAACAGTATGAGGGCGATCATGTAAGTGGGAGCTGGGGTCTATAAGCACATCCTTAAAAGGTCCCTAGTCGTGGGAGTTTCGAGATAGGGCATCGATACTCCAGAGTAGACTAGTGTATACATTCGAGACCCCGACGAGGGGCGGTGGCCGGTCTCACAAGCCAGTGGTGTCAGTTGGTTCACCTAAGATGTATACAGGTGCTCATTGGGTTATGAGTATACCGGACATGACTCGCCGGGAACATGCTAGTTGGTCTTATACCTGACGTCAGATAGCAGTTCCCTGGTGACATGTGTACAGGTTAGTTCATCGACCTGGGGATCGTCATTTGTCTCGTATGAGTTCCCACTGTACTTTGATTACTACCCTACCACGCTCAAAGGAGACGTGCAAACAGGTTTTAGTTGGGTACAGTCCCGAGCCACATGGAGGCAGTGAGCGGATCTTCGGGGGTTCTACTCTCCCGGTATTGGGGATGAGGTCGCGCTGTGTCTAGGAGAGCCATTACACGAAGCCCTCGGCGGAGGCAGGAGATTTATTGGTAGGTATTCCAGTAGTATCTCAGGGTGTTCTGGGCTACACTCCGACACGACTTGTACCGCTTTTGGGGGTCTGACTTTCACCAACCCCCTAGGCCCGCCATGCGATGCTCATAGACGAATGGACCGAACTGTATGGATATTGTCACTGACAGGCTCAGTAGGGTGTCAGGATGAGTTCGCTCATCGACGTCCCTTTTTGTCAATAGCTGGTGGTCCGTCACGTATTGGCTTATACCTTTGACGTGCCAGTGGTTAAATCCACAACCAAGGTGTTGACGAGTCTTTAGAGTGCCCCACATTCAGTTGCTCAAGTTTTCGGGCGAAACGCTGTAGAGGCCGTATGGAGATATGGCACGGTTCGATCAGATACGTGCGGTATTGCACGGATCAGGATCGGACGGTTAGTACTAGAGGCCGTATGGATATATGGCAGGGTTCGATCAGATATGTGTGGTATTGCACGGATCAGGTTCGGACGGATAATACTAGCCGGCTTTTGTTTAAGCCGGATCCTAGTAAAGTACTGTGTAGAGTTTGTCTCATTGCATTTGTATTTCGGTTGGAATACAAATGCGGGTGTGTATACACAGTATCGGGGTTTTCCTGTAATTTATTACGGGACCAGTTTTCTGGAGTTGCCAGTTTGCTTTCCGTTTCGGCCATATTTCATTTGTATCTTTCAATGGCCGAAGTTTGGTGGAGGAGGGCTTATTTGCATTTGTGCAAATAAGCATTAGTGGAGGGTGTTATTTGCATATTCTTGTATCATGATAATTCCTCCACCATTTGACTTCTTCTTCTTCTCATCATGGCTTGACTTTTGAGTCATCATGGTTGTTGATGATTAGCTTGTTGGAGTGTTGGTTTTGGTGCAATCATGGTTGTTGATGATTGGTTGATGGAGTGTGCGTTTTAGTGGGTGATCATTTCCTTTTTCATGATAACCCTTTTCTCTCTCTTGTTTATTGGCTCACACTCATTCCTTTGATACTCACTCCACTCTAATTCCAAAATCCATGGCCGGCCAAGCTCCTTGAGGGCTGTCCAAAATTCTAGAGGTGGGGTTTTTGTGCTTTTGCTTTGGTAAAAATCCCACAAGATCAATCTCCATTAGCTTGTATCATCCCTCCACCAAAAGGCAACCTCCATAAACCCCAAAATGAGACATGAGCACTACACATTCTACAGCATACCTTGGACACGTCGGCTCGCCAACTTCGTGCCCGAGTTACCTCGGTATAGAGGTGGGAGCCCGTAAAAGAAGCAGGCGACATGGTGCCCATTCCGGCGAGGAGGTGGAGACCGGACATTTCGCGGGAGATCGGGACGATGACGAGAAGACCAGAGGACACGGATCGCTCGGTATATCTCTCTTCCCCATCTTGTAGTTAGCTAGAACTAGTTAATGGCCCGATCCGGGTTTTAGTGCACGGTGGTGCCAGTTCAAGAAAAATTAAAGTTAACCATCGCTTCCGCATTTGGCCTCTGGATGGAGGCCGGGGCGCCGCCGTGCACTTACAGAGTGTGCACGAAACATCTGTCAAAGGCAGCGGGTGTGCCTGATAGCAAAATCAGGTGCATCTGACATGCACGAAGAATCTCGATTTAGTGCATCTGGTGTGCACCAAAATCGCATCTCAAAACATGCGCCCAACATGCGCAAAAATCCAAATCAGGTGCAACCATCATGCACGAATAAAATCTAACTCATGTGCATCCAACAAGCACGAAATCGTGAAATCCAATATCTGGCGCCGAACCTGCGCAAAATCCAATCCGAGCGCGTCAATTATGTGCAAGAATCCAAACAGGTGCAGTAGGTGCACAAAACAATATCGTGTATCACAATCCAAATCCATATCTCAAATGACATCAAATCGAAGTCCAGTGCAACTGTGGTGCAAAAAATGCATATCACTACACTGCAAGCATATGTGAACTATACCGAGTGCAAAAACCAAATCGGGTGCGTACATAAGCACAAAATCAACTCAACTGTATGAAACCCATAAAATCATAAACATGTGAAACCAAGGCACGAAAACGATATCAAATGCAACAACTGTGCAAAAATCGTAAATACTTAGTAGGTGCAACCATGGTGCACGAAAACAAATATCATGAAACTCAATCATCCAAACTCAATCATGCTAATAGATCGCCCAAAATACCGAAACCAAGTATGGAGGAATAGTCCCACTTAAGCATATCCTCTAAGAATCTCTGGCCAACTGTCGTGGTCACTCATAGCATGTCTCGTTGACGATGCTGAACTCCGGCCTGCTGGGCGTGCGTAATATGACCGCTCCTGGGTCCAAGTCTTCTCGTATAGTATTCCAGAAAGGTCCTGTCGAAGTCTCTCAAATCTCGTCTCTGCCGAACTGTCCGGAAGTCATCGTCCTTTACTATATCTATTTCTTGTTCCGGAATGGCTGAATACTCATCGCGACTCCTTCTGGAAGATATATCCATACACCACGCCCCAGCATGCGTATCGCATCTCTGATGTCGGCAGAGTGGAACGTCATCTTATCAAGATCTCGTACGAACCTCTTACTCCACTTTTCTCTAATGTCGACTGCTTCGAACTCGTCTCGTCATGGCTGCATAGACTGAGCTCTAACGGCTATCCTCATATCTGGAGTCTCCCAAGAAGTGCATCTCACCACCTAGCATCCGAATGAAGTCGAACCATTCGATCGATTCGTCGAAACCTCATAATCCCCTAAGAGCTCAACATCTTGGGTACAGTTTAATAGTATCGAGTACATACCACAGTATCGGTGGACCAGCCGTAGAAGGGCAAACCCAAGCCTCACTAATGGCGCCGCGGAACTGCCGCAAACCCTAAGGTTCAAAGGCTTTCACACGGTCATTATGTCGAGTTAGGGTTTCATTCTTCTAGAGGGTCCATAGAATTGCCTGCATGTCTTTCTGAATACTTTAAACTTGGAATATGGGTTTCTGACATTCGATCGCCTCTGTCGACTCTCAACGTATCCGCGTGAATTCGTCTCTAGCTGGAATCAATCTATCTGATGACCTCGCATCAGGGTAGGCGAACGAACTACATGTCCTAGTCATTCATCCTCGGGTGACTAGCGACCTTCTATCATATCTCTGAGTACAATTCGTACTGCAATAGCTCCAACATCTGGGCGATATCTTGTCATTCGCAGCAACTACTGGCTCATTCGTCTTCACGCTGAACAGTGCCTCAATCATCATGAACAAGCGACACCTCCATGGTCATCACATTCTGGTTGGCCTCTATCAGTGGCTCAATCCTCTGGCGCAAATCTGCACATTCGGGAAATCTCATACCGCGATCCATCAAACGCTCGTGGCGCGAAAACACAATAAAAAGACATATCTGCAATCGTGTGTCACCGGAATTACGCCCTGGTCAGTCCTCGTTCGTGACGAGCTCATGCTGACCGCAACTCTAGCCATAGCTCTACCTGCCCGTAATTGTGACAGCAAAACCATAACTGGTACCGATGAGGCTAAGTGGAGTAACCTATCGTAAATATGCCACGGAACATACGTATGGTACGTCACTCTACTCAAGCTACCTACTCCATCAACCAAGGGTCATCCTACGCTCCGAAGGTAAAACCTAAGGCTTTGATACCAACTTTGTCATGACCCGAAAGGTACGGAACATGACCAACACTTAAATTACAAAACATCTCGAGGCGTACGTAATCTAAGTAAGCCGAAAACCCAGAAATCTAAACCAAGAAAAGTAGTAGAGTGAAGGAAAAACCAATTTAAATCAAGTTGTTTGCAACATACGCCGAAATATGCATTTTAAAAATCACAATGTCTTTTCTAAAAATTTCGGCAGAGTTTCCTTTGTAAATACTGACCCTAAATGGGTACAAAAACCTGATAAAGCATATATAAAGAATAAAGGCATCCCCAAGCGGGAGCTAGCTCTTCGTCAAACGACGGTCACAACCACGCAAGCAATATAATATACAACGCCGAAGGGCGAGGATCACAACAGAAAAGGAAACTCAAAACAGCATGAAATCCATAGAAATACAACGCGCGACTCTAAGGTCGAAAGAATAAACAACTGGTCTTAAGTCTGAAATAAATACATGTCTGGTTGATGGAGTTTAACTAGATACAACTGAAATAAATAATATACAAGGTAAAATAGTGGTCACGATGTAAGTGAACCCACCTACCAAGCAAATCACCCGGAAAGGAAGCAGTGTGCCAGCAAAGCCGTAATGAAACCTGTACGGCAAAACCTGCAAGAAACTGTGGCACAATGAGGGTGAGTTGCCAACTCGTGAATAGAAAACATCTACGAGCAGAAATCGCATATATGACGTAATCCTAGGTCATACGATCAATATATATATATATAATCCACAAAATGATAAGTCTGAAGTATGAAAAGGTGGCAAAGGTAACCATCTAACCCAAGTGTAATCCCATGTGCTCGTGTCAGTGCCTCAGGTAGCAATATATCATATGGATGAGGTATGAATGCATGAAAACAGAATACATGTAAATGAAGAAACTGCTTTCATAACTTAGTGAGATTTCTGTATATTTAAAACGAGGTATCATAAATGAAATCAGCATAAACAGTGTCTAGCATCGACACAAAACATATATCCCAATATCTCAATATCTCAGGCTCCGGCTATCCGGACTGGCCTGTATCATCAAATCTTAAAATCTCAGTGTCTCAATCTCACTATCTAGGGCGCCGTCAGTCCGGATTGGCCCCTAACATCAATCACTGGACCACGACGGTATCCTCCGGATATCTGACGCGTCAGATAAAATCACCGGTAGGTAGTCTTCCCCAGCCGGGCTCATCGTCTACTACTCGATCTTTTTTCCCCGGGGTACCTTACCGGGTTCACCATGTACCCGAGACGGTTCATCCGGCTCCTCGAATAGGGTCTCAAAATCTAACAGAAAACTCATGGTGGACGACACATACATCATGAGAAAACCGCAGTTTTTATTTTAATAAGAGAGAGAAGTTTATAAATATTCTTGCGGTTTTCCCCCAAATCCAGGAAACCTCAGGAAAATCCGAAATCCAATCATCAATAGCACGTAACCAGTGAATGTAGGCATAAAACTCCAAAAAGCGATCCCGTAATAAATTACAGGAAAACCCCGCGACTGTAAATACATACCCGCATTTGTATTCCGACCGAATACAAATGCAATGAGACAAAATCTACACTGTAAAATACTAGGATCCGGCTTAAACCAAAGCTCGCTAATATTATCCGTCCGAACGATAACACGTGCACAAGTGCACGCGTACGTTCGAACCCTGCCATAAATCCATACGGCCTCTACAGCATTTCGCCAGAAACTTGAGAAACTGTTTGTGGGGGACTCTAAAGACTCGTCAATACTTTTGCTGTGGATTTAACCACTAGCACGTCAGAGGCATTAGCCGTATGTAACGGGCTACCAGGTATTGACCACAAGGGAGGTCGATGAGCGAACTCATCCTGACACCCTACCGAGCCTGTCAGTGACAATATCCGTACAGTCCGGTCCGTTCGTCTATGAGCATCGCAAGGCGGGCCTAGGGGGCTGGTAAAAGTCAGACCCCCAAAAACGGTACAAGTCTTGTCGGAGTGTAGCCCAGAACACCATGAGATACTACTGGAATACCTACCAGTAAATCTCCTGTCTCGGCCGAGGGCTTTGTGTAATGGCTCTCCTAGACACAACGCGATCTCACCCCCAATACCGGGAGAGACGAATCCCCTGCCGATCCGCTCACTTCCTCCATGTGGCTCGGGACTGTACCCAACTAAAACCTGTTTGCACGACTCCTTTGAGCCATGGTAGGGTAGTAATCAAAGCACAGTGGGAACTCACACGAGACAAATGACGATCTCAGGTCGATGAACAAACCTGTACACATATCACCTGAGAACTGCTATCTGACGTCAAGTATAATACCAACTAACATGTTCCCGGCGAGTCCTGTCCAGTGTACTCATAACCCAATGTGCACCTGTATACATCTTAGGTGATCCAACTGACACCAATGGCTTCTGAGACCGGCCACCGCCCCTTGTCGGGGTCTCGACTGTATACACTAGTCTACTAATGGAGTATCGATGCCCAGTCTCGAAACTCCCACGACCAGGGACCACTTTAAGGATGTGCTTATAGACTACCCAACTCTCACGTATATGATCGCCATCATACTGCTGGTAGTCAAGCAAGAATCCTAAGGGCTCTATCAACGTGCAATAGTGATCTGTAATATCACCTAAAGCATGTACACGATGATAAAGATAAACCAGATAGTATACTATTTTCTATCAACATGTAATAGTGAACTGTACACGATGATAAAGACAAACCAGATAGTATACAAAGCTCTCGAGTAAGACTGTCCTACCGGTATAGGTCCTCCCTCAATATTGCTATCACGTGCCTGCGATTCAATAATTGACTCTGAGGGCACTATATCCAACAATATATTGATGATAGATCCGCACTCTTGACTTGAGGATGCCATATTATAAATATTGTGTCGAATGTGATACTATTGAGGCGGGATCTCCGACTAATATATATATATATATATAGGTATGTATGTATTGACTCAGATGATAGGCGGTTTCCTTACCTTTTGTTTAGCCTGGTTGCTCAGCCCTATAGTTTAGTGTAGTTGATAGACTAGATTCGATTTCCTACCTATTTCAAAAACTAACGAATCGTGGGTATTTTAAAAAGACAGGCCAAGGGATTCTACGGATATTTCAAAGGACGTATCTTTTCTTAAAAACATCGTAGCCCTTATTTCCAAAACACCGCGATTCGTGTTATTTAAAAGGCACTACTGTATGACATATATTTATATTAAATGCAGATTAGTTATCATTGGGTTTATTATTCAGCTCCCGCACCTTATTGCTGTTCGCTCCGCATCGCATACTTATATTGTGATTTCATATACCATTATTGATATCATGCTGTTAGGACACCAGCACCATTACCGATGATGCGTATGTTCTACGTACACTTACTTGTCGGCTCACACACATTCTCATCGGTAATTGTCATGTCACGTACACTTTAGACAATACTATTTCATCGACATAGCTTGTTAGCTGATAGTTTCGACATAATATTAGTGTACTTGCCTTATATGCTAGTTTAGACATTACAGTTATTACTTGCTACTTCATGCATATTATTCGCTGTCATGCCATATTATGGAGTTTTATGCCTACATTCACTGGTTACGTGCTATTGATGATTGGATTTCGGATTTTCCTGAGGTTTCCTGGATTTGGGGGAAAACCGCAAGAATATTTATAAACTTCTCTCTCTTATTAAAATAAAAACTGCGGTTTTCTTATGATGTATGTGTCATCCACCATGAGTTTTCTGTTAGATTTCGAGACCCGATTCGAGGAGCCGGATGAACCGCCTCGGGTACATGGTGGACCCGGTAAGGTACCCCGGGGCAAGAAGATCGAGTAGTAGACGATGAGCCCGGCTGGGGAAGACTACCTACCGGTGATTTTAAATGACGCGTCGGATATCCGGAGGATACCGTCGTGGTCCAGTGATTGATGTTAGGGGCCGATTCGGATTGACGGCGCCCTAGATAGTGAGATTGAGACACTGAGATTTTAAGATTTGATGATACAGGCCAGTCCGGATAGCCGGAGCCTGAGATATTGAGATATTGGGATATATGTTTTGTGTCGATGCTAGACACTGTTTATGCTGATTTCATTTATGATACCTCGTTTTAAATATACAGAAATCTCACTAAGTTATGAAAGCAGTTTCTTCATTTACATGTATTCTGTTTTCATGCATTCATACCTCATCCATATGATATATTGCTACCTGAGGCACTGACACGAGCACATGGGATTACACTTGGGTTAGATGGTTACCCTTGCCACCTTTTCATACTTCAGACTTATCATTTTGAGGATTATATATATATTGATCGTATGATCTAGGATTACGTCATATATGCGATTTCTGCTCGTAGATGTTTTCTATTCACGAGTTGGCAACTCACCCGCATTGTGCCACAGTTTCTTGCAGGTTTTACCGTACAGGTTTCATTACGGCTTTGCTGGCACACTGCTTCCTTTCCGGGTGATTTGCTTGGTAGGTGGGTTCACTTGCATCGTGACCACCATTATACCTTGTATATTATTTATTTCAGTTGTATCTAGTTAAACTCCATCAACCAGACATGCATTTATTTCAGACTTGAGACCAGTTGTTTATTCTTTCGACCTTAGAGTCGCGCGTTGTATTTTTATGGATTTCATGCTGTTTTGAGTTTCCTTTTCTGTTGTGATCCCCGCCCTTCGGCGTTGTATATTATATTGCTTGCGTGGTTGTGACCGTCGTTTGACGAAGAGCTAGCTCCCGCTTGGGGATGCTTTTATTCTTTATATATGCTTTATCAGGTTTTTGTACCCGTTTAGGGTCAGTATTTACAAAGGAAACTCTGCCGAAAGTTTTAGAAAAGACATTGTGATTTTTAAAATGCAAATTTCGGCGTATGTTGCAAACTACTTGATTTAAATTGGTTTTTCCTTCACTCTACTACTTTTCTTGGTTTGGATTTCTGGGTTTTCGGCTTACTTAGATTACGTCGCCTCGAGATGTTTTGTAATTTAAGTGCCGGTCATGTTCCGTACCTTTCGGGTCATGACAAAGTTGGTATCAAAGCCTTAGGTTTTACCTTCGGAGCGTAGGATGACCCTTGGTTGATGGAGTAGGTAGCTTGAGTAGAGTGACGTACCATACGTATGTTCCGTGGCATATTGACGATACGCTACTCCACTTAGCCTCATCGGTACCAGTTATGGTTTTGCTGCCACAATTACGGGCAGGTAGAGCTATGGCTAGAGTTGCGGTCAGCACGAGCTCGTCACGAACGAGGACTGACCAGGGCGTAATTCCGGCGACACACGATTGCAGATATGTGTCTTTTTATTGTGTTTTCGCGCCACGAGCGTTTGATGGATCGCGGTATGAGATTTCCCGAACGTGCAGATTTGCGCCAGAGGATTGAGCCACTGATAGAGGCCAACCAGAATGTGATGACCATGGAGGTGTCGCTTGTTCATGATGATTGAGGCACTGTTCAGCGGGCAGACAAATGAGCCAGTAGTTGCTGCGAATGACAAGATATCGCCCAGATGTTGGAGCTATTGCAGTACGAGTTGTACTTAGAGATATGATAGAAGGTCGCTAGTCACCCAAGGTTGAATGACTAGGACATGTAGTTCGTTCGCCTACCCTGATGTGAGGTCATCAGATAGATTGATTCCAGCTAGAGACGAATTCACGCGGATACATTGAGAGTCGACAGAGGCGATCGAATGTCAGAAACCCATATTCCAAGTTTAAAGTATTCAGAAAGACATGCAGGAAATTCTATGGACCCTCTAGAAGAATGAAACCCTAGCTCTGTTGGAGATAGTGCCCTCAGAGTCAATTATTGGATCACATGCACATGATTGCAATGATTGAGGGAGGACCTATCCCGGTAGGACAGTCTTACTCAAGATGATAGTATGCTATCTTGTTTATCTTTATCATCGTGTACTGCTTTAGGTGACCTGACAGGTCGCTATTACACGTTGATAGAGCCCATAGGATTCTTGCTTGACTGCCAGCAGTATGAGGGCGATCATATACGTGAGAGCTGGTAGTCTATAAGCAAATCCTTAAAAGGTCCCTAGTCGTGGGAGTTTCGAGACAGGGCATCGATACTCCAGAGTAGACTAGTGTATACAGTCGAGACCCCGACAAGGGGCGGTGGCCGGTCTCACAAGCCACTGGTGTCAGTTGGTTCACCTAAGATGTATACAGGTGCTCATTGGGTTATGAGTACACCGGACAGGACTCGCCGGGAACATGCTAGTTGGTCTTATACCTGACGTCAGATAGCAGTTCCCTGGTGACATGTGTACAGGTTAGTTCATCGACCTGGGGATTGTCATTTGTCTCGTGTGAGTTCCCACTGTACTTTGATTACTACCCTACCATGCTCAAAGGAGACGTGCAAACAGGTTTTAGTTGGGTACAGTCCCGAGCCACATGGAGGCAGCGAGCGGATCTTCGGGGGTTCGTCTCTCTCGGTATTGGGGGTGAGGTCGCGCTGTGTCTAGGAGAGCCAGAACATGAAAAGTCCTTGGCCAAGGCAGGAGATTTACTGGTAGGTATTCCAGTAGTATCTCAGGGTGTTCTGGGCTGATCTCTGACACGACTTGTACCGCTTTTGGGGGTCTGACTTTTACCAAACCCCTAGGCCCGCCATGCGATGCTTATAGACGAACGGACCAGACTGTACGGATATTGTCACTGACAGGCTCAGTAGGGTGTCAGGATGAGTTCGCTCATCGACGTCCCTTTTGGTCAATACCTGGTAACCCGTCACGTATTGGCTTATACCTCTGACGTGCTAGTGGTTAAATCCTCAGCCATAGTATTGACGAGTCTTTAAAGTCCCCCACATTCAGTTGCTTAAGTTTTCGGGCGAAACGCTGTAGAGACCGTATGGAGATATGGCAGGGTTCGATCAGATACGTGCGGTATTGCACGGATCTGGATACCGCACGTATCTGGATCGGACAGTTAATACTAGCGGGCTTTGGTTTAAGCCCGATCCTAGTATTGTACAGTGTAGATTTTGTCTCATTGCATTTGTATTTCGGTCGGAATACAAATACGGGTGTGTATACATAGTAGCGGGGTTTTCCTGTAATTTATTACGGGACCAGTTTTCTGGAGTTGCCAGTTTGCTTTCCGTTTCGGCCATTTTTTTTTGTATCTTTCATTGGCCGAAGATTGGTGGAGGAGGGCTTATTTGCAAGCATGCAAATAAGCATTTTGGAGGGTGTTGATTGCATATTGTTGTATCATGATAACTTAGCTTCCATTTGACTTCTTGACTTCTTCATGATGGCTTGACCTTTTGAAGTCATCATGCTTGATGATGATGGATTATGATGGTTGTGTGTGTGGTTTTGGTTGTGATGATTCTTGATCATCATCACCCTTTTTCTCTCTCTCCTTGATGATTGATACACACTCCCCCCTTGAGTTTTTCCTCTCTCCCTCCATCATTTTTCCATGGCCGGCCATAATAGGAGAGGGCTGTCCAAAGAATTGTGGTGGGGATTTTTGACATCTTTGGCTTTGTAAAATCCTTACACTCCATCTCAAAAGTTCATATCATGTCCTCCACCAATAAGGCAACTCCACTACTCCAAGAGACGCATAGTTCTCTACACTATTCTACAGCAAACCTTGGGCACGTCGACTCGCCAGCTTCGTGCCCGAGTTGCCTCGGACCAGAGGTGGGAGCCCGTAAAAGAAGCCGGCGATGTGGTGCCCTTCCGGCGAGGAGGCGGCGACCGGAGTTTCCGCGGGGAGATCGGGACGACGACAAGAAGACCGGAGGACTCGGATCACTCGGTATATCTCTCTTCCCATCTTGTTGTTAGCTAGGACTATGTTAATGGCCCGATCCGGGTATTTAGTGCGCGGTGGTGCCGGTTATAAAAGTTAAAGTAAATCACCGCTTCCGCATTTTGGCCTCGGGATGGAGGCCGGGGCGCCGCCGTGCACTTACACTGGTATCAGAGCCTCGCCATTAACATAGTCTAGCTTTGTCTAATGTGTTTTACATTTCCGATCGAACAATTTTCCAAAAACCATATTTTTCTTCACATCAGTTTCTGTCGAAATTTTTTGAAGTCCAAAAATTTTTCAGGTTGTTTCAGAATGATGTGTAGGACATTCTAAGAGTTCTATGAAAATTTGGGCTCGTGAACAGTCCAAACCACCGCGGAACCGCGACCAAACCCAAGCTTGGGCCGCGGTTCCGCCGCGACTTGAACTGTTCAGTCCCCCAAAATTCTACAGAATGCTCATGAGTGGAAAATAGGTTTTCTGGAATGTTATTTTTTAGGCCCAGATTTCTTGATGTGCTACAGTAGTAGTTGGGGGTCCACTTTGTAAATTTGATCGATCGGATATTTAAAACACATTAGTTCACAGTATTTACATTATATCTGCGACCGTGAATGTCACTTGATCGGTAAATCCTGTCTAACTGCTATAGCCCGGTTAGACGGATTTGCGAACGTGACATTCACGTTGATGTTCTGTGTATTGCTGTGATGTTGCGGATTGGTCGGTGGGGATAGCCTGGATGCAATGCTAGTACAGTGTTTTGTTGTATTATGTACATTTGATTTTGCGGGGCGAGCGTCCGACATGTGGACTGCCGTCACTGCCTGTTTGTATTATTATTTTGGGGGCACGACCAGGTTGCGGTCGATATACCCGTTGTATGTATATTTTACTTTCTGTATTAGGATTACCCCGCGGAAGGGTGCACGGATAGCCGGGTTCAAGAGGGCAACAAGCCCGCATCTCATGGCATTGAGACGGAGGGGGCTTCACTCTAGAATTGGCGGGCTATTCGCCGCACTCGTAGGGGGTACAGGTTGACCCAGGAGGGGTGCCCAAGTTACCGGATTCCGTGAAGTGCTGGGTGGTCCATTCACGTTGCTGTAGGGGGCTGCCTCGCTTCAGGTTTTGGCAGGTAACTTGCCGCGCCCGTAGGGGTCTAGGATTTCATTGCACAGGCTATCCACACGACCAGGGGAACGTCGGGTTTCAGCGGCTCTGTGAAACCCGGGGATCCCAGATATCTGTTTTGTTCTGTGATGCTGTACATTTCTGTGATGTTGCATTTTATCACGCCTTGAGCGAAATATTATATATTGATATATATATACTAGTAGATGTTGTATATGTTTTGCATCTGCGCTAGTCCAGTCCCCGCTTTGTCGTTAGTTAGCTAACCTAACGGGTAATGACGGGACCCAGTGGCGAATGCGGATGGCATATACGTACATCAGTATATTTTCGTTCTTTATTGGTGTGATCAATTGATGGGACTGCGTTGATTCGGATCAACGCAAGTTAAAAACAAACCTATTCTGATGTTGTTGGAACATTTTTCAAAAAGCTGTTATTTGCAAAGACGTTCACTTTTATTTTGCACAGTGGTATTCAGTTGGAATATCCTGCTCCTCAGTCGACGAGGCAAGGGCCGAGATCCCTTCACCGGGAGTGACCCCTTGGACAAAAGTTTGCGTCAGGGCAATAACTTCACTATAGCCAATTACTTTTGCTTTGCACCGTGGTATTCAGTTAGAATATCCTGCACCTCATTCTACGGGGAAAGAGCCGAGATCCCTTCACCGGGAATGACCTCTTTAGCAAAGGTTTTCGTCACTATATTTTTATAAAGCTATCCGTTCCTTCAACGATATCAAGTTCATTACGTTAAAGGTTTTCGCCAGAAACCAATCGTAGCCCTCCGTCGTTTCATATGGATAGTCAATAGTATTCAAGCTGTGTTTGTTGGCCAAAGTCAAGGCACAGTGTTTGGTAGCTGTTGGTTATTCATATGCAGCATAGATAGATGCGTTGGTTTGGAACAGTCATACTGCCTTGTTGGCCAAAGTCAAGGGTAGGTACGGGTGGATTCAAATTAACCTGGAGAATGACGGGTAGAACTTGACATGTGACTTATGATTTGTTGGCCAAAGTCAAGGTCATAAGAGCATGGAGTAAAAATCACATCGGGAGTTTCTAAAGAAACTGAAACTTGCTAGATATGCGCATACCTTCTGGAGTGTGATGACGTGAGCGGATTCCGTCATATTATCATGCGATGATAGTTGGATCCCGATTCCCACTGATGAGTTGGTTTACTTCTCGGGTGATCCCGACTAATTCTTCTTTCAGGTTTGGAGGAGAATTTGACGGTACAGTGGGAGGTTTCCTGATTAGATAAATTGGTAACCATTCTGATCTAGGTTAGAGTGCACGCTGAGTGTTTCTTTTCTCTCTCTCTTCGGCAGCGACCATTGACCCGACCCTAGACTATGACTCAGTGACCAAGTTGACCGAACCTTCTTAAACACTGGCTTTTGGATTGTCAGAGTTGCAGACCTCATTGCCACTCCTGCTTTTACCCTTTTCTCCAGGACACCCCGTATTACTACGAATGTCCACTTCCATTGGACAAAACCATCGTATGGTTAGATACGAACTCGAAAGAATTTATTTGAGGATGGTTTCAGGTTCTGGAGGAAACGGATAGGACTATTCAGTTGTTTTTTCCTTTTACCTTCTCTCAGGTTGCGAGTACTCCTTGGTTTAGCAGATAGTACACCTATTACGCAAATTGGATAGTCTTCTTCCAAACCTTAGGCTGGTGCCGAATGGTAGGGAATGAAGAAAATCAATTAGCGTAACGATGGTGTACAGAAGGTATTAAGTTAAGACAAAGAAAGGGATTAGTAAGTGGGCAAAGTAAATTGCGACTGCTATTCACGACCATACCAAGTATTTCTTCGCCAATCCTAAATCACCTTTGTATTTCTCCAGGACACTCCGTGTCACGACGAAGATCCACAGTTTATTGGATACTCCATCGTATGGTTATATATGAACTCGAAAGGAACTTGTTCCAGTTCGGGGATGGATTCTGGTTCAGGAGAAATAGGAATAAGGTTTATTCGGTTGTCTTTTATCTTCACCTTCTCTCGCTTTGTGAGTGCTCCTAGGATTAGGACAGTACACCCATTATGCTTATTGGATAGTCTTCTTCCAAACCATAGGCTGGTGCCGAACGGTAGGGAAGGAAGAAAACCACTTGGCCTAAAGGGGTGTACAGAAGGTAATGACTAAAGACATATGAAGGGATTTGGAGAGGTGGCAAAGAATTACACGGTTATAGTCGTGAATCTGGATAATGGAAGAGGCATTACTAGGAATACCAGGAGACCCATACGAAACATTTCAACATTTCAGTTTCACTGTGTACTGTTAAAGGAAAACTGATTTCCCGATTAGATACTTACTCCAGGGTATGTATTTACCAGATATGATTCTCACATCTGTATGGTTTTACAGATGATGAGTGGGAGTAAGTTATTGGGAAGTGGGTGATCATCCTCATTATATCGGGATTCGTTGTAATCAGTGATATTTGAGGAAATCACCTGGGTTGTTTGCCGGACGGCAAATATTTGGTTTTGAATATCCGCTGTTATGCACCAATTTCAAATTGATATATCTGTACGTCTATTTTCATAGAGTGAGATATACCTCTTTGAAATTATGTCTGTGACATTTACCTATATCAGTGGATGGTTAGGTAAGGAGCATTAAACAGCGGTGTAATTCTTCTTAACCATAAGTACAGTTTTCAACCTACGACACACAGTGAATGAGTTATCAGACTCAAGGGACTTATACAGAGTATTGTATGTTGTCCAGGGTCCATCAGGACAGAGGGGTTGGTTCTCATACTATATTCGATTTGCTTATGACTTCTCTAGTTTTTAGACAGGTGTTTCGTGGAAACACAGGGTCCGAATTTTAAGAAGTTATAGGTATTTCAATAAAGTAGAGAACCAGGTATTGCAGGTATCGGGATTCTTCAAAGTGATCGAAGATGTAGATACTTGTATATGGTATTCAGTTAATAGTAATGATAAAGAGAACTTGCTTCTCTTTCAGGTTACTCATAATTGGAAGCATTCCTAAGTTGAGTAACGCTGATCGGCCTCCTTCCATTTAGTTGACATGCACTGGAGAAAGCTGCATGATTTGAATCTGGTTCAATTAAATCAGTGCCTCTGTTTCTGTATTGGAAATAGAACAGTTCATATCTTAACGATGTTAAGGTACGGGGAGTTGTCTGGCTTATGATTAAAACCAGACTCTGGATAACTCAAGGCACGTTTCTGTAATTGCTGTTTGTGGGCTGACCCAGGCTATGACGAGGGTTGACTTTCTACCATCTGGCAGATCAATAGAAATATTGTTCTAGACTCGCCACAGTTTTAATAAAAATGGATTTTTTCAGAAAACAGTAGTGGGAGTATGGTAGAACTGGAAGTGATTCCAGAACCACAAACGATTACTGAAGATTTGATAGGAACCTAAAGATTTAATCTGGTTTGACATTCCATTGGCCACTCCGCAGATAAAGTGGGTAACCTCAGGCACCCGAGAGGTACTTCGGTATGCTCAAGGACGGTGACAGGGAGGTTCTTGTTTACCCACACTTGCCATTGCTGTTGTTCCAGACTGTGAGACCCGGTAGGAGGATGAGTATAGCGTCGTTCTAAACTTGCTTTAGAAGTGTACGTTTATATGACCCTGCCAGAGGGTTGTCGTAGTCAGTGGGAGCAGCGGAAGCATTGGTGGACAGGTGGCTTATGTCTATTTATAGACTAAAGCAGATATAGCGGAGATAGATCATCAATTTCTAATGTGACAGTCATAGGTTTGACTTCATCAGAATAGGGGATGGATCAATTAAGAAGGTAGTAGGGTGTGTGTCCTGGTATTTGGATGACATACACAGAATAGGAAAAGAAACTCCTATACTACGATCGGTTATACTTTGGTCGTCACACAGTGGTTTCTCCACATGGGACTTGGACATTATATCAGACATATTGGTTACTAGATTTATGGTTTTAGATCTAGATTTGGGTGGTTTCCCAATCAGGGTACTCAGACAGCATTCTAAGAGTATTTAGAATGGACGACTCCTGGTACGGTAGTGTACCTGCAGGTGATGGAGTCACCCTCTCTAAAGGTGTCTTACAGACTAAAGGGGAGAGGGATGTGCATGATTGGCAGATCACTTGCTTAGGCAATTGAGTCAATCATGAGATGTCAAGTACCACACCAGATGTTGTTCTTGCAGTAGATGCAATAAGTTGATATTAATCCAATCCTGGAGAAACAGTCGGAAGCAGTTTTAGAACATAAGTGGATGTTCTAGGGATATGATAACGACAGCCTCTTTTGGGAGACAGTTATCATTCCAGGCTTCCAAAGGTGACCTGGACGACAAGGAGGTTGTCAGAGTTATAGTTTTCCTTCTGACGTGGGGCAGTATTTTGGACAGGTGGTCCAAGGCAATACTGAGGGAGGCATGGCGCAGGATACTGATTAAGTTCAGTTGACGATACAGTCTAAGAAGTTTGGATTTGGAGTTCATTTATGAGCTAGGTCCCATCAGACATCCAGACACATTTTATGACTGGTATTGCTCATTTCGGGAGATGGGTTTCTCCGCGAACTTGAGATATAGAGAGACATAGAAAGAAACATCAAAGCGGATCCACTTACTAAGGCTATTCCTCGAACGCAATAGTTTCGCAAACGAGCTTTGTGAGACTGACAAGTAGAGGAGTTGGGTGTTCGGTATCACACAGGCTGTGAGTATGCGACATCGCAATAATTAGCCTTGAGTGCAAGTGGGAGATTGTTGGAGATAGTGCCCTCAGAGTCAATTATTGGATCACATGCACGTGATTGCAATGATTGAGGGAGGACCTATCCCGGTAGGACAGTCTTACTCAAAATGATATTATGCTATCTGGTTTATCTTTATCATTGTGTACTGCTTTAGGTGACCTGACATGTCGCTATTACACGTTGATAGAGCCCTTAGGATTCTTGCTTGACTGCCAGCAGTATGAGGGCGATCATATACGTGAGAGCTGGGAGTCTATAAGCACATCCTTAAAAGGTCCCTAGTCATGGGAGTTTCGAGACAGGACATCGATACTCCAGAGTAGACTAGTGTATATAGTCGAGACCCCGACGAGGGGCGGTGGCCGGTCTCACAAGCCACTGGTGTCAGTTGGTTCACCTAAGATGTATACAGGTGCTCATTGGGTTATGAGTACACCGGACAGGACTCGCCGGGAACATGCTAGTTGGTCTTATACCTGACGTCAGATAGCAGTTCCCTGGTGACATGTGTACAGGTTAGTTCATCGACCTGGGGATCGTCATTTGTCTCGTGTGAGTTCCCACTGTACTTTGATTACTACCCTACCATGCTCAAAGGAGACGTGCAAACAGGTTTTAGTTGGGTACAGTCCCGAGCCATATGGAGGCAGTGAGCGGATCTTCGGGGGTTCGTCTCTCCCGGTATTGGGGGTGAGGTCGCGCTGTGTCTAGGAGAGCCAGAACATGAAAAGTCCTTGGCCAAGGCAGGAGATTTACTGGTAGGTATTCCAGTAGTATCTCAGGGTGTTCTGGGCTGATCTCTGACACGACTTGTACCGTTTTGGGGGGTCTGACTTTTACCAAACCCCTAGGCCCGCCATGCGATGCTCATAGACGAACGGACCGGACAGTACGGATATTGTCACTGACAGGCTCAGTAGGGTGTCAGGATGAGTTCGCTCATCGACGTCCCTTTTGGTCAATACCTGGTAGCCCGTCACGTATTGGCTTATACCTCTGACGTGCTAGTGGTTAAATCCACATCCATAGTATTGACGAGTCTTTAGAGTCCCCCACATTCAGTGGCTCAAGTTTTCGGGCGAAACGCTGTAGAGGCCGTATGGAGATATGGCAGGGTTCGATCAGATACGTGCGGTATTGCACGGATCAGGATCAGACGGTTAATACTAGCGGGCTTTGGTTTAAGCCCGATCCTAGTATTGTACAGTGTAGATTTTGTCTCATTGAATTTGTATTTCGGTCGGAATACAAATGCGGGTGTGTATACACAATAGCGGGGTTTTCCTGTAATTTATTACGGGACCAGTTTTCTGGAGTTGCCAGTTTGCTTTCCGTTTCGGCCATTTTTCTTTGTATCTTTCATTGGCCGAAGATTGGTGGAGGAGGGCTTATTTGCAAGCATGCAAATAAGCATTTTGGAGGGTGTTGATTGCATATTGTTGTATCATGATAACTTAGCTTCCATTTGACTTCTTGACTTCTTCATGATGGCTTGACCTTTTGAAGTCATCATGCTTGATGATGATGGATTATGATGGTTGTGTGTGTGGTTTTGGTTGTGATGATTCTTGATCATCATCACCCTTTTTCTCTCTCTCCTTGATGATTGATACACACTCCCCCCTTGAGTTTTTCCTCTCTCCCTCCATCATTTTTCCATGGCCGGCCATAATAGGAGAGGGCTGTCCAAAGAATTGTGGTGGGGATTTTTGACATCTTTGGCTTTGTAAAATCCCCACACTCCATCTCAAAAGTTCATATCATTTCCTCCACCAATAAGGCAACTCCACTACCCCAAAAGACGCATAGTTCTCTACACTATTCTACAGCAAACCTTGGGCACGTCGACTCACCAGCTTCATGCCCGAGTTGCCTCGGACCAGAGGTAGGAGCCCGTAAAAGAAGCCGGCGATGTGGTGCCCTTCCGGCGAGGAGGCGGCGACCGGATTTTCCGCGGGGAGATCGGGACGACGACGAGAAGACCGGAGTACTCGGATCACTCGGTATATCTCTCTTCCCATCTTGTTGTTAGCTAGGACTATGTTAATGGCCCGATCCGGGTATTTAGTGCGCGGTGGTGCCGGTTATAAAAGTTAAAGTAAATCACCGCTTCCACATTTTGGCCTCGGGATGGAGGCCGGGGCGCCGCCGTGCACTTACAAACTCGACATAATGACCGTGTGAAAGCCTTTGAACCTTAGGGTTTGCGGCAGTTACCCGGCGCCATTAGTGAGGCTTGGGTTTGCCCTTCTACGGATGGTCCACCGATGCTGTGGTATGTACTCGATACTATTAAACTGTACCCAAGATGTTGAGCTCTTAGGGGATTATGAGGTTTCGACGAATCGATCGAATGGTTCGACTTCATTCGGATGCTAGGTAGTGAGATGCACTTCTTGGGAGACTCCAGATATGAGGATAGCCGTTAGAGCTCAGTCCATGCAGCCATGACGAGACGAGTCCGAAGCAGTCGACATTAGAGAAAAGTGGAGTAAGAGGTTCGTACGAGATCTTGATAAGATGACGTTCCACTCTGCCGACATCAGAGATGCGATACGCATGCTGGGGCGTGGTGTATGGATATATCTTCTAGAAGGAGTCGCGATGAGTATTCAGCCATTCCGGAACAAGAAACAGATATAGTAAAGGACGATGACTTCCGGACAGTTCGGCAGAGACGAGATTTGAGAGACTTCGACAGGACCTTTCTGGAATATTATACGAGAAGACTTGGACCCAGGAGCGGTCATATTACGCACGCCCAGCAGGCCGGAGTTCAGCATCGTCGACGAGACATGCTATGAGTGACCACGATAGTTGGCCAGAGATTCTTAGAGGATGTGCTTGAGCGGGACTATTCCGCCATACTTGGTTTCGGTATTTTGGGCGATCTATTCACATGATTGAGTTTGGATGATTGAGTTTCATGATATTTGTTTTCGTGCACCATGGTTGCACCTACTAAGTATTTATGATTTTTGCATAGTTGTTGCACTTGATATCGTTTTCGTGCCTTGGTTTCACATGTTTATGATTTTATGGGTTTCATACAGTTGAGTTGATTTTGTGTATATGTACGCACCCGATTTGGTTTTTGCACTCGGTATAGTTCATATATGCATTTTGTGCACCACAGTTGCACTGGACTTCGATTTGATGTCATTTGAGATATGGATTTGGATCGTGATACACGATATTGTTTTGTGCACCTACTGCACCTGTTTGGATTCTTGCACATAATTGACGCGCTCGGATTGGATTCTGCGCAGGTTCGGCGCTAGATATTGGATTTCGCGATTTCGTGCATGTTGGATGCATATGAGTTAGATTTTATTCGTGCATGATGGATGCTCAAATTACCGGTTTCCGTGAAGTGCTGGATGGTCCATTCACGTTGTTGAAGGGGGCTGCCTCGCTTCAGGTTTTGGCGGGTACCTTTCCGCGCCCGTAGGGGTCTAGGATTTCATTGCACAAGCTATCCACATGACCAGGGGAACATCGGGTTTCAGTAGCGGCTCTATGAAACCCGGGGATCCCAGATTATCTGTATTGTTCTGTGATGCTTGTTACATATCTGTGATGTTGCATTTTATCATGCCTGGAGCGAATATTATATATTGATATATATACTAGTAGATGTTGTATATGTTTTACACCCGCGCTAGTCCAGTCCCCGCTCTGTCGTTAGTTAAGTAACCTAACGGGTGATGACGGGACCCAGTGGCGAATGCGGATGGCATATACGTACATCATTATTTTCGTTCTTTATTGGTGTGATCAATTGATGGGACTGCATTGATTCGGATCAATGCAAGCTAAACAAACCTATTCTGATGTTGTTGGAACATTTTAAAAAAAAAGCTGTTATTGCAAGGACGTTCTCTTTTGTTTTGCACAGTGGTATTCGGTTATGAATATCCAGCACCTCAGTCGACGAGGCAAGGGCCGAGATCCCTTCACCGGGAGTGACCCCTTGGACAGAAGTTTGCGTCATGGTAATAACTTCACTATAGCCGATTGCCTTTTGCTTTGCATCGTGGTATTCAGCTGGAATATCCTGCACCTCATTCTACGGGGAAAGAGCCGAGATCCCTTCGCCGGGAGTGACCTCTTTAGCAAAGGTTTTCGCCACTATATTTTTATAAAAAGCTATGCTGTTCCTTCAACGATATCAAGTTCATTACATTAAAGGTTTTTCACCAAAAACCAGCCCTTGCCCTCCGTCATTTCCTACGGGTATTATTTAGTATTCGTGCTGCGTTTGTTGACCTAGTCAAGACGTAGTGTTCGGTAGCTAAGTGTTACTTGTTTGTTGCATAAGTGGGATTGGTTAGGACAGTCGTGCATTGACCTAGTGAAGGGCACGTACGGGTGGGTCTAATGCAATCCAGAATAATGACGGGTTGAACTTGACTAGCGGTTTATGGTTTGTTGACCTAGTCAAGGTCATAAGCCGCTTGGGGTAAAAAAAATCACATCGGGAGTTTCTAAAGAAACTGAAACTTACCGGGCATGCGCATACCTTCTGGAGTGTGATAACGTGAGTGGATTCCGTCACGTTATCATGCGATGATAGTTGGATCCCTATTCCCACTGATGAGTTGGTTTACTCTTCGGGTGATCCCGACTATTTCTTCTTTCAGGTTTGGAGGAGAATTTGAGGTTACAGTGGGAGGTTTCCTGATTAGATAAATTGATAACCATTCTGATCTAGGTTAGAGTGCACGCTGAGTGTTTCTTTTCTCTCTCTCTTTGGCAGCGACCATGGCCCGACCCTTGACTATGATTCAGTGACCAAGTTAACAGAATCGTCTTAAAACACTGGCTTTTGGATTGTCTGAGTTGCATACCTCATTGCCACTCCTACTCTTACCCTTTTCTCCAGAACACCCCGTATTACTATGAACATCCACTTCCATTGGATAAAACCATCGTATGGTTATATACGAACTCGAAGGAATTTATTCGAGGATGGTTTCCGGTTCTGGAGAAAACGAATAGGACTATTCAGTTGTCTTTTCCTTTTACCTTCTCTCAGGTTGCGAGCGCTCCTTGGAATAGGACGGTACACCTATTACGCTTATTGGATAGTCTTCTTCCAAACCATAGGCTGGTGCCGAACGGTAGGGGATGAATAAAACCATTTAGACTAAAAGGTGTAGAGAAGGTATTAAGTAAAGACAAATAAAGGGATTAGTAAGAGGGAAAAGTAAATTGCGACTGCTATTCACGACCAAACCAAGTATTTCATCTCCACTCCTACCTCACTTTTGTATTTCTCCGGAACACCCCGTATCACTACGAAGATCCACAGTTATTGGATACTCCATCGTATGGTTATATACGAACTCGAAGGAACTTGTTCCAGTTCGGGGATGGATTCTGGTTCGGGAGAAATAGGAATAAGGTTTATTCAGTTGTCTTTTATCTTTACCTTCTCTCGCATTGCGAGTGCTCCTAGGATTAGGACAGTACACCTATTACGCTTAATGGATAGTCTTCTTCCAAACCATAGGCTGGTGCCGAACGGTAGGGAAGGAAGAAAACAATTTAGCCTAACGATGGTGTGCAGAAGGTAGCGACTAAAGACATATAAAAGGATTTGGAGAGATGGCGAAGAAATATACGGTTACAGTTGTCAATCTGATATTGGAAGAGGCATTACTAGGAATACCCGGATACCCCTTCCAAATATTTATATGTTCAGTTTCACTGTGTATTGTTAAAAGAAAACTGATTTCCCAATTAGTCCTTGCTCCAGGGTATGTATTTAACAGGTTTGATTCTCATATCTGTATGGTTTTACAGATGATGTGTGGGAGTAAGTTATTGGGAATTGGGTGATCATCCTCATTATATCGGGATTCGTTGTAATTGGTGATATTTGAGGAAATCGCCTGGGTTGTTTGCCGGACGACAAATATTTGGTTTTGAATATCCGTTGTAATGCACCAATTTCAAATTGATATATCTGTACGTCTATTTTTATAGAGTGAGATATAACTTTTTGAAATTATGTCCATGACATTTACCTATATCAGTGGATGGTTAGGTAAGGAGCATTAAACAGCGGTGTAATTCTTCTTAACCATAAGTACAGTTTTCATCTTACGACACATAGGATATGAGTTATTAGACTCAAGAGACTTATACAGAGTATTGTATGTTGTCCAGTGTCCATTAGGACAAAGGGGTTGGTACTCGTACTATATTCTGTTTACTTGTGACTTCTCTAGTTCTCAGACATGTGTTTCGTAGAAATGCAAGGTCTAAGTTTTGAGAAGTTATAGGTTTATGAATAAAACAGAGAACCAGGTGTTGCAAGTATCAGGATTCATCAAGGTGATCGAAGATGTAGATACTTGTGTATGATATTTAGTTAATAGTAATGATTAAGAGAACTTGCTTCTCTTTCAGGTTACTCATAATTGGAAGCACTCCTAAGTTGAGTAATACTGATCGGCCTCTCTCCATTTAGTTTACATGCACTGGAGACAGCAGCATGATTTGAATCTGGTTCCAATTAAATCAATGCCTCTGTTTCTATATTGGATATAGAACGGTTCATATCTTAACGATGTTAAGGTATGGGGAGTTGTCCGGGCTTATGCTTAAAACCCGACTCTGGATAACTCAAGGCACGTTTCTGTAATGGCTGTTTGTGCGTTGACCCGGGCTATGACGAGGGTTGACTTTCTACCATCTGGAAGATCAATAGTAATATTGTTCTAGACTCGCCACAGTTTTAATAAAAATGGATTTTTTCAGAAAACAGTAGTGGGAGTATGGTAGAACTGGAAGTGATTCCAGAACCACAAACGATTACTGAAAATTTGATAAGAACCTAAAAATTCAATCTGATTTGACATTCCATTAGCCACTCCGCAGATATGGTGGGTAACCTCAGGCACTCGAGAGGTACTTCGGTATGCTCAAAGACGGTAACAGGGAGGTTCTTGTTTACCCATACTTGCCATTGCTGTTGTTCCAGACTGTGAGACCCGGCAGAAGGATGAGTATAGCGTCGTTCTAAACTAGCTTTAGAAGTGTACTTGTATATGACTCTGCCAGAGGGATATCATAGTCAGTAGGAGCAGCGGAAGCATAGTGGACAAGTAGCTTATGTCTATTTATGGACTAAAGCAGTTATAGCGGAGATAGATCATCTATTTCTAATGTGACAGTCATAGGTTTGACTTCATCAGAATAGGGGATGGATCGGTTAAGAATGTAGTAGGGTGTGATGTCCTGGTATTTGGATGACATACACAGAGTAGGAAGTGAAATTCCTATACTACGATCGGTTATACCTTAGTTGTCACACAGTGTTATCTCCACATAGGAGATGGATATTGTATCAGATATTCTGGCTACTAGATCTATGGTTTTAGATCTAGATTTGGGTAGTTTCCCAATCTGGGTACTTAGACAGCATTCTAAAAGGTGTTTTAGAATGGACGACTCCTGGCACGGTACTATACCTGCGGGTGATGGAGTCACCCTCTCTAAAGATGTCTTACAGACTAAATGTTGGAGATAGTGACCTCAAAGTCAATTATTGGATCGCAGGTGCGTGATTGCAATGATTGAGGCAGGACCTATACCGATTTGACAGTCTTGCTCGAGATGATAGTATGCTATCTGGTTTTTCTTTATCATCGTTTACATGCTTTAGTTCGCTATTGCATGTTGATAGAGCCCATAAGATTCTTTCTTGACTGCCAGCAGTATGATGGTGAGCATATACGTGGGAGCTGGGATCTGTAAGCACATCCTTAAAGTGTCCCTAGTCGTGGGAGTTTTGAGACAGGGCAACGATACTCCAGAGTAGACTAGTGTATACAGTCGAGACCCCGACGAGGGGCGGTGGCCGGTCTCACAAGCCACTGGTGTCAGTTGGATCACCTAAGATGTATACAGGTGCTCATTAGGTTATGAGTACACCGGACAGGACTCGCCGGTAACATGCTAGTTGGTATTATACATATCGTCAGATAGCAGTTCCCTGGTGACATGTGTACAGGTTTGTTTGTCGACCTGAGATCTTCATTTGTCTCGTGTGAGTTCCCACTGTGCTTTGATTTCTACCTTACCACGCTCAAAGGAGACGTGCAAACAGGTATTTTTTGGGTACAGTCCCGAGCCACATGGAGGCAGTGAGCGGATCGTCGTGGATTCGTCTCTCCCGGTATGGGGGGTTAATGTCGCACAGTGCACGGGTGGCTATCACTAGAAATCCTCGGCCGAGGTAGTGGAGAATTACTGATTTGGATCAGTAGTTTCTCAGGTGGTGATGGGTTTCATACCGACATGATTTATCGCGTTATTAGGGGTCTGACTTTATCCACCCCCCTAGACTCGATATGCGATATTCTTTAGACGAACGGACCGGACTGTACGGATATTGTCATTGTCAGGCTCAGTAGGGTTTATGGATGAGTTCGCTCGTCAGCTTCCCTTCCAATCAATACATAGGCAACCGTTACGTACAGCTAGTACCTCTGACGTGCTAGTGGTTATACCCAGTGCCAGTGTGTTGATGAGTCATTAGAGTCCCCCACAGACCGTTTCCCAAGTTCGGGCGAAACGTTGTAGAGGTCGTATGGTTTTATGGCAGGGTTCGGAAAATGCACGTGAGTTTTCGCACGTGTCATTTTTCGGGCAGATAATACTGGTAGGCTTTGGTTTAAGCCGGATCCCAGTGTTATACTGTGTAGATATAATATCTTTGTCTCAGCTGCATTTGTATTCGGTCGTAATGCAAATGCGGGTATGTTTATACTGATACGGGGTTATCCTGAAATTCGTTTCAGGATCACTTTTGGAAGTTGCCAGTTTCCAGTTTTCTATCAGCCGTATTTAACATTCGGTTAAATGCGGATTTATCTTTTCTTGAGATGAGTGTGGAAGCTTCTAGATGATGACTAGGATGGTGAGGTGTTAAGTGACTCATTAGTGCATTTAATGATTCATTTAATGCAAGGGTGACTAGGTTAATGACTAGGTTTATATTCATTGGTTTGCTTTTAATGTGTTCATACAAGGTGTTATATGACTCACTCTCTTCATTGTTATGGTCACCTCCCTCTCTCTGTCCTACACTCACCCCTCTTCCTATATAATGGCCGGCCACCCCTTGGTGGTGGATATGGTTTTTTCATTTGAGGGAAAAGATTATGATAGTGTTTTGGTGTATGGAAATTAGATAGCTACAATTCTCATTTGACCCAATTCAAAAGGCAACTTCATTAACCGTTCGTCCATAGCTTTGGACGTAACGAGACAAAGTGTTCTACTCATTCTCTACAACATCTTGGTCGTCTCTTTTAGCAAACTTGACGATCGAGTTGCCTCGGTTCAGAGGCGGGAGCCCGTTTAAAGATCCGTCGACGTGGTACCACCTGGACGACAAGAATGGAGATTCAGGAGATCGGAGCAGCCGCAACAAAGCGTGGGATGATGTTTGAAGACCGAAGGACTCGGATCGTTCGGTATAACATTTCTACCTACTTTGTAGTTTGTTAGTTTAGCTTTAATGGCAGATCCGGGTTATAGTACGCGATAGCGCCGGTTGTAAAAAGTTTTTGTTCCGCATTTGGCGTCTGTTAGACGGCCGGGGCCCTACCGTGGACTTACAGTGGTATCAGAGCCTCACCATTAAGCTATACTAAATTGTGCTAACGCGTTTAAAACATCGATTGAACGGATTTTCGAAAACCGCAAAAATTCCATGTTAAAGTTTCTGTCGATTTTTAAACGGGTCTAAAAATTATTTTGCATATACCAGAAAATTAAGCAGGCTTTTTTAAGGAACCAGAAGAAAAACGACCCACTGAGTCGACCAAACCGCCGTGGAAACGCGGTCAAAGCAAGTTGGTGACTTAGTGGACCATGTTTCTTCTGTTGTTTCTACGTGATAAATTGTGGTTTCTGGTACTGTTCTTTTGGGCCCAGATTTTGTTACTGTACAGCAGATGTACTTGGGGACCACTTCGGGAAATTTTGTCGATCGAAATTTAAACGTGTTAGTTTACAGTGCTTATATTATATCTCCGACCGGGAATATCATTCGAGCGGTAAATTGCGTCTAATTGCTATAGCTCTTTTAGACGGATTTACGAACGTGACATTCGCGTTGATGTTCTGTGTTGTGCTGTAATGTTGCAGATTTGTCGTGGTGGATAGCAGTGTGCAATGGTAGTGCAGTTTGGATTTATTTGTACATTTGATATTGCGGGGCGAGCGTCCAACATGTGGACTGCCATCACTGCCTGTTTGTATAATATTCTTTTGGGGCACGACCGGGTTGAGGTCGATATACCCGTTGTACATATTTTTTTATTTCTGTACTAGGTTTACCCTGTGATGGAGTGCACGGATAGCCGGGTTCTGGAGGGCAACGGGTCCGTATCTCATGGCTTTGAGAGGCAGAGGGGCCTCACTCTAGAATTGGCAGACTATTCGCCGCACTCGTAGAGGGTACAGGTTGACCCAAGGAGGGGTGCTCAAGTTACCGGATTCCGTGAAGTGCCAGGTGGTCCATTCATTTTGCTGTAAGGGGCTGCCTCGCTTCAGGTTTTGGCGGGTAACTTGCCGCACCCGTAGGGGTCTAGGTTTCATTGCACAGGTTATCCACATGACCAGGGGAACGTCGGGTTTCAGTAGCGGCTCTGTGAAATCCGGGGATCTCAGATTATCTGTATTGTTCTATGATGCTTATTACTTTTCTGTAATGTTGCATATTATCACGCCTGGAGCGATTATTGTATATTGGTATATATACTATTAGATGTTGTATATGTTTTACACCCACGCTAGTCCAGCCCCCGCTCTGTCGTTAGTTAAGTAACCTAACGGGTGATGACGGGACCCAGTGACGAATGCGGATGGCATATACGTACATTTTATTTTTCGTTCTTTCTGGTGTGATTGATTGATGGGACTGCATTGATTCTTATCAATGCAAGGATAAAACAAACCTATATTTGATGTTGTTGGAACAAATTTTAAAAAGGTGTTATTACAAAGATGTTTCCTTTTGTTTTGCATAGTGATATTCAGTTAGAATATCCAGCACCTCATTCGATGAGGCAAGGGCCGAGATCCCTTCACCGGGCATGACCCCTTGGGCAGAAGTTTGCGTTAGGGTAATAACATTACTATAGTCGATTACAAGTTGCTTTGCATCGCGGTATTCAGTTAGAATATCCTGCACCTCATTCCACGAGGAAAGAGCCGAGATCCCTTCACCGGGAGTGACCGCTTTAGCAAAAGGTTTTCGCCACTATATTTTATAAAAAGCTATCAGGTTCCTTCAACGAGATCAAGTTCATTACGTTAAAGGTTTTTCGCTAAAAACCAGCAGTAGCCCTCCGTCATTTCTTTTGGGTATTCAGTAGTATTCAAGCTATGTATTTTTACTTAACGCCAAGGCATAGTGTTTGGTAGCTGCTGGGTATTCAATTGTTGCATAGATAGATGAGTTGGTTTGGGACAGTCGTTCTGCCATTTTTACCTAACGCCAAGGGCATGTGCGGGTGGGTTCAAATTAACCTGGATAATGTCGGCTAGAACTTGAAATGTGACTTATGATATTTTGACCTAACGCCAAGGTCATAAGAGCATGGGGCAAAAATCACATCGGGAGTTTCAAACATAAAGAAACTTGCCAGGTATGCGCATACCTTCTGGAGTGTGATAACTTGAGTGGCTACCATCAAGTTATTATGCAATGATAGTTGGATCCCGATTCTCACTGATGAGTTAGTTTACTCTTCGGGTGATCCCGACTAATTCTTCTTTCAGGTTTGGAGGAGAATTTTAGATTACAGTGGGAGGTTTCCTGATTAGATAAAGTGATAAGCATTCTGATCTAGGTTAGAGTGCACGCAGAGTGTTTCTTTTCTCTCTCTCTCTGGCAGCGACCTTTGCCCGACCCTAGACTATAACTCAGTGACCAAGTTGACCGAACCATCTTAAAATACTGGCTTTTGGATTGTCCGAGTTGCATAAGTCATTGCCGCTCCTTCTTTTACCCTTTGCATTTTTCAGAACACCCCGTATTACTACGGAAATCCACTTTCATTGGATAAATCCATCGTATGGTTATATACGAACCCGAAGGACTTCTTCGAGGATGGATCCAGGTTCAGGAGAAATAGAATAAGTTATTATTCAGTTGTCTTTTATTATCACCTTCTCTCAGGTTGCGAGGGCTCCTTAGTTTAGGAGGGTACACCTATTACGCTTATTGGATAGTCTTATTCCAAACTATAGGCAGGTGCCGAAAGGTAGGGAATGAAGAAAACCAATTAGCATAAGTAGGGTGTGCAGAAGGTAATATGTAAAGGCAAAATAAAGGGATTAGAAAGAGGGCAAAGTAAATTGCGACTGTTATCATTCACGACCAAAACACGTATTTCATCGCCACTCCTATTTCACCTATGCTTTTTCCCAGTTCGGGAGAAATAGAATAAGGTATTATTCAGTTGTCTTTTATCATCACCTTCTCTCAAGTTGCGTGTACTCCTAGGATTAGGAGAGTACACCTATTATGCTTACTGGATAGTCTTCTTCCAAACCATAGGCTGGTGCCGAACGGTAGGGAAGGAAGAAAACCATTTAGCCTAACGAAGGTGTACAGAAGATAACGAGTAAAGACAGATAAAGGGATTTGGAGAGATGGCAAAGAAATATATGGTTATAGTCATGAATTGGATTTTGGAAGAGGCATTACTAGGAATACCAAGATACCCCTACGAAACATTTTCATGTTTCAGTTACACTGTGCATTGTTAAAAGAAAACCGATTTCCCGATTAGATACTTACTTCAGGGTATGTATTTACCAAGTATGATTCTCATATCTATATGGTTTTTGTAGGGTTCCTAGGCACACTAATGAGGTCTTACAAGGCATCAAACATGCCAATTTCAAAAAATTTCGGTGCCTACAAACCCTAATACGGATCGTTAACTAGAGATTAGGCGAAAACAAGAACTAGTAAACTGCTTTACTAAAAGTGAACGGAAATACAACCTTTGTAGATCCGGTCCTCCACCTCCATTGCTCCGTGATGAAGTCCCCTCGCTGCGATCATCAGATCTCGGGCTCTAGCGTCGGCTTCATCGGAGAAATGGGCGGGCTAGGTCGTCGACTTCGATGCCGAAGATGATCTACGTCGAGGCAACACAAGATCAAGCTCCAACTTCACCAAGCCATGAAACTTGTGAAGAAAACACCCTATACTACTTGGCAAGTGGTAGAGGATGAAGAAATAGGAAGTGGGTTCACTTTAGAATTGGATTTCTCACTCTTTTTCTCATGTTGCCATTGTTGGTAGCAAGCTTTCTTCTTTGTCCAAGAAGAAGAAGAAGAAGAAAGAATATGATAAGTATTTGAAAAATAGGAAAATGATATGATACTTATCATATTTGCAACCATAGTTAAGTGTAGAGAATGAATCAAGGTTAGGTGAATGGTTAGGGTTAGGGAAAGAAACAAAATGGTCAACCATTTCAAAGCTTCATGAAGCTTCAAAGATAATCCAAAGTTAGCCACCATTTCATTTCTTTCTAAAATGAATAAATAAATAAATGAATAAGTAAATGAAGCAAATGAAACCCTAACCATTGACCAACCATGGTTTAAACCAAACACACAAACTTTCATGTATCATCAAACATGATACAATAAAATGCACAAAAGTATATCACATATACAATGTGCACATTAAGTGAGAAAATCCTTTTTAAGTGAACAAATATTAGTTAATGTAAAGTAATATATCTAATATATAATTATACATTAAATCATTAAATCAATACTTGATTTAACGATCCGGTCATATCGCATATAACCGACTAATTTCAATAGTAACAACTTATCGAATCAACACTTGATCCGATAACCCGGCTATATCGCATATAACCGATCAATGTCATAAATCGTGAGAATCGAATACAGTATCACATACTGGTATTATTCTCGGTCCCGCATATATCTCATATGCTCTCCTATTTCATTTCGCATGAGCCAGGAAACCTCTGTGTAGGACTCTAAAGACTCGTCAATACGCCGGCAGCAGGTGATGATCATATCAAACACCCACAAGCCGCAAGCGGTCTGCTAAACGTAACGGCCACTCGGGTATTGAGCGATCAGAAGATCGATGAGCAAGCCCTCTCACACTCCTGTGAATCCAACCAGTAACACTTACCGTACAGTCCGGTCAGTTCGTCTGATATGTCGCATATCTCGCCTAGGGATGGTAAACGTCAGACCCTAATAGCTGGATAAGTCGTGTCGATATGAGGTCTATAACAGTTCGAGAAACTACAGGTAACACTTACCAATAAATCTCAGCAACCCTGGCCAGGGATTTCCGGTTATAGCCAATCGAACACAGCGCAACATCAACTCCCTATACCGGGAGAGACGAATCCCCTCCTATCGCTCATTGCCTCCATGTGATTTGGGACTGTACCCAAAAACCACCGTTTTGCACGCCCTCTTGGACGTGGTAAGGTGGAAATCAAAGCACATTGGGAACCACACAAGACTCTATGACGATCTCAGGTCAACAGGCTACTCTGTACCAGTGTCACCAGAGAACTGCCATCTGACGTAAGGTATAATACCATCTGGGAGTTCTCGATGAGTCCGTCCAGTATACCCAGTCTCCACTGAGCACCCGTATATCATCTCTGATGTTAAACACCAATGGATATGGGATCATCCATCGCCCATCTGTATGGGTCGAGAAGGTATACGCTAGTCTACTCTGGTATATCGATGCCCTGTCTCGATACACCCACGACTAGGGACCTTGAAGGATGTACTTATAGACTACCATGTCCCCACTAGTATGATCCGCATCATAGTCCAGGTAGTCAAGTACACATCCTAAGGGCTTTACCAACATGTAACAGAGAGACAATCAGTGTATACGTTAAGGTAAAGAGCAACCAGATAGCATACTATCATGTCGAGCAAAAAAGTCCTCCCTATATATGTCCAAGCATCCACTATAATATACATCCTATGTATAGTAATGGCCTCTAGGGCATACATATAACTAACAATCTCCCACTTGCACTAGGGCCATCTGATAGCAGTGGTTGTAGTATCTCATACTCAGCCATCCCATAAAAGTCTCTCTCTGGGAAAAGGCCTTTGTGAGTGGATCCGCCGTGTTGTCGTCTGAGTCTACTCTCCTAACCTTGATCTCCTTGGAGATCAACCATCTCCATGATTAGTGTAAGTCCACGTTGCGACCCCCGGTTCTTACGGGGAGGCGGAAACGGTATAAAAAACGAATTTTTATCGCAAGAGGCAATATGGACTAACTTATGGTCGGGATCGTTACCTAAACTAAAACTAGCAAACTAAGCTAAGGATATTTAGCTACTCGGATGAAGATGGTTATACCTAAACTTGAACTCCTTCTCTTCAAGCTCCGGTGGTGGTCCGATGGCTCCTTCTCGTCGTCTCCGTACGCCGAAGATAGATCCACTTGAAAGCTCCAACCTTTAGCTCCTTCTTCGGTCTTTGAAGAAACTAGTTCACTTGGTTTGCTGAACCTAGTGAACTAGAATGAGTAGAGAGGAAATAGAATGGGATTTTATCTATGGTTCTTGATTCTCAACTCATGAGACAAGAGAACCATAGATCAAGAGAGGGAGCAAGAGGTTGAGGGTGAGAGCAAGAGGAGAGCTCAAGAACAAGAGAGAGAATGAGCAAGAAAGAATTGAGCAACTCTTTTGTCTTTCACCCTCTCATAATCCAAAGCAATGATAACTCATCATATCAACAAAAGTCTTATGTGATGGTTGAAGTAACCATAACCTTATCATGTCATGCACTCATTTTACTCAAAAGAACAAGCAAGAAAAAGTCTTTGGCATGAAATGATAACCATGGTTATCATGATGGTCAACTAGTCAAGCCTAGTCAACCGGTCAACAAGTCAACAAAAGTCAACAAGTCACCAAAGTCAACAAGTCAACAAAAGTCAACAAGTCAACAACCATATCACCATAATACTTATTTAATATAATAGTTAATCACATATCATATTCTCATTAGGGTTGAGCATAAAGTCAAAAAGTCAACGGTCAACTGTCAACAACCCTAATGAGAATCCGCTGCCTCTGCCTCCCTGTCATTTGTGCATACACACCCGCATCCGCGTTCCGAGGAACACGAATGCAAACTGGATAAATCCAATCCCATAAGGTACACTAGGATCTGGCTTAAACCAAAGCCCGCTAGTGTAAACTGCCCGGACACTGTACGTGCACAAGTGCACGGATGTGACCGAACCCTGTCGCAAAACCATGCGACCTGTCGCAATACCATGCGACCTCTACTCTTTTGCCTAAAGGCGAAAAGCTTTCTGTGTAGGACTCTAAAGACTCGACACTACGCTGGCAGTGGGTTTAACCACAGACCGCAAGCGGCACTAGCTGTGCGTAACGGTCCCCAGGTAATGCCGACAAGAAGACCGACGAGGCGAAACCCATCTGAACTCCTACTGAGCCTGAGTGTGACATTCTCCATACAGTCCGGTCTGTTCGTCTGATACATCGCATGGCGGGCCTAGGGGGCGGTAAACGTCAGTCCCCCAATAGCGGTACAAGTCGTGCCGGAGTGAAGCCCAATACACCCTGAGATAACACTGGAAACCTACCAGTATATCTCGTTTGCCCTGGCCAGGGACTACTCGTGTAATGGCTCTCCTAGACACAGCGCGATGTCAACCCCAATACCGGGAGAGACGAATCCTGTCTAACCGTCACTGCCTCCAAGTGCTTCGGGACTGCACCCAACCACTACCTGTTTGCACGACTCCTTTGAGCCGTGGTAGGGTAGTGATCAAAGTACAGTGGGAACACACTCGAGGCGGAGTGACAGTGTCAAGTCAGCGGACTAAGCTGTACTCATGTCACCTGGGAACTGATAACTGACGATAGGTATAATACCAACTAGTCAGTTCCCGACGAGTCCTGTCCAGTGTACCCGTAACCTAACGAGCACCCGCATACTATCTCAAGTACGACGTACTGACGGCTGTGGGACAGACCGTCTCCCACACTGGGATGAGAAGCGCATGCGCTGGTCTACTCCGGAGTATCGATGCCCTGTCTCGATAGTCCTGCGACCAGGGACCTGCATAAGGATGTGCTTATAGATTACCCAGCCCCACTAGTGTGACGGCCATCACATCGCTGGTAATCAAGCAAAGATCCTAAGGGCTCTACTAATGTGTATAAGCGATATACAAAAATAAACACATGTACACATTGAAGTAGAAACAAACCAAGTAGCATACTACTATTTTGAGCAAGATTGTCAATACAAGGTGAATATCCCAAGCTTCCATTAAGTAATATACATACTAGTATGATACAGTAATGGCCTCTAGGGCATATACACTAACAATCTCCCACTTGCACTAAGGCCATGTACTGGCGTATCGAAGACCTATCATCTCGATCAGCCGCTCGAACTGAGTCTGGGGCAAGGCCTTGGTGAATGGATCTGCAGTGTTATCTTCTGATTTTACTCTCTTTACCTCGATCTCCTGGCGATCAATGATCTCCCTGATCAGGTGGAACCGCCTCAAAATGTGCCTGGACTTCTGATGGGACCTTGGTTCCTTCGCTAAAGCTATAGCGCCGTTGTTGTCACAATACAGCGGTATTGGATCAACACTGGTAGGAACCACCTGAAGTTCCGTGAGGAACTTCTTCATCCAGACAGCTTCCTTTGCGGCATCGCAAGCAGCTATGTACTCCGCTTCCATGGTTGAGTCAGCAACGGTTTCCTGCTTGGAACTCTTCCAGCAAACCGCCCCTCCATTGAGGGTAAAGACATAACCCGACATGGACTTGGAGTCATCCTTGTCACTCTGGAAGCTGGAGTCAGCAAAGGCCTCAATCTGGAGGTCTTTTCCGCCATACACCAAGAACATCTCCTTAGTCCTTCTCAGGTACTTGAGAATGTTCTTTACTGCTATCCAGTGTTTCTCCCCTGGGTCTGACTGATACCGGCTTACAACGCTCAATGCGTATGCTACATCTGGTCTGGTACATAACATCGCATACATAATAGAGCCTACCGCAGATGCGTAGGGTATTAATGACATGCGAGCCCTTTCCAAATCAGTCTTGGGAGACATCTCTTTGGAGAGGGTGATTCCGTGACAAGCCGGTAGATTACCGCGCTTGGAATCTTCCATACTGAATCGTTTCAGTATGGTGTCGATGTACCTTGACTGTGAAAGTCCCAACATCCTTTTAGATCTATCACAATAGATCTGGATCCCCAGAATGTAGTTGGCATCGCCCAGGTCCTTCATGGAGAACCTCTGTGACAAGAATCCTTTGACTGACTGTAGCATAGGAATATCATTTCCTATTAGGAGAATGTCATCGACGTACAAGACGAGGAATACCACATTTCTCCCTACAATCTTACTGTAAATGCATGGTTCATCTGGGTTTTTGACAAAGTCGAATTCTTTGACAGTATCATCAAAGCAGATGTTCCAACTCCGCGATGCCTGCTTAAGTCCATAGATGGACTTGAGCAACTTGCACACTTTACCGCTGCTCCCACTCTGATTGAATCCCTCTGGCTGATCCATATAGACGCACTCTTCTAAATTTCCATTTAGGAAAGCCGTCTTAACGTCCATCTGCCAGATCTCATAATCGTGGAAGGCAGCAATGGCAAGAAGGATCCGAATGGATTTAAGCATGGCTACCGGAGAAAAAGTCTCGTCATAGTCCAAACCAGGTCTTTGACGAAAACCCTTTGCAACGAGCCTAGCCTTATAGGTTTCAACCTGCCCATCTACACCAATCTTCTTTCTGAAGATCCATTTGCAGCCTACGGGTTTTACCCCTTCTGGAGCAAAGTCCAAAGTCCAAACTTTGTTGGTGTACATGGACTCCATCTCGGTCCGCATTGCATCCAGCCATTTTACCGAGTCACCGCTCTGAATGGCTTGCTGGAAGCTAGTAGGCTCATCATAATCTATGATGCAATCCTCTCTATCCCCGTCTATGAGAAAACCGTAGTATCTCTCGGGCGGATGAGACTGCCTACTACTCCTGCGGAGTGGCGTAGGAATGTCCGGTTCCCCTGAACCTTCTGGTTCTACTAAGGTTTCAGTAATAGCTTGTGGTTCTGGAATTTCTTCCAGTTCTATTGCGCTCCCACTTATCTGATTTTCTAAAAACTCAGTTTCCATGAAGCGGGCATGACGAGAAACAAGGACTTTTTGCTCCTCTGCGTAATAGAAAAGATACCCCTTGGAGTTCTTTGGGTATCCCACAAACTTGCACTGTACTGAGCGTGCCTCGAGCTTGTCCGCATGTTGCTTTTTTACAAAAGCCGGACATCCCCATGTCTTAAAGGATTTAAGACAGGGTTTCTTCCCACTCCACATCTGGTATGGTGTGGTAGGCACTGTCTTAGTAGGAACTTGGTTCAAGAGATGTGCAGCTGTTTCCAGTGCATAACCCCAGAAAGATCGCGGTAACTCAGCCTTACTCATCATGGAACGAACCATATCTAGTAGGGTTCGATTCCTTCTTTCCGATACACCGTTGTGTTGTGGTGTGTATGGAGGAGTACGCTGAGAGAGAATTCCATTCTCTTTTAAGTAGTCCAGAAACTCGGCACTCAAGTATTCACCACCTCGATCCGATCTTAGGATCTTGATACTTTTGCCTGTTTGTTTTTCTACTTCATTCTTATATTCTCGAAATTTCTCAAAGGCCTCGGATTTGTGCTTCATTAAGAAGACATGTCCAAACCTAGAGAAATCATCTGTGAAAGTAATGAAGTATGAATAACCGCTTCGCGCATGTGTAGACATTGGACCACACACGTCACTGTGTATAAGTCCCAAGAGCTCGCTCGCTCTTACTCCGTGTCCAGTGAACGGAGTCTTTGTCATCTTTCCCATGAGACAAGATTCACAAGTGGCATAAGACTGGTACTTGAACGGATCCAAGTATCCTTCTTTATGTAACTTAGTCAACCGTGTCTCATTGATGTGACCCAGTCTACAATGCCATAAGAAAGCCTGATTTAATTCTGGAGACTTTCTTTTAAGTGTGTTCTGGACACTGAATATCTGAGCTTGATTCAATACGTATATACCGTTATTTAATGTACCTGACCCAATCAATGCTTGATTTAGGTGGATGTTTACTACATCGCTTACAAAAGCAAAATCATATCCTTCCTTAGAAAGTAAGGATACAGATATGATATTGCAAGTCGCACCTGGTACATACAAACAGTCACGCAGAATCAATATCTGCCCAGTTGTCAGTCCTAGGTGATATTCCCCTACGGATACAGCATCCATGCTCATTCCGTTAGCAACCCTGAGAGTCATATCACCTTTCCTGATAACCCTACGGTTTCTCAGACCCTGTAACGAATTACAGATGTGAGATCCTGATCCGGTATCCAATACCCAGGAAGTAGGGTTAACTGACAAACAGTTCTCAATTACAAACACACTCGAAGCCGAAGCCACAACATGCTTCGAATTCTGGCTACTGGCTTTACAAGCCCTGCAATCTCTCTGCCATAGTTCATTCCCGTTACAATAGGAACGTCCCTCTTTAATCATATCCTGTCCCGAAACTTTTGCCCTTGTTTTTCCTTTCTCTTCCCTGGTTTCTTTCAGGGTATAAGCAGAGGGCAGGGACTGTAGAATTAGGTCAGTACTTGACCCATTCTCCAACGTGGTCTCCAGGTCCGTGAGCTTAAAATAGCTGGTCTCTGTAAGGACGTTGCCCCCTACAGATGACCCGACAGCCAACCTCGCTTGAAGCAATTCGTTCGAGGTCTCATATCTTGCGATACGAGATTGCTCTCCATATAAAACTTTGTTATGGAGGAAGATAGAAACTGAGTCCATCTTCTCGTGCTGCCTCTGGTTTGTACCATTAACTGAGGCTAACACGAGGCACTTGGCTTTCGCACAATCCTTTTCCGGTGTCCTGCGGATGTGAACATCCGTGACAGGGGAAACTGGACCTGAGACAGCAGGGATTTGATTAGTTAAGAGGTGTCCCAGCTTGTCATGGGCAATGGACATCTGGACAGACCTTTGCCAGTCATAACAGTCAGGTTCAGTCATATTTTTATCTAGATGTAACCTAGGTGCGGTCACAGGGTCGCTGCAATTAAGAGAGAGAAGAAGAAACACTCAGCATGATGCTCTTGCAAGTTTAGAGTGGTTTTTAGTTTGTCTAAACAGGATGGCTCCCACTGTTTCTCGAATCCCTCCTCAAACCATAAAGGAAGAATTAGTCGGGATCAATCCCACCGCACAATACTTGCTTAACCGTTCAGCCAGGCCGGTGTCGGTACTTCGAGGGAGGTTTTCCAACGCTTTCGCGAAGTTCCTTAATTAAAGAACCTCTTTTCCCTGGGGGCGTAGCCCCGCTAACACCTTTCTAGGCACCTACTAGGTTTATAGCATTGATCGTTTAGTGAGAAATTTTCCGAGGAGTAGCATATACTCACAGTAGGATCGGGATCCAAATATCATCGCGTGAAGAAACTGAAGGAATCCTACCAGAATCATCACACTCCAAATGGTATGCAAATCTAGCAAGTTTCAGTACTTATGAAACTCCCGATGTATATTTTTGCCCCATGCTCTTATGACCTTGACTAAGGCCAACAAATCATAAGTCACATGTCAAGTTCTACCCGTCGTTGTCCAGGTTATTTTGAATCCACCCGTATATACCCTTGACTAAGGCCAACAAGGTAATACGACTGTCCCAAACCAACGCATTCTATCTATGCAACATATGAATACCCACCAGCTACCAAACACTGTGCCTTGACTAAGGCCAACAAACACAGCTTGAATACGGTTGAATATTCATATGAAACGACGGAGGGCTACGAATGGTTTTGGCGAAACCGTGAACGTAGTGAACTTGATTTAGTCGATGAAACGAGATAGCTTTTAAATGGAGTGGCTCAAACTCCGCATTTTAAAAGTTTGTTTTGAAAAGAACCGAGTGGTTTTTCGAAAATGTTCCAACGACTTATACTTGGTTTATTTTCTTGCATTAGTTCTTTTAATGCATGTTTTGCTTGCATTAGTTCTTTTAATGCGTGATATTCTTGCATTAGTTCTTTTAATGCGTCCCATCATTTAACCCTACCATTGCAGAAAACAACCAAAATATGACGTACGCTTATGCCATTCGCATTCGCCACTGGGCCCCGTCATTACCCGTTAGGTTACTTAACTAACGACAGAGCGGGGGCTGGGCTAGCGCGTCTGTAAAACATAAGCAACGCCTAAATAGTAAGCAATGATAAACATTTCAGATCACAGATAAATACATTGGATATACTAGTAATCTGTAATTTGTACGAGCCTGTAACAAAAACAGATAACACGGTCGCGGTGAATAGCCAAAACCCCACCCAAGACCCCTACGGGTACGGCAAACTACCCGCCAAGTACCCGAAGCGTAGCAACCTCCCTCATCTCCATGAGTAGGCCACTCGACACTTCGGCATACCCGGTAGTTTGTGCACCCCTCCACGGGTCTATCCTAGGAGCAAAAACAGTAAAAAGAAATTATACAATGACGGCTACAACCCCGACCCGGTTGTGCGGCCAAACAAATAATTATTACATCAATTTACAAATTTACATGAATTGCAAGAAAAGTAAACTCTCGTCTCACAACCCCCGGCTATTCACCCGCGACAATCCAACATATTTATATACACATTCCAGCACATTACAGATCATGTATAACCCCGACTAATCGACTTATAGCGATTAGCCGACGTTCAATACATGCAAACATTACAGATATAACCATCATAGTCAAAGTGCAGTGAAGTTCGGAAAAAAAATACGGAATTATAGGACCCCAAAAGGAAATTTCTTTTCTGGAAAATCTGGGCACATATAATATATTCCAAAAATCTCAAAACCAACACAGACACACACTGCACGAAAAACGATGCAGAGAAGACAAAAACTCGCGGCGGTTCCGCGGCGGCTAAGAAGGCTCACGCGGCGGAAGGGCGGCAGTTTAGACGAATCACTGTATCGTTTTTCTTGGGTGTTCACACAAAACCCTGAGCCGAATTTACAAGTATAAATTATTTCATTTTGACCAGAAAATATTTCAACAGAAACTCAGGTTTTTGTAAAGTTTGGTTTTTGGATTTTTCCGGTTCCGAACTTCGTTACACTTCACTACCAAGCTAGTTTAAGTTTAGTTAGGCTCTGATACCACTGTAAGTCCACGTTGCGACCCCCGGTTCTTACGGGGAGGCGGAAACGGTATAAAAAACGAATTTTTATCGCAAGAGGCAATATGGACTAACTTATGGTCGGGATCGTTACCTAAACTAAAACTAGCAAACTAAGCTAAGGATATTTAGCTACTCGGATGAAGATGGTTATACCTAAACTTGAACTCCTTCTCTTCAAGCTCCGGTGGTGGTCCGATGGCTCCTTCTCGTCGTCTCCGTACGCCGAAGATAGATCCACTTGAAAGCTCCAACCTTTAGCTCCTTCTTCGGTCTTTGAAGAAACTAGTTCACTTGGTTTGCTGAACCTAGTGAACTAGAATGAGTAGAGAGGAAATAGAATGGGATTTTATCTATGGTTCTTGATTCTCAACTCATGAGACAAGAGAACCATAGATCAAGAGAGGGAGCAAGAGGTTGAGGGTGAGAGCAAGAGGAGAGCTCAAGAACAAGAGAGAGAATGAGCAAGAAAGAATTGAGCAACTCTTTTGTCTTTCACCCTCTCATAATCCAAAGCAATGATAACTCATCATATCAACAAAAGTCTTATGTGATGGTTGAAGTAACCATAACCTTATCATGTCATGCACTCATTTTACTCAAAAGAACAAGCAAGAAAAAGTCTTTGGCATGAAATGATAACCATGGTTATCATGATGGTCAACTAGTCAAGCCTAGTCAACCGGTCAACAAGTCAACAAAAGTCAACAAGTCACCAAAGTCAACAAGTCAACAAAAGTCAACAAGTCAACAACCATATCACCATAATACTTATTTAATATAATAGTTAATCACATATCATATTCTCATTAGGGTTGAGCATAAAGTCAAAAAGTCAACGGTCAACTGTCAACAACCCTAATGAGAATCCGCTGCCTCTGCCTCCCTGTCATTTGTGCATACACACCCGCATCCGCGTTCCGAGGAACACGAATGCAAACTGGATAAATCCAATCCCATAAGGTACACTAGGATCTGGCTTAAACCAAAGCCCGCTAGTGTAAACTGCCCGGACACTGTACGTGCACAAGTGCACGGATGTGACCGAACCCTGTCGCAAAACCATGCGACCTGTCGCAATACCATGCGACCTCTACTCTTTTGCCTAAAGGCGAAAAGCTTTCTGTGTGGGACTCTAAAGACTCGACACTACGCTGGCAGTGGGTTTAACCACAGACCGCAAGCGGCACTAGCTGTGCGTAACGGTCCCCAGGTAATGCCGACAAGAAGACCGACGAGGCGAAACCCATCTGAACTCCTACTGAGCCTGAGTGTGACATTCTCCATACAGTCCGGTCTGTTCGTCTGATACATCGCATGGCGGGCCTAGGGGGCGGTAAACGTCAGTCCCCCAATAGCGGTACAAGTCGTGCCGGAGTGAAGCCCAATACACCCTGAGATAACACTGGAAACCTACCAGTATATCTCGTTTGCCCTGGCCAGGGACTACTCGTGTAATGGCTCTCCTAGACACAGCGCGATGTCAACCCCAATACCGGGAGAGACGAATCCTGTCTAACCGTCACTGCCTCCAAGTGCTTCGGGACTGCACCCAACCACTACCTGTTTGCACGACTCCTTTGAGCCGTGGTAGGGTAGTGATCAAAGTACAGTGGGAACACACTCGAGGCGGAGTGACAGTGTCAAGTCAGCGGACTAAGCTGTACTCATGTCACCTGGGAACTGATAACTGACGATAGGTATAATACCAACTAGTCAGTTCCCGACGAGTCCTGTCCAGTGTACCCGTAACCTAACGAGCACCCGCATACTATCTCAAGTACGACGTACTGACGGCTGTGGGACAGACCGTCTCCCACACTGGGATGAGAAGCGCATGCGCTGGTCTACTCCGGAGTATCGATGCCCTGTCTCGATAGTCCTGCGACCAGGGACCTGCATAAGGATGTGCTTATAGATTACCCAGCCCCACTAGTGTGACGGCCATCACATCGCTGGTAATCAAGCAAAGATCCTAAGGGCTCTACTAATGTGTATAAGCGATATACAAAAATAAACACATGTACACATTGAAGTAGAAACAAACTAAGTAGCATACTACTATTTTGAGCAAGATTGTCAATACAAGGTGAATATCCCAAGCTTCCATTAAGTAATATACATACTAGTATGATACAGTAATGGCCTCTAGGGCATATACACTAACAATTAGGTGATACTGCCTTAGAATATATCTGGATCACTGATGGGACAGACGTTCCTTGGCATAAGCCACAACTCCATTGTCACACAATGGGAGGAACTAAGTTCATCTCATGAACAAATATACATCCAGACTGCCTCTTTGGTAGCATCTTAAGTAGTGATGTATCCCGCCTTTATCGTCTAGTATGTAACTGTATCTAGCTTGGAACTCTTCCAACATACCGTCCCTTTTCTAAGGGTAAAGACAATGCATGCGACTGACATTCAGTCGTCCTTATCACCCTGGAACCTTTCCAATGATTCTCCCCAGGATCAATTGATACCATCTCACTACAACTAGTGAGTATCCTAACATCCAATTAGATTTATCTCATAGATCCAAAACCCAGGATTTAGTAGGTATCACTATGATCCTATATGGAGAATCATTGTGATAAGCGGAGATTGATCGAGTGTAGCATAGGAAACTCCTTCCCTATCAAGAGTATGTCATCCACGTACTCTACGAGGATCGTCACCATACTCCCTACTACCTTTTTGTATATACAAGGTTCATCTACCATTTTGATGAAGTCAAACTATTTGACTACCGCATCAAAACAGATGTTCCAACTCCACGATGCCTGCTTTATCCTATAAAGCATCTTGTACACGTTTCCGCTGCTCCCACTGTTTACGAAGCCCTTTGACTGTGTACTTATAGACGCTTTCTTCTAAAACATCATTTAGAAAAGCAGTCATGACACCCAACCGCCAGATATCGCAGTCATGGTATGTAGCCGTGGCAAGTAGGATCCGGATGGACTTAAGCATAGCCACTGGAAAAGGTTTCATCATTATCTACGCCTGGTCGATGACGAAAACCTTTAACAAGTCTAGCTTTGAAAGTCTCAACTTTTCCATCTACACCAAGTAATCTTCTCAAGATATACTTGCTCCTGATGGGGATTTAACCCTTCAGATATAGCAACCAAAGTCCATACTTTGTTGGTGCATAAGGATTCCATCTCAGATCGCTAAGCATCCAGCCATTCTTACAGAGTCCCTACTCTTGATGGCCTGCTCGAAACTAGTTAGGCCATCATCTCATGATGCAATCCTCACTCCCACTGTCATCGAGAAACCGAAGTATCTCTCAGGTGGGTGAGGAACCCTACTAGATCGGCGGAGAGGCTGAGGTTCGTTGGTAACTATTGAATCATTTGGTTCTTTCAAATCATCAGCTACAGTTTGTATAGCTGGAACATTTCCAGTTCTACATAACAAACCTTGCCTCGAGCTTGTCCGGATTTTGCTTTTAGACATAGCCCGGACAACCCCAAATCTTAACCAACTTAAGATATGGGCTCTTCCCTTTCCATATCACATATGAAGCGGTAGGCAACTGATTTGATTTGAACCCTATTCAATAGGTATGCAGCTTCTTAAGTGCATAACTCCCAAAAGGAAAATAGGAAACTCAGCAGTACTCATCATAGAGTGCACCTTATCATATAGGGTGTGATTGCTCCGCCCCGATATACCATCGTGCTATGGTGTATACGGAGGAGTAATGCTGAGAGAGAATCTCATTCTCCTTTAGAATCATCCAGGAATTCCGTGCTTAAGTATTCTCCTCCTTGATCACATCAAAGGACATAATACTTATACCCGTATTTTTGTTCTCTACTTTTAACTTATATTCTGTGAATATCTCAAAAGGTTCGGACTTGTGTTTCAACAGGAACATAGGTCTCAATCTTGAAAGATTATCAGAGAATTTAATGAAGTACAAAGAACCGGTCTTGGCATATGTAGACAGGGGACCTTACATACATCAACATGTATCATCCCAAAAGTTCACTAACTCTTTCTCTGTTTTCAGTAGACAGAGCTATGGTCATCTTATCTTTGTGACATGACTGGCAAGTTTTACAAGATGTAAATTCAAACAGATTTAAATATGCATCTATGTGCAACTTAGCTAGTCGGGTCGTATTGATATGACCTAGTCTACAATACCTCAAGAAGGATTCGTTCATTTCTGAACTCTTCCTCTTGTGTGTGTTCTGTATACTTAAAAACTGTAGTTTGATTTAGAACATCAATGCTTTTAGATAACGTGCCTGAACCGATCAACTTTTGATATAGGAAATGTTCAAAACATTATCCAACAATACAAAATTATATCCTTTCTTTACTAATAAAGAGACTGATATGATTTTGTATATCAGGTTCGGTATCTAATAACATTCGTTCGGAATCAATGTATTGGTAATACAGGGTGACAGTGACCAACAGACTTGGCTGCAACACTTGCCCCGTTTTCTGTCTCATGAAACTTATCATCCGTTCTCAGTTCTTTACCTATCTGTAGCCCATGTAACAAATTACATATGCGGGATCCTGATCCGGTATCTCATATCCAGGACGTAAAGAATACTGAGAAACAGTTCTGTATAACGAACATACCCGAAGAAGATGCATCATATACACTTTCTTCGTTTGGGCGGCATGGGAATCTTGGTATTCCACTAATTTCCTGCTCTGTCTTATAACAATTATAAGTTGGAGCGGGACCAACGTTCCCCAGCTCAGTATAACAAGCGTGTTCGGTCAATATTCCGTACTGTTATCTTGATTAAGGCGTGACATGGTCGCTACCTGGAGAGAGAGAGAAGAAAACACTCAGCGTGCGCTCTTGCAAGAATAGATTGGTTATTATTTTATCTAATCAGGATGGCTCCCACTGTTTTTTATCAAATCTTCCTTCAAACCCTAAAAGGAAAGACTAGCCGGGATTAATTACACACTACAAGTTCGCCAATCTTTCAGCCAGGCCAGTGTCGGTACTTTGAGGGAGGTCCCCCGTGCTTTCGCACGAACCTAATTAATGTAAACCTCGTTTTCCCAGAGGCGTAACCCCGTTGACACCTTTCTAGACACCTACTTGATCGGCTAATTGTAATGTGTAAAACTTTCCCAGGAGTAACAATTACTCGCAGCGGGTATCGGGATCCAACTATCTCATAGAAGGTATGCAATCTCATTGCAAATTTCAACACTTGAATCCCGATAATATTTTGCCCCTAACGTGCTATGACCTTGACGAAAGCCAACAAACCATAGCCCGCTAGTCAAGTTCAACCCGTACATTTCTTGATTGAATTAAACCCACCCGCACGACCCTTGACGAAAGCCAACAAAGCCGCACGACTTACCCTAATCCAATCGCATCATATGCAGCAGATAAGCAGCATATAGCTACCGCACACTACATCTTGACGAAAGCCAACAAATGTAGCACGGATACTATATACAACTTATCTGAAATGACAGAGGGCTACGACAGGTTTTTCTGAAAACCTATTGCGTAATGAACTTGATATCGTTCTAGAATCAAATGATTTTAAAATGGAGTGTTTTTGAGGCTTTTCTAGTTTTGCTAAAGTAGTCACTCCCGGTGAAGGGATCGTCGGTCCTTTCCTCGTCGAATGAGGTGCGGGATATATCATATATATCACTGTGAAAAGCAAAAACTATAGAAGCTATCAAAAAACAAACCGAGTGTGTAGCATCTGCCAGTTATTGCTAAAGGGGTCACTCCCGGTGAAGGGATCGTCGGCCCTTTCCTCATCGAATAAGGTGCAGGATATATCAAATATACCGCTGTGCAAAGCAAGAACTGTAGCTACCTGTTTTATTTTTGAAATTCGATTCTACAACATCTTTAGGTTTCTTTTACTTTCATTAATCATATTAATGAAGTGCCATCATTAAAGTACCTAAACATCACAGATAAATACGACGTACACTTATGCCATCCGCATTCGCCTCGATGTCCCCTCGTGCACCGTTAGGTTAGGTAACTAACGGAAGAGCAGGGCAGGGCTAGCGCGGGTGTAAAACATAAGTAACGCCTATATAATATATCATATATACTATATACAGTATCTATCACAGAACATATCACATGATCACATCACAGATATCGCAGCAGAAGAAACATATGAAATATTGGATATACTAAGACGTCCGTGTTTTCAATACGAGCCAGTATAAAACACGGATTCCACGGTCGCGATGAATAGCCTAACCCACACCCTTAGACCCCTACGAGAGCGGCAAGCAACCCTACCAATTCTAGAGTTAGGAGACCCGGACTCGACTCCTCGAGTTGGTCTCCCACTGGACTCCAGAACCCGGTTACTTGTGCCCTCCTCCTTGGGTCTATCCTAGTGCTGAAAAGTAAATAATATACAAAAGGTGACAACAACCGCAACCTGGAAGTGCCCCAATAAAAGAATATTACATAAAAAATTTTACATGAATGAAAATGGAAAACACTCATCTCACATAAAAAACCCCCGGCTATTCAAACACGACGATCCAATATAACATATCCGGCAACACATAACATCACATATCATCAACGTAAGTAAATATGCGCATCCCAATTGTCGTCAACATATAGCAACGAAACCGGCGATATCACATATTACACTTACGGTCACAGAAAAGAAAGTGTAAAACTACAACAGTTGGAATCCGCAACCTGCATAGATATCGCATGCCTAATCAAATGAATTTCTTAGACATCGCATGCCTAACAATTATAAACCCCGCTTTTAGTCTCATTATCGAAAACACTTTTCAATATTAAAGTCGGGCAATTCAACAAGATTCCCGATATCCTGATCGAATGCTCGTCGCAAACTTTAGTAGGTGGCCGCACCCCCGACGCCGTCGACGAAGTGCACCAAGGCGGAACACCGCTGCCGCGAGCACCCGAACGGATGCTATCGGCGACGGGGTTCTCCTACAGTCACTTGGTCGGGGCTTTGGGGTGTGCATGTCTATTAAGTTTACCCGGCGAGTATCCGCGTACGCTACGTGATTGCGACGGACTTTTGATCACATCAAAATTCCGTGGCAACCAATCAAGTGAGACTAAACTGCTATGTTTATAACATTCATTCAGTTATCTCATAACTACTTGTGAATTCCATTTATTGTATCCCATTCCAGATAAATAGAAAATGTTAAACTTTCCGATCGAACATTCAAACACCCAAGTTTTCCCGAAACAAATCAACACATGAAATAGGTTTAAAAAACATCCAGTTCATGCCTCAGTACCAACGGTCCAGCCGTAGAAGGGTCAAGCCAACGCCTCACATATGGCACGCCGTACTGCCCCAAACCCGAAGGTTCAAAGGGCAGTTCAAGACGGTCACATAATCGAGTTAAGGTTTGTTGTCTTCTAGAGGGACCATCGCGTTACTTGCACTACTTAGAACGTCGTTAAACTACGGAAAAATCCAACAATTGGAAATTTCCCGGCAGGGGAAAAAGTGGGTATTTATATCCGGTCGAACTTTTTAACATATTCTAAAATTACCCGGAAAAACACATAGACAAAATTAGACAATCCGATCGAATCTACGAACTCCCAATACAACCCAAAATACTCAACTCTTGAGTAAACTTTAAAAATTCCCAGACAACTCAGAAATGAATGAAAGAAGTTACTGTGCAAAAACGACTGGCTGAAGACACTAAGTGGCCGCGGAACCGCCGCATTAGCCATGCTAATGCCGCGGTTCCGCCGCGCTTTGATCGAATCTCTTGGTCAATTTTGCACCGTAATTCTTAGAATTTCCTGCTGAATTTTTTAAGAATTTTTAATATGGAAAAAGCCAGTTTTGTAAAAATGTACAGAGAGGGGACATTATTAGGGTTTCGGGGTTCGATCGGAATTCTAACATCGTCTATGTATCGCCTAAGGCTCTAGCTAGGCTCTGATACCACTGTAGGGTTCCTAGGCACACTAATGAGGTCTCACAAGGCAACAAACATGCCAATTTCAAAAATTTCCGGTGCCTACAAACCGTAATACGGATCGTTAACTAGAGATTAGGCGAAAACTAGAACTAGTAAACTGCTTTACTAAAAGTGAACGGAAATACAACCTTTGTAGATCCGGTCCTCCACCTCCATTGCTCCATGATGAAGTCCCCTCGCTGCGATCATCAGATCCCGGGCTCTAGCGTCGGCTTCATCGGAGAAATGGGCGGGCTAGGTCGTCGACTTCGATGCAGAAGATGATCTACGTCGAGGCAACACAAGATCAAGCTCCAACTTCACCAAGCCATGAAACTTGTGAAGAAAACACCCTATACTACTTGGCAAGTGGTAGAGGATGAAGAAATAGGAAGTGGGTTCACTTTAGAATTGGATTTCTCACTCTTTTTCTCATGTTCCCATTGTTGGTAGCAAGCTTTCTTCTTTGTTCAAGAAGAAGAAGAAGAAGAAAGAATATGATAAGTATTTGAAAAATAGGGAAATGATATGATACTTATCATATTTGCAACCATAGTTAAGTGTAGAGAATGAACCAAGGTTAGGTGAATGGTTAGGGTTAGGGAAAGAAACAAAATGGTCAACCATTTCAAAGCTTCATGAAGCTTCAAAGATAATCCAAAGTTAGCCACCATTTTATTTCTTTCTAAAATGAATAAATAAATAAATGAATAAGTAAATGAAGCAAATGAAACCCTAACCATTGACCAACCATGGTTTAAACCAAACACACAAACTTTCATGTATCATCAAACATGATACAATCAAATGCACAAAAGTATATCACATATACAATGTGCACATTAAGTGAGAAAATCCTTTTTAAGTGAACAAATATTAGTTAATGTAAAGTAATATATCTAATATATAGTTATACATTAAATCATTAAATCAATACTTGATTTAACGATCCGGTCATATCACATATAACCGACTAATATCAATAGTTACAACTTATCGAATCAACACTTGATCCGATAACCCGGCTATATCGCATATAACCGATCAATGTCACAAATCGCGAGAATCGAATACAGTATCACATACTGGTATTATTCTCGATCCTGCACATATCCCATATGCGCTCCTATTTCATTTCGCTTGAGCCAGGAAACCTCTGTGTAGGACTCTAAAGACTCGTCAATACGCCGGCAGCAGGTGATGATCATATCAAACACCCACAAGCCGCAAGCGGTCTGCTAAACATAACGGCCACCCGGGTATTGAGCGATCAGAAGATCGACGAGCAAGCCCGCTCACACTCCTGTGAATCCAACCAGTAACACTTACCGTACAGTCCGGTCAGTTCGTCTGATATGTCGCATATCTCGCCTAGGGGTGGTAAACGTCAGACCCCAATAGCTCGATAAGTCGTGTCGATATGAGGTCTATAACAGTTCGAGAAACTACAGGTAACACTTACCAGTAAATCTCAGCAACCCTGGCCAGGGATTTCCGGTTATAGCCAATCAAACACAGCGCAACATCAACTCCCAATACCGGGAGAGACGAATCCCCTCCTATCGCTCATTGCCTCCATGTGATTCGGGACTGTACCCAAAAACCATCGTTTTGCACGCTCTCTTGGACGTGGTAAGGTGGAAATCAAAGCACAGTGGGAACCACACAAGACTCTATGACGATCTCGGGTCAACAGACTACTCTGTACCAGTGTCACCAGAGAACTGCCATCTGACGTAAGGTATAGTACCATCTGGGAGTTCTCGGCGAGTCCGTCCAGTGTACCCAGTCTCTACTGAGCACCCGTATATCATCTCTGATGTTAAACACCAATGGATATGGGATCATCCATCGCCCATCTGTATGGGTCGAGATGGTATACGCTAGTCTACTCTGGTATATGGATGCCCTGTCTCGATACACCCACGACTAGGGACCTTGAAGGATGTACTTATGGACTACCATGTCCCCACTAGTATGATCCGCATCGTAGTCCAGGTAGTCAAGTACACATCCTAAGGGCTTCACCAACATGTAACAAAGAGACAATCAGTGTACACGTTAAGGTATAGAGCAACCAGATTGCATACTATCATGTCGAGCAAGAAAGTCCTCCCTATATATGTCCAAGCATCCACTACAATATACATCCTATGTATAGTAATGGCCTCTAGGGCATACATATAACTAACACTTTTACAAATGATGAGTGGGAGTAAGTTATTGGGAATTAGGTGATTATCCTCATTATATCGGAATTCGTTGTAATTGGTGATATTTGAGGAAATCGCCTGAGTACAGTTTTCAACCTACCATGCACAGGTTTTAAGTTATTCAACTCAGCGGACTTATACAGAGTATTGTATGTTGTCCAGTGTCCGTCAGGACAAAGGGGTAGGTCCTCGTACTATGTTCTGTTTACTTGTGACTTCTCTAGTTTTTAGATAAGTGTTTCGTAGAAATACAATGTCTAAGTTTTGAGAAGTTGTGGGTATAAGAATAAAGTAGAGAACCAGGTATCACAAGTATCGGGATTCTTCAAAGAGATCGAAGATGTAGATTCTTATGATTGGTATTCAATTGATAGTAACGGTTTTAAGAAACTTGTTTCTCTTTCAGGTTACTCATAATTGGATGGATTCCTAAGTTGAGTAATGCTGATAAGCCTCTCTCCGTTAGGTTGATATGCACTGGAGACAGCTGCATGATTTGAATCTGGTTCCAATTAAATTAGTGCCTCTATTTCTATATTGTATATAGAATGGTTCATATCTTAACGATGTTAAGATACGGGGAGTTGTCCAGCTTATGCTTAAAACCAGACACTGGATAACTCAAGGCACGTTTCTGTAATGGCAGTTTGTGGGTTGACCCTGGCTTTGACGAGGGTTGACATTTCTACCATCTGGAAGATCAATAGTGATATTGTTCTTGACTCGCCTCAGTTTTATTAAAATGGACTTTTTGAGAAAACAATAGTGGGAGTATGGTAGAACTTGAAGTGATTCCAGAACCGCAAACGATTATGGAAAATTTAATAGGACCTATATATTCAATCAGGTTTGACATTCCAATAGCCACTCCGCAGATATGGTGGGTAACCTCAGACACCCGAGAGGTACTCCGGTAGCCTCAAGGACGGTGACAGGGAGGTTCTTGTTTACCCAGACTTGACACTACTGTAATTCCAGACTATGAGACTCGGCAGGAGGATAAGTATAGCGTCGTTCTAAACTAGCTTTAGAAGTGTACGTATATATTATTCTGCCGGAGGGTTGTTGTGGTCAGTGGGAGCAGCGGAAGCATAGTGGGCAAGTAGCCTATGTCTATTTATAGACTTGAGCAAATATAGCGGAGATAGATCATCTAATTTTGATGAGAAAGTCATGGGTTTGACTTCATCAGAATAGGGGATGGATCTGTTGAGAAGGTAGTAGGGTGTGATGTCCTGGTATTTGGATGACAAACACAGAGTAGGAATTAAAATTCCTATACTACGATCGGTTGTACTTTGGTCGTCACACATTTGTTTCTCCACAAAGGATATGGATATAATATCGGACATTCTGATTTCTAGATCTATGGTTTTAGATCTTGATTTGGGTAGTTTCCCAATGTGGGTATTTTGACAATATTCTAAAGGTATTTAGAATAAATGATTCCGGGCATGGTGGTGTACCTGCAGGTGATGGAGTCACCCTCTCTAAAGGTGTCTTACAGACTAAAGGGGAGAGGGACGTGCATGATTGGCAGATCACTTGCTTAGGCAATTGAGTCAATCATGAAATGTCAAGTACCACACCAGATGTTGTTTTTGCACTAGATGCGATAAGTTTATATTAATCCAATCCTGGAGAAACATTAGGAAGCAGTTTTAGAACATGAATGCATGTTCTAAGGATTTGATGACGACAGCCTCCTTCAGGAGACGGTTATCGTTCCAGGCTTCAAAGGTGACATGGTTGATAGAGTGATTGTCAGAGTTATAGTTTTCCCTCTGACGAGGGACAGTATTATAGACAGTTGGTCCAAAAGGATACTGTGGGAGGCATGGTGCTGGATACTGATTAGGTTCAGTTATCGATACAGTCTAAGAAGTTTGGATTTGAAGTTCATTTATGAACTATGTCCCATCAGATATCCAGACATATTCTAAGACAGGTATTACTCAATTCGGGAGATGGCTTTCTCCGCGAACTTGAGATTAAGAGAGATACAGAAAGAAACATTAGGGCGGATCCACTCACTGAGGCTATTTCTCGAACACGAGTGTTTTACAAACGAGATTTGTGAAACTGATTAGTAGAGGGGTTGGATGTTCAGTATCACACGGGCTGTGAGTATGCGACATCGCAATAATTAGCCTTAAGTGTAAGTGGGAGATTGTTGGAGATAGTGCCCTCAAAGTCAATTATTGGATCGCAGGTACGTGATTGCAATGATTGAGGCAGGACCTATACCGATTTGACAGTCTTGCTCGAGATGATAGTATGCTATCTGGTTTGTCTTTATCATCGTTTACATGCGTTAGTTCGCTATTGCATGTTGATAGAGCCCATAGGATTCTTGCTTGACTGCCAGCAGTATGATGGCGATCATATACGTGGGAGCTGTGGTCTGTAAGCACATCCTTAAAGTGTCCCTAGTCGTGGGAGTTTCGAGACAGGGCATCGATACTCCAGAGTAGACTAGTGTATACAGTCGAGACCCCGACGAGGGGCAGTGGCCGGTCTCATAAGCCACTGGTGTCAGTTGGATCACCTAAGTGTAGGGTTCCTAGGCACTCTCAAGAGGTCTCACAAGGCATCAACCATGCCAATTTCAAAAATTCTAGGTGCCGAGATACCCGACTACGGATCGTTTGCTAGATTTCTAGGCGAAAAGATAACTAGTTAACAACTAACTAATGGGAAACGGAAATACAACCTTTGTAGATCCGGTGCTCCACCTCCATAGCTCCGCAATGAAGTCGTCTCCGCTTTCCAAAAGGAATCCGGGCTCTAGCGTTGGCTTCATCAGAGAATGGGCAAGCTAGGTCGTCGATGTCCATGCCGAAGATGATCTACGTCGAGGCATCGCTAAATCAAGCTCCGACTTCACCAAGTCAAGAAACTTGTGAAGTAAACACACTCTACTACTTGGCAAGAGGTAGAGGATGAAGAAATAGGAAGTGGGTAGACTTTAGAATTGGATTTCTCACTCAAATCATCAATCCACCATTGATGACCTCAAGCTTCTTCAAAGAAGAAGATGAAGAAGAAGAAGAATATTGTGATAAGATTATTCCAAAAAAGAAAAGAATAACCATACTTATCATAATATTAACTCTAGTCTAGTGTAGAGAATGAATCATGGTTAGTGGGAATGGTTAGGGTTAAGGATGAGATAAGAATGGTTGACTTGATCAAAGTTTCATGAAGCTTCAACTAAACTCCAAATTAAGCCACCATTCTTTTCTTCTTTCCATTTATTTTCCAAAAGAAATGGATAAATAAATAAGTGAATAAAACAAAACCCTAACCATAATCATGTAACCATGGTTTGATCTTTACACAAAAACCCTAGCATAACATGTATCATCAAACATGATACAATGAAGTGCACAAAAGTATATCACATATACAATGTGTACAATCCGAGTGAGAAAATCCATTTAAAGTGAACCAATACTAGTTAACGCAAAGTAATATATCAAATATATAATTATGCATTAAATCATTAAATCAACACTTGATTTAACGATCCGGTCATATCGCATATAACCGACTAGTATCCAATGTATCGGCTTATCGAATCAACGCTTGAATCGATAACTAGGTTATTGTTAGTGTATATGCCCTAGAGGCCATTACTGTATCATACTGGTTTGTATATTACTTAATAGAAGCTTGGGATATTCACCTTGTATATACAATCTTGCTCAAAATAGTAGTATGCTACTTGGTTTGTTTCTACTTCAATGTGTACATGTGTTTATTTTTGTATATCGCCTATACACATTAGTAGAGCCCTTAGGATCTTTGCTTGATTACCAGCGATGTGATGGCCGTCACACTAGTGGGGCTGGGTAATCTATAAGCACATCCTTATGCAGGTCCCTGGTCGCAGGACTATCGAGACAGGGCATCGATACTCCGGAGTAGACCAGCGCATGCGCTTCTCATCCCAGTGTGGGAGACGGTCTGTCCCACAGCCGTCAGTACGTCGTACTTGAGATAGTATGCGGGTGCTCGTTAGGTTACGGGTACACTGGACAGGACTCGTCGGGAACTGACTAGTTGGTATTATACCTATCGTCAGTTATCAGTTCCCAGGTGACATGAGTACAGCTTAGTCCGCTGACTTGACACTGTCATTCCGCCTCGAGTGTGTTCCCACTGTCCTTTGATCACTACCCTACCACGGCTCAAAGGAGTCGTGCAAACAGGTAGTGGTTGGGTGCAGTCCCGAAGCACTTGGAGGCAGTGACGGTTAGACAGGATTCGTCTCTCCCGGTATTGGGGGTTGACATCGCGCTGTGTCTAGGAGAGCCATTACACGAGTAGTCCCTGGCCAGGGCAAACGAGATATACTGGTAGGTTTCCAGTGTTATCTCAGGGTGTTTTGGGCTTCACTCCGGCACGACTTGTACCGCTATTGGGGGCTGACGTTTACCGCCCCCTAGGCCCGCCATGCGATGTATCAGACGAACAGACCGGACTGTACGGAGAATGTCACACTCAGGCTCAGTAGGAGTTCAGATGGGTTTCGCCTCGTCCGTCTTCTTGTCGGCATTACCTGGGGACCGTTACGCACAGCTAGTGCCGCTTGCGGTCTGTGGTTAAACCCACTGCCAGCGTAGTGTCGAGTCTTTAGAGTCCCACACAGAAAGCTTTTCGCCTTTAGGCAAAAGAGTAGAGGTCGCATGGTATTGCGACAGGTCGCATGGTTTTGCGACAGGGTTCGGTCACATCCGTGCACTTGTGCACGTACAGTGTCCGGACAGTTTACACTAGCGGGCTTTGGTTTAAGCCAGATCCTAGTGTGCCTTATGGGATTGGATTTATCCAGTTTGCATTCGTGTTCCTCGTAACGCGGATGCGGGTGTGTATGCACAGTTGACAGGGAGGCAGAGGCTGCGGATTCTCATTAGGGTTGTTGACAGTTGACCGTTGACTATTTGACTTTATGCTCAACCCTAATGAGAATATGATATGTGATTAACTATTATATTAATTAAGTATTATGGTGATATGGTTGTTGACTTGTTGACTTTGGTGACTTGTTGACTTTTGTTGACTTGTTGACCGGTTGACTAGGCTTGATTAGTTGACCATCATGATAACCATGGTTATCATTTCATGCCAAAGACTTTTTCTTGCTTGCTCATTTGAGTAAAATGAGTGCATGACATGATAAGGTTATGGTTGCTTCTAACCATCACATAAGACTTTTTTTTGATATGATGAGTTATGATCACTTTGGATTATGAGAGGGTGAAAGACAAAAGAGTTGCTCATTCTTTCTTGCTCATTCTTTCTTGCTCATTCTCTCTCTTGTTCTTGAGCTCTCCTCTTGCTCTCACCCTCAATCTCTTGCTCCCTCTCTTGATCTATGGTTCTCTTGTCTCATGAGTTGAGAATCAAGAACCATAGATAAAATCCCATTCTAAATCATCTCTACTCATTCTAGTTCACTAGGTTTAGCAAACCAAGTGAACTAGTTTCTTCAAAGAACGAAGAAGGAGCTAAAGGTTGGAGCTTTCAAGTGGATCTATCTTCGGCATACGGAGACAACGAGAAGGAGCCATCGAACCACCATCGGAGCTTGAAGAGAAGGAGTTCAAGTTTAGGTATAACCATCTTCATCCGAGTAGCTAAATATCTTTAGCTTAGTATGCTAGTTTTAGTTTAGGTAAAGATCCCGACCCAGCTTAGTCCATGTTGCCTCTTGCGTTAAAATTTTGATTTTATACCGTTTCCGCCTCCCCGTAAGAACCGGGGGTCGCAACGTGGACTTACAGTTATATCGCATACGACCATTCGACGCATTGATCGCGAGAATGAAATACGGTATCACATACACGCATTATTCTCGGTCCCGCACATATCTCATATGCGCTCCTATTTCGTTTCGCTTGAGCCAGGAAACCTCTGTGTAGGACTCTAAAGACTCGTCAATACGCCGGCAGCAGGCGATGATCATATCAAACACCCACAAGCCGCAAGCGGTCTGCTAAACGTAACGGCCACCCGGGTATTGAGCGATCTGAAGATCGACGAGCAAGCCCGCTCACACTCCAGTGAATCCGACCAGTAACACTACCGTACAGTCCGGTCTGATCGTCTGATCTGTCGCATATCTCGCCTAGGGGTGGTAAACGTCAGACCCCAATAGCTCGATAAGTCGTGTCGATATGAGGTCTATAACATTTGAGAAACTACTGGTAACACTTACCAGTAAATCTCAGCAACCCTGGCCAGGGATTTCCTGTTATAGCCAATCGAACACAGCGCAACATCAACCCCCTATACCGGGAGAGACGAATCCCCTCCTATCGCTCATTGCCTCCATGTGACTCGGGACTGTACCCAAAAACCACCGTTTTGCACGCCCTCTTGGACGTGGTAAGATGGAAATCAAAGCACAGTGGGAACCACACAAGACTCTATGACGATCTCGGGTCAACAGACTACTCTGTACCAGTGTCACCAGAGAACTGCCATCTGACGTGAGGTATAATACCATCTGGGAGTTCTCGGCGAGTCCGTCCAGTGTACCCAGTCTCTACTGAGCACCCGTATATCATCTCTGATGTCAAACACGAATGGATATGGGATCATCCATCGCCCATCTGTATGGGTCGAGAAGGTACACGCTAGTCTACTCTGGTATATCGATGCCCCGTCTCGATACACCCATGACTAGGGACTTTGAAGGATGTACTTATGGACTACCATGTCCCCACTAGTATGATCCGCATCATAGTCCAGGTAGTCAAGTACAGATCCTAAGGGCTTTACCAACATGTAACAGAGAGACAATCAGTATACACGTTAAGGTAAAGTTCAACCAGATAGCATACTATCATGTCGAGCAAGAAAGTCCTCCCTATATACGTCCCAGCATCCACTACAATATACATCCTATGTACAGTAATGGCCTCTAGGGCATACATATAACTAACACTAAGATGTATACAGGTGCTCATTAGGTTATGAGTACACCGGACAGGACTCGCCGAGAACATGCTAGTTGGTATTATACATATCGTCTGATAGCAGTTCCCAGGTGACATGTGTACAGGTTAGTAATGCAAATGTGTACTGGTAGGCTTTGGTTTAAGCCGGATCCCAGTATTATACTGTGTAGATATTATATCGTTGTCTCAGCTGCATTTGTATTCGGTCGTAATGCAAATGCGGGTATGTTTATACTGATACGGGGTTATCCTGAAATTCGTTTCAGGATCACTTTTGGAAGTTGCCAGTTTCCAGTTTTCTATTAGCCGTATTTAACATTCAGTTAAATGCGGATTTATCTTTTCTTGAGATGAGTGTGGAAGCTTCTAGATGATGACTAGGATAGCGAGGTGTTAAGTGACTCATTAGTGCATTTAATGATTCACTTAATGCAAGAGTGACTAGGTTAATGACTAGGTTTATGTTCATTGGTTTGCTTTTAATGTGTTCATACAAGGTGTTATATGACTCACTCTCTTCATTGTTATGGTCACCCCCCTCTCTCTCCTACACTCACCCCTCTTCCTATATAGTGGCCGGCCACCTCTTGGTGGTGGATATGGTTTTTTCATTTGAGGGAAAAAATTATGATAGTGTTTTGGTGTATGGAAATTAGATAGCTACAATTCTCATTTCACCCAATTCAAAAGGAATCTTCATTAACCGTTCGTCCATAGCTTTGGACGTAACGAGACAAAGTGTTCTACTCATTCTCTACAACATCTTGGTCGTCTCTTTTAGCAAACTTGACGATCGAGTTTCCTCGGTTCAGAGACGGGAGCCCGTTTAAAGATCCGCCGACGTGGTGCCACCTGGACGACAAGAATGGAGATTCAGGAGATCGGAGCAGCCGCAACAAAGCGTGGGATGATGGTTGAAGACCGAAGGACTCGGATCGTTCGGTATAACATTTCTACCTACTTTGTAGTTTGTTAGTTTAGCTTTAATGGCAGATCCGGGTTATAGTACGCGATAGCGCCAGTTGTAAAAAGTTTTTGTTTCGCATTTGGCGTCTGTTAGACGGCCGGGACGCTACCGTGGACTTACACAAAAAGGGAGAGGGATGTGCATGATTCGCAGATCACTTGCGTAGGCAATTAAGTTGGTCATGAGATGTCAAGTACCACACCGGATGTTGTTTTTGCACGAGATGCGATATGTTGATATTGATCCAATCCTGGAGAAACGATAGGAAGTGGTTTTAGAACATAAGTGAATGTTCTAGGGATATGATAATGGCATCCTCCTTCGGGAGACAGTTATCATTCCAGGCTTCCAAGGTGACCTGGATGACAGAGTGACTGTCAGAGTTATAGTTTTCCCTCTGACGAGGGGTAGTATTTTGGACAGGTGGTCCAAACGGATACTGAGGAGGCATGGCGCAGGATACTGATTAAGTTCAGTTGATGATACAGTCTAAGAAGTTTGGATTTGGAGTTCATTTATGAACTAAGTCCCATCAGATATCGAGACATATTCTAAGACCGGTATTGCTCATTTCGGGAGATAGCTTTCTCCACGAACTTGAGATAAAGAGAGACATAGAAAGAAACATCAGGGCGGATCCACTCACTGAGGCTATTCCTCGAACGCAATAGTTTCATAAACGGGCTTTGTGAGACTGTTTAGTATACGAGTTGGGTGTTCGGTATCACACGGGCTGTGAGTACGCGACATCGCAATAATTAGCCTTGAGTGCAAGTGGGAGATTGTTGGATATGGTGCCCTCAGAGTCAATTATTGAATCGCAGGCACGTGATTGCAATGATTGAGGGAGGACCTATACCGGTAGGACAGTCTTACTCGAGAGCTTTGTATACTATCTGGTTTGTCTTTATCATCATGTACAGTTCACTATTACACGTTGATAGAAAATAGTATACTATCTGGTTTATCTTTATCATCGTGTACTGCTTTAGGTGATGGTACAGATCACTATTGCACGTTGATAGAGCCCTTAGGATTCATGCTAGACGACCAGTAGTATGATGGCGATCATATACGTGGGAGCTATGGTCTATAAGCACATCCTTAAAGTGGTCCCTAGTCGTGGGAGTTTCGAGACTGGGCATCGATACTCCATTAGTAGACTAGTATATACAGTCGAGACCCCGATAAGGGGCGGTGGCCGGTCTCACAAGCCATTGGTGTCAGTTGGTTCACCTAAGATGTATACAGGTGCTCATTAGGTTATGAGTACACCGGACAGGACTCGCCGGGAACATGCTAGTTGGTATTATACCTGACGTCAGATAGCAATTCCCTGGTGACATGTGTACAGGTCAGTTCATCGACCTGAGATCGTCATTTGTCACGTGTGAGTTCCCACTGTTCTTTGATTACTACCCTACCACGGCTCAAAGGAGTCGTGCAAATAGGTTTTAGTTGGGTACAGTCCCGAGCCACATGGAGGAAGTGAGCGGATCGGCAGGGGATTCGTCTCTCCCGGTATTGGGGGTGAGATCGCGTTGTGTCTAGGAGAGCCATTACACAAAGCCCTCGGCCGAGACAGGAGATTTACTGGTAGGTATTCCAGTAGTATCTCAGGGTGTTCTGGGCTATACTCCGACAAGACTTGTACCGCTTTTGGGGGTCTGACTTTTACCAGCCCCCTAGGCCCGCCTTACGATGCTCATAGACGAACGGATAGGACTGTACGGATATTGTCACTGACAGGCTCAGTAGGGTGTCAGGATGAGTTCGCTCATCGACCTCCCTTGTGGTCAATACCTGGTAGCCCGTTACGTACGGCTAATACCTCTGACGTGCTAGTGGTTAAATCTACAGCCAAAGTATTGGCGAGTCTTTAGAGTCCCCCACAAATAGTTTCTCAAGTTTCGGTCGAAACGCTGTAGAGGCCGTATGGATTTATGGCAGGGTTCGAACGTACGCGTGCACTTGTGCACGTGTTATCGTTCGGACGGATAATACTAGCGGGCTTTGGTTTAAGCCGGATCCTAGTATTTTACAGTGTAGATTTTGTCTCATTGCATTTGTATTCGGTCGGAATACAAATGCGGGTATGTTTTTACAGTCGCGGGGTTTTCCTGTAATTTATTACGGGATCGCATTTTGGAGTTGCCAGTTTGCATTCCGTTTCGGCCATTTTTCCTTTATTCTTTGTTTGGCCGAATATTGATGGGAGGGGCTTATTTGTAAAAGTGGTTTTTACAAAATGGAGGGTGGTTTTTGTGGCACATGGTTGCTTCATGATTGATCATCATTACTTGCTTTTTGAGATGGGATTTGTGAGTGGATTGATATGATTTCTGAGGTGACTCATTTTCTTTGTGATCATTACATTTGCATTGGCCTTTTTCCCTCCTCCATATACATGGCCTGCCACATTATGAGAGGGAGTGGATTCCTTTTTAGTGTGGGAAAATTATCATTCTCTTTTGGCTTGCCACAAAAATTCCTTAGCCCATCACCAAAGTTCATATCTCCTTCTCCACTACAAATGGTAACTTCATGAACCCCATGAGCAAAAAGGTTTCTACACTTAGTCTATAGCAATCTTGGACACGTCGGCTAGCCAACTTCGTGTCTGAGTTGCCTCGGTCCAGAGGTGGGAGCCCATAAAAAGACTCGGCGATGTGGTGCCCTTCCGACGAGGAGACCGAAGATCAATGATGCCGCGAGGAGCTTGGGATGGTGGCCGAAGACCGAAGGAAACGGATCGCTCGGTAGAGCTCTCTACCCTTTCTCCAGTTAGCTAGTAGTGGGTTAATGGTCTGATCCGGGTTTATAGTCCACGGTAGCGCCAGTTTCTAGTTAAAGAAAAGTTTTTGTTTCCGCATTTTGGCCTCGGACAGACGGCCGGGGCGCTACCGTAGTCTTACATATATAACTCGTACGTAAATCCGTCGTATGGCATCCCAAATCTGGGTATGGGTCAATATCACATTCATCACATTATTCATCTGGTATCCTCTTATCAAACATCAAGATCCGGGGTACTGACCTACGTCTAGTACAATACTGATACCATCTATGTATGCATACACGTGTGTGAAACACTACGTCAAAGGACCCGCTAAAACATCATGTCGTATCTCAAATACGAACCCTGTCATATCACTGATCTCACAGCCTCAAATCGAATCTCATCGACTCATCTCAAATCCCAAGTACTATCTTCATAATCCAGTATATGTACACATAGTCTCATACCCATGTGAACACATATATACATATTCCCATATACGCACATGTGAAAGAAAGAATGTAAGCAAGTATGTGCGTGCGTGTGTGGGTGCACCACTACTCTAGGGTTTCGCAACTAACACAAAACCAATCCAAGAACACCTAGAATCCATCTTTATCATCAATAAACTCATATCAACATATAAAATATACATGTGTGTGTTAGTTATATGTATGCCCTAGAGGCCATTACTGTACATAGGATGTATATTGTAGTGGATGCTGGGACATATATAGGGAGGACTTTCTTGCTCGACATGATAGTATGCTATCGGTTGCTCTTTACCTTAACGTGTATACTGATTGTCTCTCTGTTACATGTTGGTAAAGCCCTTAAGATGTGTGCTTGACTACCTGGACTATGATGCGGATCATACTAGTGGGGACATGGTAGTCCATAAGTACATCCTTCAAAGTCCCTAGTCGTGGGTGTATCGAGACGGGGCATCGATATACCAGAGTAGACTAGCGTATACCTTCTCGACCCATACAGATGGGCGATGGATGATCCCATATCCATTGGTGTTTGACATCAGAGATGATATACGGGTGCTCAGTAGAGACTGGGTACACTGGACGGACTCGCCGAGAACTCCCAGATGGTATTATACCTCACGTCAGATGGCAGTTCTCTGGTGACACTGGTACAGAGTAGTCTGTTGACCCGAGATCGTCATAGAGTCTTGTGTGGTTCCCACTGTGCTTTGATTTCCATCTTACCACGTCCAAGAGGGCGTGCAAAATGGTGGTTTTTGGGTACAGTCCCGAGTCACATGGAGGCAATGAGCGATAGGAGGGGATTCGTCTCTCCCGGTATAGGGGGTTGATGTTGCGCTGTGTTCGATTGGCTATAACAGGAAATCCCTGGTCAGGGTTGCTGAGATTTACTGGTAAGTGTTACCAGTAGTTTCTCGAATTATTATAGACCTCATATCGATACGACTTATCGAGCTATTGGGGTCTGACGTTTAACCACCCCTAGACGAGATATGCGACATATCAGACGATCAGACCGGACTGTACGGTAGTGTTACTGGTCGGATTCACTGGAGTGTGAGAGGGCTTGCTCGTCGATCTTCAGATCGCTCAATACCCGGGTGGCCGTTACGTTTAGCAGACCGCTTGCGGCTTGTGGGTGTTTGATATGATCATCATCTGCTGCCGGCGTATTGACGAGTCTTTAGAGTCCTACACAGAGGTTTCCTGGCTCAAGCGAAACGAAATAGGAGCGCATATGAGATATGTGCGGGACCGAGAATGATGCGTGTATGTGATACCGTATTTCATTCTCGCGATGTGACATTGATCGGTTATATGCGATATAGCCGGGTTATCGGATCAAGTGTTGATTCGATAAGTTGTTACTGAAGATACCAGTCGGTTATGTGCGACATGACCGGATCATTGAATCAAGTGTTGATTTAGTGATTTAATGCATAATTATATATTTGATATATTACTTTGCATTAACTAGTATCGGTTCACTTTGAATGGATTTTCTCACTCGGGTGTGCGCATTGCATATGCGATATGATTTTTGTGCACTTGATTGTATCATGTTTGATGATACATATCTTTTTTGTTAAGTGTAATGAATTAAACCTAGGTTAAGTAAATGATTGGGGTTTTCTTTTATTCATTCATTTATCTTTTCATTTACATTTAAAAGATAAATGAGAAAAGGAAAAGAAGTGAAAAATGGTGGCTAGTTTTGTTTTCATCATGAAGCTTCATGAAGCTTTCATTAAGTCACCATTTTTGTCTCATCCCCTTAACCCTAACCATTCTTTAACCTTGGTCAATTCTCTACACTTAACTTGGGTTATGTTATGATAAGAATGGATTATTCTTTTCTTTTTTAATTAACTTATCATATCATTTTCTTCTTCTTCTTCCTTGAACTCAAGAAGAAAACCTTAAGCTCCATCAATGGTGATTGATGGAAACAAGTGAGAAATCCAATTCTAAAGTCTACCCACTTCCTATTTCTTCATCCTCTACCTCTTGCCAAGTAGTAGAGTGTGTTTCCTTCATAAGTTTTCAAGGCTCGGTGAAGGTGGAGCTTGATCTAGTGATGCTTTGACGTAGATCATCTTCAGCACGTTGTCGATGACCTAGCCCGTCCATTCTCCGATGAAGCCGACGCTAGGGCCCGGGATCCGTCTTGGACAGCGAGGAGACTTCATTGCGGAGCCGTGGAGGTGGAGCACCGGATCTACAAAGGTTGTATATCCGTATTCTCATAGTTAAGTGTTAACTAGTTAGCTTTTTCGCCTAGTTTTCTAGCAAACGATCCGTAGTCGGGTTTCTCGGCACCTAGATTTTTTGAAATTGGCATGGTTGATGCCTTGTGAGACCTCATTAGGATGCCTAGGAACCCTACAGTAGTATCAGAGCCTAGCTAGAGCCTTAGGCGAAGTCTAGACGGAATTTGAAGTCCGATCGAACCGAAACCACAAAAATTTCCATGCTCTCTGTCCTTTTTTCAAAAACTGGGATTTTTCCAAATTAAAAATATGCAGAAAACCCAGCAGGAAAATATAAGAATTACGGCGCAAAATTGGGGTCATGAACAGTGAAAGCTGGCGCGGAACCGCGGCAGACGCCTGCCTTTGGCGGCGGTTCCGCGGCAGATTAATGACGTCAGCCTTTAAAAGTTGCACAGTAATTCATTGTTTTCAGTGCTGAGTTCTCTGGGTATTTTTAAATTTTATTCAAGAGTTGAATTTTCTGGAGTTGTTTTGGGGATTCGGTGTTTTGATCGGAGTATCAAATTTTGTCTGTTTGGCTTTCCGGATAAATTTTAGAATATGTTAAAAAGTTCGACCGGATATAAATACCCAATTTTTCCCTTGTCGGGAAATTTCCAAGTGTTGGATTTTTCCGTAGTTTAACGATGTTCTAAGTAGTGCAAGTAACGCGATGGTCCCTCTAGAAGACAACAAACCTTAACTCGATTATGTGACCGTCTTGAACTGCCCTTTGAACCTTCGGGTTTGGGGCAGTACGGCGTGCCACATGTGAGGCGTTGGCTTGTCCCTTCTACGGCTGGACCGTTGGTACTGAGGCACGAACTGAATGTTGTTAGACTTATTTCATGTGTTGATCTATATCGGGAAAACTTGGGTGTTCGAATGTTCAATCGGAAAGTTTAACATTTTCTAATTATCTGGAATGTGATACAATAATTGGAATTCACAAAAGTTATGAGATAACTAAATGAATGTTATAAACATAACACTTTAGTCTCACTTGATCGGTTGCCACGGAATTTTGATGTGATCAAAAGTCCGTCGCAATCACGTAGCGTACGCGGATACTCGCCGGGTAAACTTAATAGACAGCCTCACTCCATAGCCCCGACCAAGTGACTGTAGGAGAACCCCGTCGCCGAAAGCATCCGTCCGGGTGCTCGCGGTAGCGGTGTTCCGCCTTGGTGCACTTCGTCGACGGTATCGGGGGTGCGGCCGCCTACTAAAGTTTGCGACGAGTATTCGATCAGACTGTCGGGAATCTTGTTGAATTGCCCGACTCGATATTGAAAAGTGTTTTCGATAATGAGACTAAAATGCGGGGTTTATAATTGTTAGGCATGCGATATCTAAGGAATTCATTTGGTCAGGCATGCGTTGTCTGAGATAGTTGCGGATTCCAACTGTTGTAGTTTTACACTTTCTTTTCTGTGACCGTAAGTGTAATATGTGATATCGCCGGTTTCGTTGCTATATGTCAACGACAATTGGGATGCGCATATTTACTTACGTTGATGACATGTGATGTTATGTGTTGCTGGATATGTTATATTGGATCGTCGTGTTTGAATAGCCGGGGGGTTTTATGTGAGATGATTGTTTTTCATTTTCATTCATGTAAAAACTTGTATGTAATATTCTTTTATTGGGGCGCTTCCAGGTTGCGGAAGTTGTCACCGTTTGTATATTATTTACTTTTCCGCACTAGGATAGACCCAAGGAGGAGGGCACAAGTAACCGGGTTCTAGGGTCCAGTGGGAGACCAACTCGAGGAGTCGAGTCCGGGTCTCCTAACTCCAGAATTGGTAGGGTTGCTTGCCGCTCTCGTAGGGGTCTTGGGGTGTGGGTTTGGCTATTCATCACGACCGTGGAATCCGTGTTTTATACTGGCTCGTATTGAAAACACGGACGTCCTAGTATATCCAATATTTCATATGATTCTTCTGCTGCGATATCTGTGATGTGATCATGTGATGTTCTCTGATAGATACAGTATATAGTATATATGATATATTATATAGACGTTACTTATGTTTTACACCCGCGCTAGCCCTGCCCCGCTCTGCCGTTAGTTACCTAACCTAACGGTGCACGAGGGGACATCGAGGCGAATGCGGATGGCATAAGTGTACGTCGTATTTATCTGTGATGTTTAGGTAATTTAAATGATGGGACTTCATTAATGTGATTAATGAATTAAAAGAAACCTAAGATGTTGTAGAATCGAATTTCAAAATTAAAAAAAAGGTAGCTACAGTTCTTGCTTTGCACAGAGGTATATGTGATATATCCTGCACCTTATTCGATAAGGAAAGGACCGAGATCCCTTCACCGGGAGTGACTCCTTTAGCAATAACTGGCAGATGCTACACACTCGGTTTGTCTTTTGATTGCTTTTAAGAGTTTTTGCTTTGCACAGTGATATATATGATATATCCCGCACCTCATTCGACGAGGAAAGGACCGACGATCCCTTCACCGGGAGTGACTCCTTTAGCAAAACTAGAAAAGCCTAAAAAACACTCCATTTCAAAATCATTTGATTCTACAACGATATCAAGTTCATTACGCAATAGGTTTTCAGAAAAACCTGTCGTAGCCCTCCGTCATTTCAGATAAGTAGTAGTTAGTATTCGTGCTGCGTTTGTTGGCCTTTGTCAAGGCGCAGTGTGCGGTAGCTAACTGGTGCTTATCTGCTTATGCATATGATGCAGATTGAGTTAGGGTAGTCGTGCGACCTTGTTGGCCTTTGTCAAGGGCCGTGCAGGTGGGTTTAATTCAATCAGGAAATGACGGGTTGAACTTGACTAGCATCCTATGGTTTGTTGGCCTTTGTCAAGGTCATAGGAGGTTAGGGGCAAAATATTATCGGGAATTTCAAGTGTTGAAATTTGCAATGAGATTGCATACCTTCTATGAGATAGTTGGATCCCGATACCCGCTGCGAGTAAGAGTTACTCCTGGGAGAGTTTTATACATTACAATTAGCCGATCAAGTAGGTGTCTAGAAAGGTGTCAACGGGGTTACGCCTCTGGGAAAACGAGGTTTACATTAATTAGGTTCGTGCAAAAGCACGGGGGACCTCCCTCAAAGTACCGACACTGGCCTGGCTAAAAGATTGGCGAACTTGTAGTGTGTAATTAATCCCGGCTAGTCTTTCCTTTTAGGGTTTGAAAGAAGATTTGATAAAAAGCAGTGGGAGCCATCCTGATTAGATAAAATAATAACCAATCTATTCTTGCAAGAGCGCACGCTGAGTGTTTTCTTCTCTCTCTCTCCAGGTAGCGACCATATCACGCCTTAATCAAGATAATAAAACGGATTATTGACCGAACCCGCTTGTTATACTGAGCTGGGGAACGTTATTCCCGCTCCAACTTATAATTGTTATAAGACAGAGCAAGTAATTGGGATTACCAGAATTCCCGTACCACCCAAACGAGGAGAGTGCATGATGATGCATCATCTTCGGGTGTGTTCATTACAGAGAATTGTTTCTCAATATTCTTTACGTCCTGAGTATGTGATACCAGATCAGGATCCCAGATATGTAATCTGTTACATAGGGCTACTGAAAGGTAGAGAACTGAGAACGGGTGATAAGTTTCATGAGGCAGAAAACGGGGCAAGTGTTGCAGCCAAGTCTGTTGGTCACTGTCACCCTGTATTACCAATATATTGATTCTGAACGAATGTTATTAGATACCGAACCTGTTATGCAAAATCATATCTGTCTCTTTATTACTAAAGAAACGATAAAATTTTGTATTGTTGGATAATGTTTTGAACATTTCCTATATCAAAAGTTGATCGGTTCAGGCACGTTATCTAAAAGCATTAATGTTCTAAATCAAACTACAGTTCTTAGTATATGGAACACACACAAGAGGAAGAGTTCAGAAATGAACGGATTCTTCTTGAGGTATTGTAGACTAGGTCAGATCAATGTGACCTGACTAGCTGAAGTTACATTTAGATGTATATTTAAATGAGTTTGAATTTACATCTTGTGAAACTTGCCAGTCATATCACAGAGATAAGATGACCACAGCTCTGCTTATTGGAAACAGAGAAAGAGTTAGTAAACTCTTGGGATGATACATGTGGATGTATAAAGGTCCCCTGTCTACACATGCCAAGACCGGTTCTTTGTACTTCATTACATTCTCTGATAATCTCTCAAGATTCAGACATATGTTCCTGTTGAAACACAAGTCCGAACCTTTTGAGATATTCACAGAATATAAGCGAGGAGTAGAGAACCAGAATACGGGTATAAGTATTATGTCCTTTGATGAGATCAAGGAGGAGAATACTTGTGCATGGAATTCCTGGATTATTCTAAAGGAGAATGAGATTCTCTCTCAGCATTACTCCTCCGTATACACCATAGCACGATGGTATATCGGGGCGGAGCAATAACACCCTATATGATAAGGTGTGCTCTATGATGAGTACTACTGAGTTACCTATTTCCTTTTGGGAGTTATGCACTTGAGAAGCTACATACCTATTGAATAGGGTTCGAATCAAATCAGTTGCCTACCACTCCATATGAGATATGGTATGGGAAGAGCCCATGTCTTAAGCTAGTTAAGATTTGGGGTTGTCTGGCCTATGTCTAAAAGAAAACTCCGGACAAGCTCGAGGCAAGGTCTGTTATGTGGAACTGGAAATGTTCCAGCTATACAAACTGCAGCAGATGATTTGATAGAGCCAAAGGATTCGGTAGATTCCAACGAACCTCAGCCTCTCCACCGATCTAGTAGGGTTCCTCACCCACCTGAAAGATACTTCTGTTTCTCTATGACAGTGGGAGCGAGGATTGCATCATCAGATGATGACCCAACTAGTTTCGAGCTGGCCATCAGGAGTGAGACTCTGTAAGAATGGCTGGATGCTTAGCGATCTGAGATGGAATCCTTATACACCAACAAAGTATGGACTTTAGTTGCTATATCTGAAGGGTTAAATCCCCATCAGGAGCAAGTATATCTTGAGAAGATTACTTGGTGTAGATGGAAAAGTTGAGACTTTCAAAGCTAGACTTGTTAAAAGTTTGCATCATTGACCAGGTGTGGATAATGATGAAACCTTTTCAAGTAGCTATGCTTAAGTCCATCCAGATCCTACTTGCCACGGCTACGTACCATGACTACGATATCTGGCGGTTGGGTGCCATGACTACTTTTCTAAATGATGTTTTAGAAGAGAACGTCTATAAGTACACAGCCAGAGGGCTTCGTAAACAGTGGGAGCAGCGGAAACGTGTGCAAGATGCTTTATAGGATTAAAGCAGGCATCGCGGAGTTGGAACATCTGTTTTGATGGATTAGTCAAAGAGTTTGACATCATCAAAATGGTAGATGAACCTTGTATAAACAAAAAGGTAGTAGGGAGTATGGTAGTGATCCTCGTAGAGTACGTGGATGACATACTCTTGATAGGGAAGGAGTTTCCTATGCTACGCCCGGTCAATCTCCGCTTATCGCACTGATTCTCCATATAGGATCAAAATGATACCCCCCTAAATCCTGGGTTTTGGATCTATGAGATAGATCTAAATGGATGTTAGGATTCTCACTAGTTGTAGTGAGATGGTATCAATCGATCCTGGGGAGAATCACTAGAAGGGTTCCAGGGTGATAAAGACGACTAAATGTCAGTCACAGGCATTGTCTTTACCCTCAGTAAAGGGACGGTATGTTGGAGGAGTTCCAAGCTAGATACCGTGACATACTAGACGATAAAGGCAGGATACATCGCTACTTAAGATGCTACCAAAGAGGCTGTCTGGGTGTATTTTGGTTCATAAGATGAACTACGTTCTAACCATTGTGAGACAATGGAGTTGTGGCTTATGCCAAGGAACGTCCGTCCCATCAGTGATCCAGACATATTCTAAGGCAGTATCACTTGATCATGGAGATGGTTGATCTCCAGGGAGATCGAGGTTAGGAGAGTAGACTCAGAGGACAACACAGCGGATCCACTCACAAAGGCCTGTTCCCAGAGAGAGACTTTTATGGGATGGTTGAGTATGAGATACTACAACCACTGCTACAGATGGCCCTAGTGCAAGTGGGAGATTGTTAGTTATATGTATGCCCTAGAGGCCATTACTGTACATAGGATGTATATTGTAGTGGATGCTGGGACATATATAGGGAGGACTTTCTTGCTCGACATGATAGTATGCTATCTGGTTGCTCTTTACCTTAACGTGTATACTGATTGTCTCTCTGTTACATGTTGGTAAAGCCCTTAGGATGTGTGCTTGACTACCTGGACTATGATACGGATCATACTAGTGGGGACATGGTAGTCCATAAGTACATCCTTCAAAGTCCCTAGTCGTGGGTGTATCGAGACGGGGCATCGATATAACAGAGTAGACTAGCGTATACCTTCTCGACCCATACAGATGGGCGATGGATGATCCCATATCCATTGGTGTTTGACATCAGAGATGATATACGGGTGCTCAGTAGAGACTCGGTACACTGGACGGACTCGCCGAGAACTCCCAGATGGTATTATACCTCACGTCAGATGGCAGTTCTCTGGTGACACTGGTACAGAGTAGTCTGTTGACCCGAGATCGTCATAGAGTCTTGTGTGGTTCCCACTGTGCTTTGATTTCCATCTTACCACGTCCAAGAGGGCATGCAAAATGGTGGTTTTTGGGTACAGTCCCGAGTCACATGGAGGCAATGAGCAATAGGAGGGGATTCGTCTCTCCCGGTATAGGGGGTTGATGTTGCGCTGTGTTCGATTGGCTATAACAGGAAATCCCTGGCCAGGGTTGCTGAGATTTACTGGTAAGTGTTACCAGTAGTTTCTCGAATTGTTATAGACCTCATATCGATACGACTTATCGAGCTATTGGGGTCTGACGTTTAAGCACCCCTAGGCGAGATATGCGACATATCAGACGATCAGACCGGACTGTACGGTAGTGTTATTGGTCGGATTCACTGGAGTGTGAGCGGGCTTGCTCGTCGATCTTCAGATCGCTCAATACCCGGGTGGCCGTTACGTTTAGCAGACCGCTTGTGGCTTGTGGGTGTTTGATATGATCATCATCTGCTGTCGGCGTATTGACGAGTCTTTAGAGTCCTACACAGAGGTTTCCTGGCTCAAGCGAAACGAAATAGGAGCGCATATGAGATATGTGCGGGACCGAGAATGATGCGTGTATGTGATACCGTATTTCATTCTCGCGATGTGACATTGATCGGTTATATGCGATATAGCCGGGTTATCGGATCAAGTGTTGATTCGATAAGTTGTTACTGAAGATACCAGTCGGTTATGTGCGACATGACCGGATCATTGAATCAAGTGTTGATTTAGTGATTTAATGCATAATTATATATTTGATATATTACTTTGCATTAACTAGTATCGGTTCACTTTGAATGGATTTTCTCACTCGGGTGTGCGCATTGCATATGCGATATGATTTTTGTGCACTTGATTGTATCATGTTTGATGATACATATGTTTTTTGTTAAGTGTAATGAATTAAACCTAGGTTAAGTAAATGATTGGTTTTTTTTTTATTCATTCATTTATCTTTTCATTTGCATTTAAAAGATAAATGAGAAAAGGAAAAGAAGTGAAAAATGGTGGCTAGTTTTGTTTTCATCATGAAGCTTCATGAAGCTTTCATTAAGTCACCATTTTTGTCTCATCTCCTTAACCCTAACCATTCTTTAACCTTGGTCAATTCTCTACACTTAACTTGGGTTATGTTATGATAAGAATGGATTATTCTTTTCTTTTTTAATTAACTTATCATATCATTTTCTTGTTCTTCTTCCTGGAACTCAAGAAGAAAACCTTAAGCTCCATCAATGGTGATTGATGGAAACAAGTGAGAAATCCAATTCTAAAGTCTACCCACTTCCTATTTCTTCATCCTCTACCTCTTGCCAAGTAGTAGAGTGTGTTTCCTTCACAAGTTTTCAAGGCTCGGTGAAGGTGGAGCTTGATCTAGTGATGCTTCGACGTAGATCATCTTCGGCACGTTGTCGATGACCTAGTCCGTCCATTCTCCGATGAAGCCGACGCTAGGGTCCGGGATCCGTCTTGGACAGCGAGGAGACTTCATTGCGGAGCCGTGGAGGTGGAGCACCGGATCTACAAAGGTTGTATATCCGTATTCTCATAGTTAAGTGTTAACTAGTTAGCTTTTTCACCTAGTTTTCTAGCAAACGATCCGTAGTCGGGTTTCTCGGCACCTAGATTTTTTGAAATTGGCATGGTTGATGCCTTGTGAGACCTCATTAGGATGCCTAGGAACCCTACAGTGTGTATACGTATTCGTATACATCACAACGAACTGCGGAGGTGCTATACGCCATCCACCCGACTTCCCCCGTAGATATAATCTACTCACCTTGCATCCTGCATGCCGGTATCGATGTCGCCTTCATCTTCTTCATCATATGAAACCCTCGTGAAGGTACCTACAAAAATAACACAATCGCAAAAGCACATGAAAATCATATCGGAAAACCCAAAACGACACGCTAAGGCCTATATGTTAGAACCTATGGACTACGCTTCCAACACCATCAACACCCTCGATATCGTCATACAAACGTCAATGATCGAGGTAAAACACAAATACGCAAATCCAGAATTCAAAATACGAGAAACGAAAGCTCGAATCAAAACAGCAACTATTGTAAATGGTCCTAGATTTTACCCTAGGTCAAACCAGACAATTTTGCATATGCCAAGGGTCTAATTTACAGACAATGGAGCTACAGAACAAATACGGATCAAAATGGTGGGACCCAGGCCGCAATTTGCGGCCATCTGGGTTAAATCTACGGCCAGGTTGAGGAGTTAGGGGCTAGGGTTTTCATGGTAGCTTCCTAGGTGCCTGCATGTATCACTGTCCTTGCAAAATAATTTTTCAGGTCCCCGAGTGTTAGCAGATTCCATTACACTCACATAGAATTCACCATTTCAATATCGGCAGATTTTCAAAGTTCGTATTCGGGGGCTAAGTCTCAGGTTTTAGTCCAATATGATATCACTATCAGGGTTTTAAGGTCACTACTAGTCTTAATTTCACTTTACAACTCAATCCAAATCCTAACCCTAACTAGAAATTTCTAAGTTCACTAAACATCGATATATCGGTTCCAAACAAACATAGGTGCTAAAGTGAATGGAAAACTATGGTAAGGGTGAAGGAAATACCTCATTTGGCAACTTAAGAAAATTCTTGAGTTGCCCAAAGTCTTTAAAATTTGATTTTTCTTGGTCCAATGCGCTTCCCTTGAGCTTGTTCTTGTTTTTTGTGAAAATGAGATGGGGTTTTGGGTTTTTTTTGGGTGGTGTAGTGAGGAATTTGAGGGAGAGGGAGAGAGGGCAGCGGCTTTGAGAGGGAGAGGAGAGAAAAAAATGAAGAAGATGATGAAGTGTGACCAAGAGCCATACCATGGTTGACCCCTCACATCTCTCTCTCTCATGCCCATACCCCTTGCCATCATTGTGTCTCCTTTGACTTTCTTTTCTTTTCTTCTCTCAAATACAACAACAACCATGGTATGAAACAAGAAGAAAAGCCATGATAAAATGTAAGTGTAAAAATGACATGGTGCATGTCATGTGCACAAATTCGGTTTAATACACGATTAGCGATTTTTAATCGCGATTAGCACTAAAAGTGAATATAAATAATCATAAAAATTCATAATTCACCCAAATCACCTAAAACACCCTCATTTCAGTAATTTCCATAATTTTCCAAATTTTTCCTAATTTATCGGTATTTAATTATACCGCCTTATTAAAATATTCAATATTTTTTTATTTTAATTATAAAAATTCCCAAAAATAATATTTTATTTTTCTGAAATGTTACACCCTCGACTAGGAACAGTTATAGGATGTACTCATAGACTACCCTAGCCCCACTAGTATGATCTCATTATAGTCCTAGTAGTCGAGTACATATTCTAAGGGCTTTATCAACACGTGATCACAAAATAGTATTCGTTAACATGTTAAGATAAAGTGAAACCAGATAGCATACTATCATATCGAGTAAGAAATTCCTCGCTATATATATCCAAGAATCCATTATAATATACAGCACATGTACAACAATGGCCTCTAGGGCATACATATAACTAACAATCTCCCACTTGCACTAAGGCCAGCTGTTGTAGTATCTCATACCCAACATCCCGAAGAGTCTTTCAAATTGTATCTGAGGAATGGCCTTTGTGAGTGGATCCGCAGTGTTGTCCTTCGTATCAACTCTTCTGACCTCGATCTCCCGGCGATCAACTATCTCCCGGATCAGGTGATACCGCCTCAGAATATGTCTGGACTTCTGATGGGACCTGGGTTCCTTGGCCAAAGCCACAGCTCCATTGTTATCACAATACAGAGGTATTGGATACAGAATGGACGGAACCACACCAAGTTTAGTGATGAACTTCTTTATCCAGACAGCCTCTTTGGCAACATCGTTGGCAGCGATGTATTCAGCCTCCATCGTCGAGTCTTCCACGGTTTCCTGTTTGGAACTCTTCCAACAAACTGCTCCTCTATTTAGGGTAAAGACAAATCCTGAGTGCGACTTAGAGTCGTCCTTATCACTCTGGAAGCTCGAATCGGTAAAGGACTCCACCTGGAGTTCTCCGTTACCATACACCAAGAACATCTCTTTAGTCCTTCTCAAGTACTTGAGAATGTTCTTCACAGCTGTCCAGTGATTCTCTCCAGGATCTGCTTGATACCTACTCACTACACTTAGTGAGTATGCTACATCGGGTCTGGTACATAGCATCGCGTACATGATAGAGCCTACTGCCGAAGCATAGGGTATCTCTTGCATGCGAGCTCTTTCCAAATCAATCTTGGGAGACATCTCTTTGGAGAGAGTGAGTCCAAAGATCGTGGGTAAATTCCCATGCTTGGATTCTTCCATACTAAACCTCTTTAGTATGGTGTCAATGTACCTGGATTAGGACAATCCCAGTATCCGTATAGATCTATCTCTATAGATCTTAATTCCCAGAATGCAGGAAGTATCACCTAGATCTTTCATTGAGAATCTATGTGATAAGAAGAGCTTGACCGAGTGCAGCATAGGAATATCATTTCCTATCAAGAGTATGTCATCTACGTACAATACGAGGAAGACAACCTTACTCTCTGCCACTTTCTTGTATATACTGTTAGTGTATATGCCCCAGAGGCCATTACTGTATCATACTAGTATGTATATTACTTGATGGAAGCTTAGGATATTCACAGTTGTATATACAATCTTGCTCGAAATGGTAGTATTCTACTTGGTTTGTCTCTGCTTTAATGTGTACATGTGTTTCTTTTATTATATCACCTATACGCATTAGTGGAGCCCTTAGGATCTTTGCTTGATTACCAGCGTTGTGATGTCACTCACACTCGTGGGGGCTGGGTAATCCATAAGCATATCCTTATACAGGTCCCTAGTCGTAGGACTATCGAGATAGGGCATCGATACTCCGGAGTAGACTAGCGTATGTGCTTCTCATCCCAGCTCGGGAGACGGCCTGTCCCACAGCCGTCAGTGCGTCGTACTTGAGATAGTATGCGGGTGCTCGTTGGGTTACGAGTACACTGGATAGGACTCGTCAGGAACTGTTGGTTGGTATTATACCTATCGTCAGTTATCAGTTCCCAGGTGACATGAGTACAGCTTAGTCCGCTGACTTGACACTGTCACTTCGCCTCGAGTGTGTTCCCACTGTACATTGATTACTACCCTACCACGGCTCAAAGGAGTCATGCAAACAGATAGTAGTTGGGTGCAGTCCCGAAGCACTTGGAGGCAGTGACGGTTAGACAGGATTCGTCTCTCCCGGTATTGGGGGTTGACATCGCGCTGTGTCCAGGAGAGCCATTACATAAGTAGTCCCTGGCCAGGGCAAGCGAGATATACTGGTAGGTTTCCAGTGTTATCTCAGGGTGTTCTGGGCTACACTCCGACACGACTTGTACCGCTATTAGGGGACTGACGTTTACCGCCCCCTAGGCCCGCCATGCGATGTATCAGATGAACAGACCGGACTGTACGGAGACTGTCATATTCAGGCTCAGTAGGAGTTTAGATGAGTTCACCTCGTCAGTCTTCTTATCGGCTTCTACCTGGGGACCGTTACGTACAGCTAATGCCGCTTGCGGTCTGTGGTTAAACCCACTGCCAGCGTAGTGCCGAGTCTTTAGAGTCCCACACAGAGAGTTATTCGCCTTTAGGCAAAATGAGTAGAGGTCGCATGGTTTTGCGACAGGGTTCGTTCACATCCGCGCACTTGTGCACGTTTGCTGTCCGGACAGCTTATACTAGCGGGCTTTGGTTTAAGCCAGATCCTAGTATATGATTTGGGATTGGTTTTATCTCATTGTATTCGTGTTCCTCGGATCACGGATACGGGTGCGTATGCACAGTTGACTGAGACAGAGGCAGAGGCAGAGGACTTTGATTAGGGTTAATGACCATTGTCATTTTCTTAACCCTAATGCTTATGTGTGTATTATGAATAATTGATATTAGTTAAATATAATTGTGCATGGTTAGGGTTGTTGACCTTTTGACCATACTTGACTTGTTGACCTAGGTTGACACTTTGACCATCATCATTCCATATAAAAGATGCTCTTTGATCCTTGCAATTTGCATTAAATATGAAATGATAATGGTCAATTCTTGATTAACCATGAAAATTATCTAGCTAATTATCTAATTTACATAATTCACACATATATGTGAGAATGGTTCATTATTCTCTCATTCTATCATATTGATTCTCTCTTCTCCTCTTTCTCTCTCAAGCTCTCCCTTCTCATGAGTTGAGAAACACATGAGCTTGAGATAAACCTCTCTAAAGTAATCTCTACTCTCATCTAAGGTTCTAGGATTAGCACATCTAGCACCTTAGTTACTTCTAGCTTGAAGTTGAAGCCAAAGGTTGAGGCTCTCGGGTGGATCCTTCTTCGACTAGAGAAGGCGACAAGGTGAACACTTTCTTTCACTCCAAGGAGCAAGGAGAGAAGGACATAAAGCCCAAGGTATAACCTTTCTTCTATGTAGCTAAGACTAGTTAGCTTGTAGTTAGTTTTTGTTTAGCAAAGATCCTCCTTTAGTTAGTCCATGTTGCCTAGTTCGATAAAAATCCGATTTTTATTCCGTTTTCCGCCTCCCCGCAAGCACCGGGGTGGGCAACGTGGACTTACATATACAAGGTTCATCTATGTTTTTGATGAAGTCAAACTCTTTGACTACAACATCAAAACAGATGTTCCAACTCCGCAATGCCTGCTTTAACCCGTAGATGGATTTAAGCAGCTTGCACACCTTTCCGCTGCTCCCACTAACTACGAAGCTCTCTGGCTGAGTCATGTACACGCACTCTTCTAAATCACCATTCAGAAAGGCGGTCTTAACATCCATCTGCCAGATTTCGTAGTCATAGTATGCAGCAATGGCAAGTAAGATCCGGATGGATTTAAGCATAGCCACTGGAGAAAAGGTTTCGTCATAATCCACACCTGGTCATTGACGAAAACCCTTTGCAACAAGTCTAGCTTTGAAAGTCTCAACTTTTCCATCTACACCAAGTTTCTTCTTAAAGATCCATTTGCTCCCAATGGGTTTTACCCCTTCATGAGCAATTTCCAAAGTCTATACTTTGTTGGTGTACATGGATTCCATCTCAGATCGCATTACATCCAGCCATTTCACAGAGTCACCACTCGTGATGGCCTGCTCGAAACTAGTCGGGTCATCATCTTCCATAATGCAATCCTCACTTCCACCATCGACGAGAAAAGCGTAGTATCTCTCAGGTGGATGAGAAACCCTACTAGATTGGCGGAGCAGCTGAGGTTCGTTGAGAACTACTGAATCATCTGGTTCCACTAAATCTTCAGTTGCAGTTTGTGTTATTGGAACTTCTTCCAGCTCTACCTCTTTGCCACTAATTTCTTTTGCAAGAAATTCCTTTTCCGAAATGGTGGCATATTGAGAAACAAACACCTTTTGTTCTTCAGTGTTGTAGAAAATATATCCTTGAGAATTCTTAGGATATCCCACAAACTTGCAAAGAACTGATCGTGCCTCGAGTTTGTCCGGATTTTGCCTTTTGACATAGGCCGGACAACCCCATATCTTAACTCGTTTAAAATATGGTCTCTCCTTACTCCATATCTCATGTGGTGTGGTAGGTACAGATTTAGATGAAACTTGATTCAATAGGTATGCTGCTGTCTCCAAAGCATAACCCCAAAAGGAAATAGGCAACTCAGCGGAGCTCATCATAGAGCGCACCATATCTAATAGGGTGCGATTCCTCCGCTCCGATACACCGTTGTGCTGTGGGGTATAAGGAGGAGTAAGCTGAGAGAGAATCCTATTTTCTTTTAGCTAGTCCAGGAATTCATTACTCAAGTATTCTCCTCCTCGATCAGATCGAAGGATTTTAATATTTTTACCCGTTTGGTTCTCGACTTCGTGTTTATATTCCCTGAATTTCTCAAAAGCTTCAGACTTGTTTTTCAACAGGAACACATGTCCGTATCTTGAGATATCGTCAGTGAATGTAATGAAGTACGGGGAACCATTCCTGGCATGTGTAGACATGGGACCGCGTACATCACTATGTATCAGTCCCAAGAGTTCCGTAACTCTTTCTCCATGTCCACTAAACGGAGTTTTGGTCATCTTGACTTTGAGACATGACTGGCAAGTGTCATAAGATGAAAATTCGAACGGATTCAAATATCCATCTTTATGTAACTTAGTTAGTCATGTCGCATTGATATGACCTAGTCTACAATGCCATAAGAAAGATTCGTTCATTTCTGAACTTTTCCTCTTGTGTGTGTTCTGTATATTAAGATCTGTGTTTTGATTTAGAACGTATATGCCATTATTTAACGAGCCTGATCCAATCAACTTTTGATTTAGGAAGATGTTCATAACATTATCCTGTATTACAAAATTATATCCTTCTTTACTTAATTAAAAACTGATATAATGTTGCATATCATGTTCGGTATATAATAGCATTCGTTCAGAATCAATGTATTACCACTTGGTAATACAAAGTGATATTCGCCAACTGCTTTGGATGCAACATTTGCACCATTCTCTACTCTTACGGAATGATCACCCGTTCCCAGTTCTCTACCTTTCTTTAGCCCGTGCAATATATTGCATATGTGGGATCCTGATCCGGTATCTAATGCCCAGGACGTAGAGTGGATTGAGAAACAGTTCTCAGTAACTAACACACCCGAAGAAGATGCATCAGCATGCTTGTTCTTCGTTTGGGCGGCGTGAGAATCCAGATATTCTCCTATTTCCTGTTCAGTCTTATAACATTTATAAGAAAGAACGGGACCAACGTTCCTCTGCTTAGTATAACAAGCGGGTTCGGTCAATACATCTATATTATTATCTTGATTAACGCTTGACATGGTCGCTACCTGGAGAGAGAGAGAGAAGAAAAACACTTTAGCGTACGTTCTTGCAAGATTAGATTGGTTATTATCTTATCTAATCAGGATGGCTCCCACTGTTTTAATCAAATCTTCCTTCGAACCCTAAAAGGTAAGATTAGCCGGGATTAATTACACCTTACAAGTTCGCCAATCTTTCAGCCATATCAGTGTTGGTACTTTTAGGAAGGTTCCCCGTGCTTTCGCACGGACCTAATTAAAATAAACCTCGTTTTTCCCAGAGGCATAACCTTGTTAACACCTTTCTAGACATCTACTTGATTGGCTAATTGTCCTGTGTAAAACTCTCCCAGGAGTAACTCTTACTCGAAGTGGGTATCGGGATCCAACTATCTCATAGCAAGTATGCAATCTCATTGCAAATTTCAATACTTGAAATTCCTGATAATGCTTTTGCCCCTAGCAACTTATGACCTTAACATAGTCAACAAATCATAATTGCTAGCCAAGTTCAACCCGTCATTTCCCAATTGAATTAAACCCACCTGCACGACCCTTAACATAGTCAACAAAGTTGTACAACTACCCTAATCCAATCACATCTCATGTTTTAGCAGATAAGCACTAATTAGCTACCGCACACTACGCCTTAACATAGTCAACAAACGTAGCACGAATACTAAGTAGTACTTATCTGAAATGACGGAGGGCTACGCAGGGTTTTTTAGAAAACCATAAGCGTAATGAACTTGATATCGTTGTAGAAACAAGTGATTTTTGAAAAAGGAATGTTTCTGAGGATTTTCTAGTTTCGCTAAAGAGGTCACTCCCGGTGAAGGGATCTCGGCTCTTTCCTCATCGAATAAGGTGCAGGATATTTCATAAATACCGCTGTGCAATGCAAGAACTATAGAAGCAATCAAAAACTAAACCGTGAGTTTGCAGCATTTGCCAGTTTTGCCGAAGAGGTCACTCCCGGTGAAGGGATCTCGGCTCTTTGCTCATCGAATAAGGTGCAGGGTATATCATATATACCGCTATGCAAAGCAAAACTGTAGCTACCTTTTTTTTATAAAATTTGATTCTACAATATCTTTTAGGATTCTTTTCTTTTATTAATCTCATTAATAAAACCCATCATTTAAGCTTCCTAAGCATCATAGAAGAAACGAAAGCAGCAATATATATATATATCAACATATAGTATAAGCATTCGTCTCAGGCAGTAATATGATCTCATCACAGAACATTGCAGCAGAAGTCAACATATGAAATATTGGATATAGTAGGACATCCGTGTTTTATTTTGAGCCTATATAAAACATGGATTCCACAGTCGCGATGAATAGCCAAACCCACATCCCTAGACCCCTACGAGAGCGGTAAGTAACCCTGCCAATTCTAGGGTTAGGAGATCCGGTCTCGACTCCTCGAGATGGCCTCCCACTGGACTCTAGAACCCGGTTACTTGTGCTCTCCGACTTGGGTCTATCCTAATGCGGAAATGTAAATAATATACAATGGTGATATCAACCTCAATCCGGAAGTGCCCCAATAAAAGAATATTACATACAAATGAATTTTACATGAATGAAAAAGAAAACTCTCATCTCACATAAAACCTTCGGCTATTCAATACATAACGATCCAATATAACATATCACAGCAATATATAAACATCACAGATAACTAGGCGAAGTTAGATAATTCGACAGACACAACGAATTCCTAAAATACCCCAGTGAGCTCAACACTTGAGTAGAAAATAAAAATTCCCAGTAGCATGCCCCAGCACCTATGGACCGTCGCTGAAGTGCCCGTCCCAAGCCTCCACAGTGGCGCCGCGGAACCGCCGCCGAAACCAGGTTATGGCCGCGGTTACGCGGTCACTGTAGCGAGTTAGGGATCCTTTCTTCAGGCGGGTCCATAAAATTCCCTGCTTGATTTTCTGAGTATTTTTAATATGAAAAATTTCAACTTTTGAAAAATTTTCCAGCAAGGGGTCAATTTCTGGGTTTCGGGGTTCAATCCGATTTCTAACTTCGTCTAGACAACGCCTAATACTCTAGTTTGGCTCTGATACCACTGTAGGGTTAGCTTAGCACCTTAGCAAGGTTTTAGCAAGCATCAAACATGCTACTTTAAAATTTTTGGGGTGCTAAACAAACCCTAACCAAGATCTTAACTAAAGTTTTAGGGTTAACTATGCATGTAAACAACTTTACATCTAAGAGAGAGAGATTACAACCTTTGTAGTCTGTTCCTTCACTTCATAAGCTCCTAGTAGTAGTCCCTTTGCCGCGATCTATGATCTCCCAGACTCAAGAGAGGCTCCATTCTTGCTTGAAGTCTTCCTTTTCGAAGATGATCTACCTTGAAGAATCTCAAACTCAAGCTCTCACTTCTCTAATCAAGTATTAGTGAAGTGAACACCCTAATCTAAGTGGCTAGAATAGATGAGGATGATGAAGTAGGAATTTTACACTCTTTTGTTTTCAATTTCTCACTTTAAATCATCAAATCACAAAAAGCTAGAAAACGTTTTCAAGGAGGAAGAAGAAGAAAAAAACTTTTGTGATGAATAATGATTATTCTTTTTTGGTTACAAATGACAACCATGAGTTAATAATATCAAGGCTTTAACTCATGTAGAGAATGAACTAGAGTTAAGGGTTTAGGTTGGGTTAAATAATATCTACACAAAATATCAAAGGAAAATATCTAAGCTTAAAACAAAATAAAGCTTCTAGAAGCTTCATGAAAAAGCTAACCCTAATGCTAACCCAAATCAAACCCTAACTTGTTTAATCTCCACAAATCATGTTGTATTTGTAACCCTAACTTGTTACAATATTATATATCACATATATAATATATTTTTGTAACAAAAGAAAATAATACAATTAACATATATCGCATATATATCAATGTATTACCCGGTGAGAAAATGAATCAATAAAGCGAGCTTATATTAGTAAACGTAATGTAATATATCACATATATAATTATACATTAAATTATCAAATCAACACTTGATCCGACAATCCGGCTACAGTACATATAACCGACTAATATAACATGTACCAATTCATCGAATCAACACTTGATCCGATGACCCGGCCATATCAAATATACCCGGTTGATATCTCATATCGCGAGAATAGAATACGGTATCTCATATCGTATTATTCTCGGTCCCGCACATATCACATATGTGCTCCTACTCCGTTTTGCCTGAGCTAGGAAACCTCTGTGTAGGACTCTAAAGAATCGTCAATACGCCGGCAGTAGATGATGATCATATCAAACACCCATAAGCTGCAAGCGGTCAGCTAAACGTAACTGCCACCCAGGTATTGAGTGATCAGAAGATCAACAAGCAAGCCTATACATTATCCTGTAAATCCAATCAGTAAACACTACCGTACAGTCCGGTCTCTTCGTCTGATATGTTGCATATCTAGTCTAGGGGTGGTAAACGTCAGATCCCAGTAACCGATAAGTCGTGTCGATGTAAGGCTCATAACGGGTCGAGAAACTACTGCTAACGCTTACCAGTAAATCTCCATATTAGCCCTGGCCATGGACTTCCAGTTATAGCCAATCGAACACAGCACAACATCAACTCCCTATACCGGGAGAGACGAAACCCCCTCCTATCGCTCATTGCCTCCATGTGATTCGGGACTGTACCCAAAAGCCACCGTTTTGCACGCCCTCTTGGACGTGGTAAGGTGGAAATCAAAGCACAGTGGGAATCACACAAGTCTCTATGACGATCTCGGGTTTACAGACTAACCTGTTCCAGTGTCACCGGAGAACTGCTATCTGATGATAGGTATAATACCATCCAGAAGTTCTCGGCAAGTCCGTTTAGTGTACCCAGTCTCTACTGAGCACCCGTACACCATCTTCGATGTCCAACACCAATGGATATGGGATCATCCATCGCCCATCATATGGGTCAAGATGCATGTACGCTAGTCTACTCTGAAGTATCGATGCCCTGTCTCGATACACCCTCGACTAGGAACAGTTATAGGATGTACTCGTAGACTATCCTGGCCCCACTAGTATGATCTCATCATAGTCCTAGTAGTCGAGTACATATCCTAAGGGCTTTATCAACACCTGATCGCAAAACAGTATTCGTTAACAAGTTAAGATAAAGTGAAACCAGATAGCATACTATCATATCGAGCAAGATAGTCCTATCTATATATATCCAAGTATCCATTATAATATACATCACATCTACAACAATGGCCTATAGGGCATACATATAACTAACAATATCGACACGACTTATCAGTTACTGGGGTCTGACGTTTACCACCCCTAGACTGGATATGCGACATATAAAACGAAGAGACCGGACTGTACGGGAGTGTTACTGATTGGATTCGCAAGAGAATGTACAGGCTTGCTTGTTGATTTTCTGATTGCTCAATACCTGGGAGGCTGTTACGTTTAGCTGACCGCTTGCAGCTAGTGGGTGTTTGATATGATCATCACCTACTGCCGGCGTATTGACGATTCTTTAGAGTCTTACACAGAGCTTTCCTGGCTCAGGCAAAACTGAGTAGGAGCATATATGTGATATGTGCGTGACCGAGAATAATACGTGTATGTGATACCGTATTAGATTCTCACGATATATGATATCGGCCGGGTATATGTGATATAGCCGGGTCATCGGATCAAGTGTTGATTCGATGAACTGATACAGATTATATTAGTCGGTTATTTGTGAAATAGCTGGATTATTGGATCAAGTGTTGATTCGATAATTTAATGTATAATTATATATTTGATATATTATATTACCTTAACTAATATAAGCTCACTTAAAGATTCTTTTTCTCACATGGATAATACATTGATGTATATGCGATATATGTTAATTGTATTATTTTTTTTTACATTATATATTATATATGTGATATATAATATTGTAACATGTTAGGGTTACAAATGCAACATGTTTTGTGGAGTTTAAACAAGTTAGGGTTTTGATTTGGGTTAGCTTTTGGGTTAGCTTTTTCTTGAAGCTTCATGAAGCTTTCTTTTTGTTTTTAGCTAAGATATTTTGTGAAGATATTTCTTAACCCAACCCAAAACCCTTTACCCTAGTTAATTCTCTATAAGGGTTAAGCCTTCATTCTTAACCCATGCTTGGATTTGTAACCACAATAAGATTTCATTATTCCTCACAAATAGACTTCTTCTTCTTCTTCCTCTTTGAAAAGCTTTCTAGCTTTTGGGTTTGTGATGGATTTTTGTGAGATAAAGAAAACAAAAGAGAGCTAAATTGCTACTTCATCATCCTCATCTATTCTAGCCACTTAGATTAGGGTGTTTGATTTGGTAATACTTGATTAGTGAAGCAATAGCTTGGGTTTGAGATTCTTCAAGGTAGATCATCATAGTTGTTGAAGATTGGAAGCAAGCTTGCATCTTTCTCTTCATGGAGCCTCTCTGAATCTGGGTACTTGATGATCGCAGCGAAGGGACCTCAACATGGAGCTTATGAAGCGAAGGAATGGACTACAAAGGTTGTAATCCCGAACTCTTAGAAGTAAAGTTGTTTACTTGTTATGTTTACCCTAAGTCTCTAGTTAAGATCTTGGTTAGGGTTTGTTTAGCACCCCAAAAATTTTAAAGTAGCGTGATTGATACTTGCCAAAACCTTCACAAGGTGCTATACTAACCCTACAGTGGTATCAGAGCCAAGCTAGAGCTTTAGGCATTGTCTAGACGAAGTTAGAAGTCCGATCGAACCCCGAAACCCCGAAACAACCCCTTCTCTGGAAATTTTTTCAAAAGTTGAAATTTTTCATATTAAAAATACTCAGAAAATCATGCAGGGAATTCAAAGAATTACTGTGAAGTACGAAGCCATAACTCCCTCAAGGGACCGCGGAACCGCGGCCAAACTATGTGTTTGGCGGCGGTTCCGCGGCCAATTTTGGGAGTTAGGGGCTATTACTTCAGGGGTTTATTCTTGGGTACTTTTTCATGCTTCTGGGAATTTTTAATTCTACTCAAGTGTTGAGCTTTCTGGGAAATATTGGGAACTCGTTGATTCGATCGGAAAGTTTAACTTCGTTTAAGTTTTCCGGGTAATTTAGAACGTGTTAAAAAGTTCGAACGGATATCAATAACTCACTTTTTCCCCTGTCGGAAAACTTTCAAGTGTTGGATTTTTCCTGAGTTTAAAACTTTCAGAAAATCATGCAAGCGAATCTGTGGACCCTCTAGAAGAACGTAACCTTAACTCGATTATGTGAACGTCAAAATAGCCACTGAACCATATGGTTTATGGTAGTTTAGCGTTGCCACATGTGAGGCGTTGGTTTGACCCTTCTACGGCTGGTTCATAGCAGCTGTGACATGTTCTGGGACTTTTTGAACTCCGCTCAAGTGTTGAGCTATTTGGGAAATCTTGGGTGTTTGTTTATTCGAACGGATAGTTTAACATTGTCTATTTATCTGGAAGGTGATACAATTTGTGGAATCCATATAGTTAGGCATGAAATGCGAAGTATGTGATATTTCGGATTTAAGATGTCTAAAGTGATTTTGGATTCCAAATGTTGTAGTTTTTCACTTTCTTTTCTGCGACCGTAAGTGTAATATGTGGTGTATCACCGGTTTCGGTGCTATATGTCAACGATAACTAGGATACGCATATTTACTTACGTTGATGATATGTGATGTTATGTGTTGCTTTGATATGTTATATTAGATCGTCGTATTTTGAATAGCCGGGGGTTTTATGTGAGATGAGGCTTTTTATTTTCATTCATGTAAAATTCAATTGTATGTAATATTCTTTTATTGGGGCACTTCCGGGTTGAGGATGATGTCACCATTGTATATTATTTACTTTTCCCCATTAGGATAGACCCAAGGCGGGGAGCACAAGTAACCGGGTTCTAGGGTCCAGTGGGGGACCATATCGAGGAGTCGAGACCGGGCCTTCTAACTCTAGAATTGATAGGGTTTCTTCCCGCTCTCTTAGGGGTCTAGGGATGTGGGTTTGGCTATTCATCGCGACCGTGGAATCCGTGTTTTATAATGGCTTAACTTAAAACACGGAATTCCTAGAATATCCAATATTTCATATGTGTTTCTTCTGCTGCAATGTTCTGTGATGAGATCATATTTTTTCTGAGACGAATGTTTATATTATATATATGAGATATATGTTATATTGCTGATTTCGTTTCAAATGTGATGCTTGTGAAGAATAATAAAATGGGACTTCATTAATGAGTTTAATGAAATAAAAGAAACCTAAAGATGTTATAGAAACTTATTTAAAAACTGGTAGCTCTAGTTCTTTCTTTGCATAGCGGTATTCCTTGTAGAATATCCAGCACCTTATTCGATAAGGAAAGAGCCGAGATCCCTTCACCAGGAGTGACCTCTTTAGTGAAAACTAGCAGATGCTACAAACACGGTTTGTCTTTTGATTGCTTTTATAGTTTTTGCTTTGCATAGTGGTATTTGTGAAATATCCTGCACCTTATTCGATAAGGAAAGAGCCGACGATCCCTTCACCGGGAGTGATCTCTTTAGCAAAACTAGTAAAACCCTAAAAAACACTCATTTTCAAAATCACTCGATTCTACAACGATATCAAGTTCATTACGCTAATTGTTTTTCTTAAAAAACCTGTGTAGCCCTCCGTCATTTCAGATAAGTACTACTTAGTATTCGTGCTGCGGTAGTTTGGCATTCGTCAAGGCGTAGTGTATGGTAGCTAACTAGTGCTTATCTGCTTGCATACGATGCGATTGGATTTGGGTATTCGTACGGCGTTGTTTGGCTTTCGTCAAGTGTCGTGCGGGTGGGTTTAATTCAACCATGAAATGTACGGGTTGAACTTGACTAGCGGACTATGGGTTGTGTTAGTTATATGTATGCCCTAGAGGCCATTACTATACATAGGATGTATATTGTAGTGGATGCTTGGACATATATAAGGAGGACTTTCTTGCTCGACATGATAGTATGCTATCTGGTTGATCTTTACCTTAACGTGTACACTGATTGTCTCTCTGTTACATGTTGGTAAAGCCCTTAGGATGTGTACTTGACTACCTGGACTATGATGTGGATCATACTAGTGGGGACATGGTAGTCCATAAGTACATCCTTCAAAGTCCCTAGTCGTGGGTGTATCGAGCCAGGGCATCGATATACCAGAGTAGACTAGCGTATACCTTCTCGACCCATACAGATGGGCGATGGATGATCCCATATCCATTGGTGTTTGACATCGGAGATGATATACGGGTGCTCAGTAGAGACTGGGTTCACTGGACGGACTCGGCGAGAACTCCCAGATGGTATTATACCTTACGTCAGATGGCAGTTCTCTGGTGACACTGGTACAGAGTAGTTTGTTGACCCGAGATCATCATAGAGTCTTGTGTGGTTCCCACTGTGCTTTGATTTCCACCTTACCACGTCCAAGAGGACGTACAAAACGGTGGTTTTTGGGTACAGTCCCGAGTCACATGGAGGCAATGAGCGATAGGAGGGGATTCGTCTCTCCCGGTATAGGGAGTTGATGTTGCGCTGTGTTCGATTGGCTATGACCGGAAATCCCTGGCCAGGGTTGCTGAGATTTACTGGTAAGTGTTACCAGTAGTTTCTCGAATTGTTATAGACCTCATATCGACACGACTTATCGAGCTATTGGGGTCTGACGTTTACCACCCGTAGGCGAGATATGCGACATATCAGACGATCAGACCGGACTGTACGGTAGTGTTACTGGTTGGATTCACTGGAGTGTGAGCGGGCTTGCTCGTCGATCTTCTGATCGCTCAATACCCGGGTGGCCGTTACGTTTAGCAGACCGCTTGCGGCTTGTGGGTGTATGATATGATCAACACCTGCTGCCGGCGTATTGACGAGTCTTTAGAGTCCTACACAGAGGTTTCCTGGCTCAAGCGAAACAAAATAGGAGCGCATATGAGATATGTACGGGACCGAGAATAATGCTTCTATGTGATACCGTATTCTATTCTCGCGATGAATGTATCGAATGGTTATATGCGATATAACCTAGTTATCGAATCGAGGGTTGATTCGATAAGCCGATACATTAGATACTAGTCGGTTATATGCGATATGGCCGGATCGTTAAATCAAGTGTTGATTTGATGATTTAATGCATAATTATATATTTGATATATTACTTTGCATTAACTAGTATTGGTTCACTTTAAATGGATTTTCTCACTTGATGTGCACATTGTATATGTGATATACTTTTGTACACTAGTTTGTATCATGTTTGATGATACTTGTTCACTTGGGTTTGTGTAAAGATTAAACCATGGTTATATGAATGGTTAGGGTTTTGATTATTTACTTAGTTATTTATTTATATATTCATTTTGGAAATTATTAAGGATGGTGGCTTATTTTTTTTTTATGTTGAAGCTTCTTGAAGCTTTGAACAAATCCACCATTCTTATCTCATCCTTAACCCTAACCATTCCAACTAACCTTGGTTTAATCTCTACACTTGACCATGGTTTAAATTATGATAAGTATTCATTTTCTTTTCATTTTAAAATAACTTATCATAATATTAGCTTCTTGTTCTTCATCTTCTTCAATGAAGAAAGCTTGACTTCATCAATGGTGATTGATGAAAAAGAGTGAGAAATCCAATTCTAAAGTGAACCCACTTCCTATTTCTTCATCCTCTACCTCTTGCCAAGTAGTATAGGGTGTTTCCTTCACAAGTTATCATGGCTTGGTGAAGGTGGAGCTTGATCTAGTGATGCCTCGACGTAGATCATCTTCGGCATCGTCGTCGATGACCTAGCCCGCTCTTTCTCCGATGAAGCCGATGCTAGAGCCCGGGATCCGTTTTGGACAGCGAGGAGACATCATCACGGAGCTATGGAGGTGGAGCACCGGATCTACAAAGGTTGTATTTCCGTATACCATTTAGTTAAGTTGTTAACTAGGTTCTTTTTCGCCTAAACTTCTAGCCAACGATCCGTATTAGGGTTTCTCGGCACCCCTAAAATTTGAAATTGGCATGGTTGATGCCTTGTGAGACCTCTTGAGAGTGCCTAGGGATCCTACAGTGGTATCAGAGACTAGCTAGAGCCTTAGGCGATGCCTAGACGACGTTTGAGACCCGATCGGACATCGAAACCCTAATACAATATGCTCTCTGGACTTTTTTCAATTTCTGGGATTTTTCCAGATTAAAAATATGCAGAAAATTCAGCAGGGAATTGTATGAATTACTGTGAAGCCCGTACCCATGATTCCCTCATTGCGCGGCGGAACCGCGGCACAAGCATGGCTTGTGCGGCGGTTACGCTGCCAAATTGTCATATCATCCAACAATTTTTGCACAGTAATTCATGTTTTCAGGTGCTGGATTTTCTGGGAATTTTTAATATTTATTCAAGAGTTGAATATTCTGGGTTGTTTTGGGGATTCGTTTATTCGATCGGATTATCGGACTTTGTCTATTGGGTTTCCGGATAATTTTTGAATATATTAAAAAGTTCGACCGGATATAAATACCCAAATTTTCCCCTGTCGGGAAATTTCCAAGTGTTGGATTTTTCCGTGGTTTAAAGACGTTCTAAGTAGTGCAAGTAACGCGATGGACCCTCTAGAAGACAACAAACCTTAACTCGATTATGTGACCGTCTTGAACTGCCCTTTGAACCTTAGGGTTTGGGGCAGTACGGCGTGCCACATGTGAGGCGTTGGCTTGACCCTTCTACGGCTGGACCGTTGGTACTGAGGCACGAACTGAATGTTTTTAGACTTGTTTCATGTGTTGATCTGTATCGGGAAAACTTGGGTGTTTGAATGTTCGATCGGAAAGTTTAACATTTTCTAATTATCTGGAATGTGATACAATAATTGGAATTCACAAAAAGTTATGAGATAACTGAATGAATGTTATAAACATAGCAATTTAGTCTCACTTGATCGGTTGCCACGGAATTTTGATGTGATCAAAAGTCCGTCGCAATCACGTAGCGTACGCGGATACTCGCTGGATAAACTTATTAGACAGCTACATCCCTTAACCCCGACCAAGTGACTGTAGGAGAACCCCATCGCCGAAAGCATCCGTCCGGGTGCTCGCGGTAGCGGTGTTCCGCCTTGGTGCACTTCGTCGATGGTATCGGGGGTGCGGCCGTCTACTGAAGTTTGCGACGAGCATTCGATCAGGATGTCGGGAATCTTGTTGAATTGCCCGACTTTATATTGAAAAGTGTTTTCGATTTTGAGACTAAAATGCGGGGTTTATAATTGTTAGGCATGCGATGTCTAAAGAATTCATTTGATTAGGCATGTGATGTCTAAAGAGATTGCGGATTCCAACTGTTGTAGTTTTACACTTTCTTTTCTGTGACCGTAAGTGTAATATGTGATATCGCCGGTTTCGTTGCTATATATCAACGACAATTGGGATGCGCATATTTACTTACGTTGATGACATGTGATGTTATGTGTTGCTGGATATGTTATATTGGATTGTCGTGTTTGAATAGCCGGGGTTTTTATGTGAGATGAGTGTTTTTCATTTTCATTCATGTAAAAACTTGTATGTAATATTCTTTTATTGGGGCACTTCCAGGTTGCGGAAGATGTCACCGTTTGTATATTATTTACTTTTCCGCACTAGGATAGACCCAAGGAGGGGAGCACAAGTAACCGGGTTCTGGGGTCCAGTAGGAGACCAACTCGAGGAGTCGAGTCCCGGTCTCCTAACTCCAGAATTGGTAGGGTTGCTTGACGCTCTCGTAGGGGTCTAGGGGTATGGGTTTAGCTATTCATCGCGACCGTGGAATCCGTGTTTTATACTGGCTCGTATTGAAAACACGGACGTCCTAGTATGTCCAATATTTCATATGTTTCTTCTGCTGCGATATCTGTGATGTGATCATGTGATGTTCTGTGATGGATACAGTATATAGTATATATGATATATTATATAGATGTTACTTATGTTTTACACCCGCGCTAGCCCTGCCCTGCTCTGCCGTTAGTTACCTAACCTAACGGTGCACGAGGGGACATCGAGGCGAATGCGGATGGCATAAGTGTACGTCGTATTTATCTGTGATGTTTAGGTACTTAAATGATGGGACTTCATTAATGTGATTAATGAAATAAAAGAAACCTAAGATGTTGTAGAATCGAATTTCAAAATAAAACAGATAGCTACAGTTCTTGCTTTGCACAGCGGTATATATGATATATCCTGCACCTTATTCGATAAAGAAAGGACCGAGATCCCTTCGCCGGGAGTGACTCCTTTAGCAATAACTGGCAGATGCTACACACTCGGTTTGTCTTTTGATTGCTTTTAAGAGTTCTGCTTTGCACAGTGATATATATGATATATCCCGCACCTCATTCCAGGTGGAAAGGACCGACGATCCCTTCACCGGGAGTGACTCCTTTAGCAAAACTAGAAAAGCTTCAAAAACACTCCATTTTAAAATCATTTGATTCTACAACGATATCAAGTTCATTACGCAATAGGTTTTCAGAAAAACCTGTCGTAGCCCTCCGTCATTTCAGATAAGTTGTATATAGTATTCGTGCTGCATTTGTTGGCTTTCGTCAAGGTGCAGTGTGCGGTAGCTATATGCTGCTTATCTTCCTGCATACGATGCGATTGGATTAGGGTAGTCGTGCAGCTTTGTTGGCTTTCGTCAAGGGTCGTGTGGGGGGTTTAATTCGATCAAGAAATGTACGGGTTGAACTTGACAAGCGGGCTATGGTTTGTTGTCTTTCGTCAAGGTCATAGTACGTTAGGGGCAAAATATTATCGGGAATTTCAAGTGTTGAAATTTGCAATGAGATTGCATACCTTCTATGAGATAGTTGGATCCCGATACCCACTGTGAGTAATTGTTACTCCTGGGAGAGTTTTACACATTACAATTAGCCAATCAAGTAGGTGTCTAGAAAGGTGTTAACGAGGTTACACCTCTGGGAAAATGAGGTTTACATTAATTAGGTTAGTGCGAAAGCACGGGGGACCTCCCTCAAAGTACCGACACTGGCCTGGCTGAAAGATTGGCGAACTTGTAGCGTGTAATTAATCCTGTCTAGTCTTTCCTTTTAGGGTTTGAAGGAAGATTTGATAAAAAGCAGTGGGAGCCATCCTGATTAGATAAAATAATAACCAATCTATTCTTGCAAGAGCGCACGCTGAGTGTTTTCTTCTCTCTCACTCCAGGTAGCGACCATATCACGCCTTAATCAAGATAATAATACGGAATATTGACCGAACCCGCTTGTTATACTGAGCTAGGGAACGTTGGTCCCGCTCCAACTTATAATTGTTATAAGACAGAGCAGGAAATTGGGGATTACCAGAATTCCCGTGCCGCCCAAACGAAGAGAGTGCATGCTGATGCATCATCTTCGGGTGTGTTCGTTACAAAGAACTGTTTCTCAGTATCCTCCGCATCCTGGGTATATGATACCGGATCAGGATCCCAGATATGTAATCTGTTACATAGGGCTACAGATAGGTAGAGAACTGAGAACGGGTGATAAGTTTCATGAGACAGAAAACGGGGCAAGTGTTGCAGCCAAGTCTGTTGGTCACTGTCACCCTGTATTCCAAATACATTGATTCTGAACGAATATTATTAGATACCGAACCTGATATACAAAATCATATCAATCACTTTATTAGTAAAGAAATGATAAAATTTTGTATGGTTGGATAATGTTTTGAACATTTCCTATATCAAAAGTTGATCGGATCAGGCACGTTATCTAAAAGCATTGATGTTCTAAATCAAACTACAGTTCTTAGTATACGGAATACACACAAGAGGAAGAGTTCAGAAATGAACGAATCCTACTTGAGGCATTGTAGACTAGGTCATATCAATGCGACCCGACTAGCTGAAGTTACATGAAGATGCATATTTAAATCAGTTTGAATTTACATCTTGTGAAACTTGCCAGTCATGTCACAGTGATAAGATGACCATAGCTCCGTTTACTGGAAACAGAGAAAGAGTTAGTGAACTCTTGGGATGATACATGTTGATGTATATAGGTCCCCTGTCTACATTTGCCAAGACCGGTTCTTTGTACTTCGTTACATTTTCTGATAATCTCTCAAGATTCAGACATATGTTCCTTTTGAAACTCAAGTCCGAACCTTTTGAGATATTCACAGAATATAAGTTAGAAGTAGAGAACCAACACGGGTATAAGTATTATGTCCTTTGATGAGATCAAGGAGGAGAATACTTGAGCATGGAAATCCTGGACTATTCTAAAGGAGAATGAGATTCTCTCTCAGCATTACTCCTCCGTATACGCCACAGCACGTCGGTGTATCAGGGCGGAGCAGATACACCCTATATGATATGGTGTGCTCTATGATGAGTACTACTGAGTTTCCTATTTCCTTTTGGGAGTTATGCACTTGAGAAGCTGCATACCTATTGAATAGGGTTCAAATCAAATCAGTTGCCTACCACTTCATATGTGATATGGAATGGGTAGAGCCCATCTCTTAAGCTAGTTAAGATTTGGGGTTGTCCAACCTATGTCTAAAAGCATAATCCAGACAAGCTCGAGAGAAGGTCTGTTATGTAAAACTGGAAAGGTTCCAGCTATACAAACAACAGCAGATGATTTGGTAGAACCAAAGGATTCAGTAGATTCCAACGAACCTCAGCCTCTCCGCCGATCTAGTAGGGTTCCTCACCCACCTGAGAGATATTTCGGTTTCTTTATGACAGTGGGAGCTGTAAGTCCATGCTACCTCTGCCGGTACTTCCGGGAATGCGGAATTTGGTAAAAAACGATTTTTACGGAGGTAGTAACATGGACCTAAAACCCGGATCTTGGTTAAACTTCTATCTAACAACCTAACTATGAGTTTCTAGCTACTCGGTTAGGGGGTTATACCTTGCTTTTCTTGAACTCCTTCGTCTTCAAGCTCCGATGGTGGTCCGATGGCTTCTTCTCGTCGTCTCCGTACGCCGAAGATGGATCCACCTGAAACTCCAACCTTTAGCTCCTTCTTCATTCTTTGAAGAAACTAGTTCACTTGGTTTGCTAAACCTAGTGAACTAGAACGAGTAGAGAAGAATTAGAATGGGATTTTATCTATGGTTCTTGATTCTCAACTCATGAGACAATAGAACCATAGGATCAAGAGAGGGAGCAAGAGGTTGAGGGTGAGAGCAAAAGGAGAGCTCAAGAACAAGAGAGAGAGTGTGCAAGAAAGAATGAGGCTCTCTTTTGTCTTTCACCCTCTCATAATCCAAAGTGATCATAACTCATCATATCAAAAAAAAGTCTTATGTGATGGTTGAAGCAACCATAACCATATCATTTCATGCACTCATTTTACACAAATGAGCAAGTAAACAAAAGTCTTTGCCATGAAATGATGGCTATGGTTATCATGATGGTCAACTAGTCAAGCCTAGTCAACCGGTCAACAAAAGTCAACAAGTCAACAAAGTCAACAAAAGTCAACAACCATGTCACCATAATACTTAATTAATATAATAGTTAATCACATATCAAATTCTCATTAGGGTTGAGCAAAAAGTCAAATAGTCAACGGTCAACTGTCAACAACCCTAATGAGAATCCGCTGCCTCTGCCTCCCTGTCACCTGTGCATACACACCCGCATCCGCGTTCCAAGGAACACGAATGCAAACTGGATAAATCCAATCCCATAAGGTACACTAGGATCTGTCTTAAACCAAAGCCCGCTAGTGAAAACTGTCCGGACACTGTACGTGCACAAGTGCACGGATGTGACCGAACCCTGTCGCAAAACCATGCGACCTGTCGCAATACCATGCGACCTCTACTCTTTTGCCTAAAGGCGAAAAGCTTTCTGTGTGGGACTCTAAAGACTCGACACTACGCTGGCAGTGGGTTTAACCACAGACCGCAAGCGGCACTAGCTGTGCGTAACGGTCCCCAGGTAATGCCGACAAGAAGACCGACGAGGCGAAACCCATCCGAACTCCTACTGAGCCTGAGTGTGACATTCTCCGTACAGTCCGGTCTGTTCGTCTGATACATCGCATGGCGGGCCTAGGGGGTGGTAAACGTCAGTCCCCCAATAGCGGTACAAGTTGTGCCGGAGCGAAGCCCAAAACACCCTGAGATAACACTGGAAACCTACCAGTATATCTCGCTTGCCCTGGCCAGGGACTACTCGTGTAATGGCTCTCCTAGACACAGCGCGATGTCAACCCCCAATACCGGGAGAGACGAATCCTGTCTAACCGTCACTGCCTCCAAGTGCTTCGGGACTGCACCCAACCACTACCTGTTTGCACGACTCCTTTGAGCCGTGGTAGGGTAGTGATCAAAGTACAGTGGGAACACACTCGAGGCGGAATGACAGTGTCAAGTCAGCGGACTAAGCTGTACTCATGTCACCTGGGAACTGATAACTGACGATAGGTATAATACCAACTAGTCAGTTCCCGACGAGTCCTGTCCAGTGTACCCGTAACCTAACGAGCACCCGCATACTATCTCAAGTACGACGTACTGACGGCTGTGGGACAGACCGTCTCCCACACTGGGATGAGAAGCGCATGCGCTGGTCTACTCCGGAGTATCGATGCCCTGTCTCGATAGTCCTGCGACCAGGGACCTGCATAAGGATGTGCTTATAGATTACCCAGCCCCACTAGTGTGACGGCCATCACATCGCTGGTAATCAAGCAAAGATCCTAAGGGCTCTACTAATGTGTATAGGCGATATACAAAAATAAACACATGTACACATTGAAGTAGAAACAAACCAAGTAGCATACTACTATTTTGAGCAAGATTGTATATACAAGGTGAATATCCCAAGCTTCCATTAAGTAATATACAAACCAGTATGATACAGTAATGGCCTCTAGGGCATATACACTAACAATCTCTCACTTGCACTAAGGCCATGTACTGGCGTATCGAAGACCTATCATCTCGATCAGCCGCTCGAACTGAGTCTGGGGAAGGGCCTTAGTGAATGGATCTGCAGTGTTATCTTCTGAAGCGACTCTCCGAACCTCGATCTCCTGGCGATCTACGATCTTCCTGATCTGGTGATACCGCCTTAAGATGTGCCTGGATTTCTGATGGGACCTTGGTTCCTTCGCTAAAGCTATAGCCCCGTTGTTGTCGCAATACAGAGGTATTGGATCAACAATGGACAGAACCACCTGAAGTTCTTTCAAGAACTTCCTCATCCAGACAGCTTCTTTTGCGGCATCAGATGCAGCGATGTATTCCGCTTCCATCGTCGAGTCTGCAACGGTTTCTTGTTTGGAACTCTTCCAACACACTGCCCCTCCATTGAGGGTAAAGACAAAACCCGACATGGACTTGGAATCATCCTTGTCACTCTGGAAGCTGGAGTCAGCAAAGGCCTCGATCTGGAGGTCTTTTCCGCCATACACCAAGAACATCTCCTTAGTCCTTCTCAGGTACTTGAGAATGTTCTTTACCGCTATCCAGTGTTTCTCCCCAGGGTTTGACTGATACCGGCTTACCACACTCAGTGCATAAGCTACATCCGGTCTGGTACATAACATCGCATACATTATAGAGCCTACCGCAGAAGCGTAGGGTATAATAGACATGCGATCCCTCTCCAAATCAGTCTTGGGAGACATCTCTTTAGAGAGGGTGATCCCGTGACAAGCCGGTAGGTTACCGCGCTTGGAATCTTCCATACTGAATCTTTTCAGTATGGTGTCGATGTACCTGGACTGTGAAAGTCCTAATATCCTCTTGGATCTGTCACGGTAGATCCGGATACCCAGAATGTACGAGGCATTACCCAGGTCTTTCATGGAGAACCTGTGTGACAAGAACCCCTTGACAGATTGTAGCATAGGAATGTCATTTCCTATTAAGAGAATGTCATCCACGTATAAAACGAGGAATACTACAGTTCTTGCTACAAATCTACTATAGATGCATGGTTCATCTGGATTTTTGATAAAGCCAAATTCTTTGACCGTCTCATCAAAGCAGATGTTCCAACTCCGCGATGCCTGCTTTAGTCCATAGATGGACTTAAGCAACTTGCACACCTTTCCGCTGCTCCCACTCTGAATGAAACCCTCTGGCTGGTCCATATAGACACACTCCTCTAAATTTCCATTTAGAAAAGCTGTCTTTACGTCCATTTGCCAGATCTCATAATCGTGGAAGGCAGCAATGGCAAGAAGGATCCGAATGGATTTCAGCATGGCTACTGGAGAAAAGGTTTCGTCATAGTCCAAGCCAGGTCTTTGACGAAAACCCTTTGCTACCAGCCTAGCTTTATAGGTCTCAACCTGTCCATCTACACCAATCTTCCTTTTGAAGATCCACTTGCATCCTACGGGTTTTACCCCGTCTGGAGCAATGTCCAACGTCCATACCTTGTTGGTGTACATGGACTCCATTTCGGTCCGCATTGCATCCAGCCATTTCACTGAGTCAACACTCTGAACGGCCTGCTGGAAGCTAGTAGGCTCATCATAATCTATGATGCAATCCTCTCTATCCCCGTCTATGAGAAAACCGTAGTATCTCTCGGGCGGATGAGACTGCCTACTACTTCTGCGGAGCGGCGTAGGAATGTCCTGTTCTTCCGAACCCTCTAGTTCCACTAAACTTTCAGTAATAGTCCGTGGTTCTGGAATTTCCTCCAGTTCTACCGCGCTCCCACTTATTTCCTTTTCTATGAACTGGTGTTCTAGAAAGTGGGCATGACGAGAAACAAGAACTTTTTGTTCCTCTTCATAGTAGAAGAAATATCCCTTGGAATTCTTTGGATATCCCACAAACTTGCACAGTACTGAGCGTGCCTCGAGCTTGTCCGCATGCTGCTTTTTGACAAAAGCTGGACTTCCCCATATCTTAATGTGATTAAGATGGGGTCTCTTCCCACACCACATCTCAAATGGCGTGGTAGGCACAGTCTTAGTGGGAACTCGGTTCAAAAGGTATGCGGCTGATTCTAGCGCATATCCCCAGAATGATCGCGGCAACTCAGCGTTACTCATCATGGACCGCACCATATCCAATAGGGTGCAGTTCCGTCTCTCCGATACACCGTTATGTTGCGGGGTGTATGGAGGAGTAAGCTGAGAGAGAATTCCGTTCTCTTTTAAATAGTCCAGGAACTCGGCACTTAAGTATTCTCCACCTCGATCCGATCTTAGAATCTTAATACTTTTGCCGGTCTGTTTCTCTACTTCATTCTTATACTCCTGGAATTTTCCAAAGGCCTCGGACTTATGTTTCATTAAGAAGACATAACCGTACCTTGAGAAGTCATCCGTAAAAGTAATGAAGTAAGAATGTCCGCTTCGGGCATGTGTAGACATTGGACCGCACACGTCACTGTGTACGAGTCCCAAGAGCTCGCTCGCTCTTACTCCATGTCCAGTAAACGGAGTCTTTGTCATCTTTCCTTTGAGACAGGATTGACAAGTGGCATACGACTGATATTCGAACGCATTCAAATACCCTTCTGTATGTAACTTCGTCAACCTTCTCTCATTGATGTGACCCAATCTACAATGCCATAAGAAAGTCTGATTTATTTCTGGAGACTTTCTTTTGTGTGTATTCTGGACATTAAAAATCTGTGGTTGGTTTAACACGTATATACCATTACTCAATGTACCTGACCCAATCAAAACTTGATTAAGGTGAATGTTTACAACATTACTTACAAACGCAAATTCATAACCTTCTTTAGAACTAAAGATACAGAAATGATATTACAAGTTGCGTTGGGTACAAAAAAGCAATTACGCAAAACCAAAACATGTCCATCTGACATTCCCAGGTGATAGTCCCCCATGGCTTTAGCATCCATGCTAGCTCCGTTCGCAACTCTGAGGGTCATGTCACCTGCTTTCAAAACACTACGGTTTCTCAACGCCTGCAAAGAATTACAGATATGAGATCCTGATCCGGTATCCAATACCCAGGAAGTAGAGTTTATTGAAAGACAGTTTTCAATAACATACACACCTGAAGCTGAAGCTGCAACCTGCTTCAATTCCTGTGTTCTGGCCTTCCAGGCCCTGCAATCATTCTTCCAGTGTCCTTTTTTATGACAATAGAAGCATTCTTCATTATCCACAAGCTTCCCCGCTATCTTTGTTGCTTTACCTTTTCCCTTCGTATCCACTTTACTAACACCGCCCCTTGGTTTGGCGGGGGCCTTCTTCTTCTTTCCCTTGGCTTTCGCCTTGGACCTAGAAGAAGATGATCCTCCTACAAACAAAGTGGATGTTTCCCTACCTTTCTGTAGGGTGCCCTCTGCGCTCCTCAGCATGTTGAGGAGCTCTGAAAGTTCAACCTCTTTTTCTTGTAAGTTGAAGTTCAGTATAAACTGGGCGTAAGTGGAAGGAAGGGACTGGAGAACTATATCCGTATATAGCTCACTCTCCAATGTGATCCCTAGGTCAGCGAGCTCCTCAATGTAGCCGATCATCTTTAGCACGGCTCGGCTACTGATGATCCGACGGCCATTCTTGTCGAAAATAACTTTTTCGACGCTTCGTATCTTGCGATACGAGATTGCTCTCCATACAGTTCTTTTGTATGAAGCAATATGGATTCCATGTCCATATTCTCATGCCTCCTCTGATGTTCGTTGTCCATCGAGGCAAGCAGGAGGCATTTGGCCTTCGCGCTATCAATCTCCCAAGTCTTGCGGATTTCCTTATCCGCGACACTGGAAGTTGGACCAGGGACAGGGGGAGCTTTGGTGGTAAGAAGATACCCCAGCTTGTCGTAAGTGATTGCAATCTTGACATTCCTGAGCCAATCTTTGTAGTTTGGCCCTGTCAGTTTGTTTTTATCTAGGAGTAACTTAAGTCCAGTCATGTCGATTTGGTCGCTGCAATTAGGAGAGAGAAGAAGAAACACTCAGCATGATGCTCTTGCAAGTTTAGAGTGGTTTTTAGTTTGCCTAAACAGGATGGCTCCCACTGTTTCTCGAATCCCTCCTCAAACCATAAAGGAAGAATTAGCCGGGATCAATCCCACCGCACAATACTTGCTTAACCGTTCAGCCAGGCCGGTGTCGGTACTTCGAGGGAGGTTTTCCAACGCTTTCGCGAAGTTCCTTAATTAAAGAACCTCTTTTCCCTGGGGGCGTAGCCCCGCTAACACCTTTCTAGGCACCTACTAGGTTTATAGCATTGATCGTTTAGTGAGAAATTTCCCGAGGAGTAGCATATACTCACAGTAGGATCGGGATCCAAATATCATCGCGTGACAAAACTGAAGGAATCCTACCAGAATCATCACACTCCAAATGGTATGCAAAACTAGCAAGTTTCAGTACTTATGAAACTCCCGATGTGGATTTTTGCCCCATGCTCTTATGACCTTGACTTTGGCCAAAATATCATAAGTCACATGTCAAGTTCTACCCGTCATTATCCAGGTTAATTTGGATCCATCCGTACCTACCCTTGACTTTGGCCAAAATGGCAGTACGACTGTCCCAAACCAACGCATCTATCTATGCTACACATGAACACCCAATAGCTACCAATCACTGTGCCTTGACTTTGGCCAACATACACAGCTTGAATACTATTGACTATTCATGTGAAACGACGGAGGGCTACGGATGGTTTTGGCAAAACCGTGAACGTAGTGAACTTGATATGGTCGATGGAACGAGATAGCTTTTAAAAGGAGTGGCTCAAGCTCCGCATTTAAAAGTTGTTTTTGAAAAGAACCGAGTGGTTTTTCGAAAGTGTTCCAACGACTTTAACTTGGTTTATTATCTTGCATTAGTTCTTTTAATGCGTGATATTCTTGCATTAGTTCTTTTAATGCGTCCCATCATTTAATCCTACCATTGCAGAAAACAACCAAAATATGACGTACGCTTATGCCATTCGCATTCGCCACGGGGCCCCGTCATTACCCGTTAGGTTACTTAACTAACGACAGAGCGGGGGCTGGGCTAGCGCGTCTGTAAAACATAAGCAACGCCTAAATAATATCATATATAGATATACTGCAATGATAAACATTTCAGATCACAGATGAATACATTGGATATACTAGGAATCTGTAATTCGCACGAGCCTGTAACAACAAACAGATTACACGGTCGCGGTGAATAGCCAAAACCCCCCCCCCCAAGACCCCTACGGGTGCGGCAAACTACCCGCCAAGTACCCGAAGCGTAGTAACCTCCCTCATCTCCATGAGTAGGCCACTCGACACTTCGGCATACCCGGTAGTTTGTGCACCCCCTCCATGGGTCTATCCTAGGAGCAAAAACAGTAAAAAGAAATTATACAATGACGGCTACAACCCCGACCCGGTTGTGCGGCCATACAAATAATTATTACATCAATTTACAAATTTACATGAATTGAAAGAAAAGAAAACTCTCGTCTCACAACCCCCGGCTATTCACCCGCGACAATCCAACATATTCATATACACATTCCAGCACATTACAGATCACAGATTTGTATAACCCCCACTAATCGACATATAGCGATTAGTAGACATTCAATACAAATATCACATTACAGAAAAACCCGTTAGCTAAAGTCTTTTAGAAGTTCGATCAAAAATACATATTTTCGGGACCCCAAAATAAAATTTTCGTTCTGGAAAATCTGGGTTGAAAATATATATACTAAAAATCCCAAAATACCCCAATTAGCAAACTGCAAAAAAGAAAACCCATGACCGAGTCAACTCGGTCGCGGATCCGCGGCGAAAGCGTGCTCCCGCCGCGGAACCGCGGCGCTTTGATCGAGTCATGGGCCCAAATTTTTGCAGTTTCTTTAAAAAAGCCTGAGTCGATTTTTGGTGTATTTCAAAAAAGTTTTCCAGCACTTTTAAAATCGACAGAAAGTTTAAAATTCCGGGGTTCGTTTCGGGACTTTTGCGTTGATCGATCTTCTAGATACTTGCTAAAATGTTAGATAGAGTTTAACTAGGCTCTGATACCACTGTAAGTCCATGCTACCTCTCCCGGTACTTCCGGGAATGCGGAATTTGGTAAAAAACGATTTTTACGGAGGTGGTAACATGGACCTAAAACCCGGATCTTGGTTAAACTTCTACCTAACAACCTAACTATGAGTTTCTAGCTACTCGGTTAGGGGGTTATACCTTGCTTGTCTTGAACTCCTTCGTCTTCAAGCTCCGATGGTGGTCCGATTGCTTCTTCTCGTCGTCTCCGTACGCCGAAGATGGATCCACCTGAAAGCTCCAACCTTTAGCTCCTTCTTCGTTCTTTGAAGAAACTAGTTCACTTGGTTTGCTAAACCTAGTGAACTAGAATGAGTAGAGAAGAATTAGAATGGGATTTTTATCTATAGTTCTTGATTCTCAACTCATGAGACAATAGAACCATAGGATCAAGAGAGGGAGCAAGAGGTTGAGGGTGAGAGCAAAAGGAGAGCTCAAGAACAAGAGAGAGAGTGTGCAAGAAAGAATGAGGCTCTCTTTTGTCTTTCACCCTCTCATAATCCAAAGTGATCATAACTCATCATATCAAAAAAAAGTCTTATGTGATGGTTGAAGCAACCATAACCATATCATTTCATGCACTCATTTTACACAAATGAGCAAGTAAACAAAAGTCTTTGCCATGAAATGATGGCTATGGTTATCATGATGGTCAACTAGTCAAGCCTAGTCAACCGGTCAACAAAGTCAACAAGTCAACAAAAGTCAACAAGTCAACAAAAGTCAACAACCATGTCACCATAATACTTAATTAATATAATAGTTAATCACATATCAAATTCTCATTAGGGTTGAGCAAAAAGTCAAATAGTCAACGGTCAACTGTCAACAACCCTAATGAGAATCCGCTGCCTCTGCCTCCCTGTCACCTGTGCATACACACCCGCATCCGCGTTCCAAGGAACACGAATGCAAACTGGATAAATCCAATCCCATAAGGTACACTAGGATCTGGCTTAAACCAAAGCCCGCTAGTGAAAACTGTCCGGACACTGTACGTGCACAAGTGCACGGATGTGACCGAACCCTGTCGCAAAACCATGCGACCTGTCGCAATACCATGCGACCTCTACTCTTTTGCCTAAAGGCGAAAAGCTTTCTGTGTGGGACTCTAAAGACTCGACACTACGCTGGCAGTGGGTTTAATCACAGACCGCAAGCGGCACTAGCTGTGCGTAACGGTCCCCATGTAATGCCGACAAGAAGACCGACGAGGCGAAACCCATCCGAACTCCTACTGAGCCTGAGTGTGACATTCTCCGTACAGTCTGGTCTGTTCGTCTGATACATCGTATGGCGGGCCTAGGGGGTGGTAAACGTCAGTCCCCCAATAGCGGTACAAGTCGTGCCGGAGCGAAGCCCAAAACACCCTGAGATAACACTGGAAACCTACCAGTATATCTCGTTTGCCCTGGCCAGGGACTACTCGTGTAATGGCTCTCCTAGACACAGCGCGATGTCAACCCCCAATACCGGGAGAGACGAATCCTGTCTAACCGTCACTGCCTCCAAGTGCTTCGGGACTGCACCCAACCACTACCTGTTTGCCCGACTCCTTTGAGCCGTGGTAGGGTAGTGATCAAAGGACAGTGGGAACACACTCGAGGCGGAATGACAGTGTCAAGTCAGCGGACTAAGCTGTACTCATGTCACCTGGGAACTGATAACTGACGATAGGTATAATACCAACTAGTCAGTTCCCGACGAGTCCTGTCCAGTGTACCCGTAACCTAACGAGCACCCGCATACTATCTCAAGTACGACGTACTGACGGCTGTGGGACAGACCGTCTCCCACACTGGGATGAGAAGCGCATGCGCTGGTCTACTCCGGAGTATCGATGCCCTGTCTCGATAGTCCTGCGACCAGGGACCTGCATAAGGATGTGCTTATAGATTACCCAGCCCCACTAGTGTGACGGCCATCACATCGCTGGTAATCAAGCAAAGATCCTAAGGGCTCTACTAATGTGTATAGGCGATATACAAAAATAAACACATGTACACATTGAAGTAGAAACAAACCAAGTAGCATACTACTATTTTGAGCAAGATTGTATATACAAGGTGAATATCCCAAGCTTCTATTAAGTAATATACAAACCAGTATGATACAGTAATGGCCTCTAGGGCATATACACTAACAGGAGCGAGGATTGCATCATGAGATGATGACCCAACTAGTTTCGACCAGGCCATCAGGAGTGGGACTTTGTAAGAATGGCTGGATGCTTAGCGATCTGAGATGGAATCCTTATACACCAACAAAGTATGGACTTTAGTTGCTATATCTGAAGGGTTAAATCCCCATCAGGAGCAAGTATATCTTGAGAAGATTACTTGGTGTAGATGGAAAAGTTGAGACTTTCAAAACTAGACTTGTTAAAGGTTTTCGTCATCGACCAAGCGTGGATTATGATGAAACCTTTTCAAGTGGCTATGCTTAAGTCCATCCAGATCCTACTTGCCACGGCTACATACCATGACTACGATATCTGGCGGTTGGGTGCCATGACTGCTTTTCTAAATGATGTTTTAGAAGAGAACGTCTATAAGTACACAGCCAGAGGGCTTCGTAGACAGTGGGAGCAGCGGAAACGTGTACAAGATGCTTTATAGAATAAAGCAGGTATCGCGGAGATGGAACATCTGTTTTGATGTGTTAGTCAAAGAGTTTGATATCATCAAAATGGAAGATGAACCTTGTATAAACAAAAAGGTAGTAGGGAGTATGGTGATGATCCTCGTAGAGTACGTGGATGACATACTCTTGATAAGAAAGAAGTTTCCTATGCTACGCTCGGTCAATCTCCGCTTATCACAATGATTCTCCATAAAGGATCAAGATGATACCTCCTAAATCCTGGATTTTGGATCTATGAGATAGATCTAATTGGATGTTAGGATTCTCACTAGTTGTAGTGAGATGGTATCAACCGATCCTGGGAAGAATCACTGGAAGGGTTCCAGGGTGATAAGGACGACTGAAAGTCAGTCACAGGCATTGTCTTTACCCTCAGTAAAGGGACGGTATGTTGGAAGAGTTCCAAGCTAGATACCGTGACATACTAGACGATAAAGGCTCGATACATCGCTACTTAAGATGCTACCAAAGAGGCTGTTTGGGTGTATAATAGTTCATGAGATGAACTTCGTTCCTCCCATTGTGTGACAATGGAGTTGTGGCTTATGCCAAGGAACGCCGGTCCCATCAGTGATCCAGACATATTCTAAGGCAGTATTACCTGATCATGGAGATGGTTGACCTCCAGGGGATCGAGGTGAGGAGAGTAGACTCAGAGGACAACACTGCGGATCCACTCACAAAGGCCTTTTCCCAGAAAGAGATTTTTATGGGATGGTTGAGTATGAGATACTGCAACCACTGCTATCAGATGGCCCTAGTGCAAGTGGGAGATTGTTAGTTATATGTATGCCCTAGAGGCCATTACTATACATAGGATGTATATTGTAGTGGATGCTTGGACATATATAGGAAGGACTTTCTTGCTCGACATGATAGTATGCTATCTGGTTGATCTTTACCTTAACGTGTAAACTGATTGTCTCTCTGTTACATGTTGGTAAAGCCCTTAGGATGTGTACTTGACTACCTGGACTATGATGTGGATCATACTAGTGGGGACATGGTAGTCCATAAGTACATCCTTCAAAGTCCCTAGTCGTGGGTGTATCGAGACAGGGCATCGATATACCAGAGTAGACTAGCGTATACCATCTCGACCCATACAGATGGGCGATGGATGATCCCATATCCATTGGTGTTTGACATCGGAGATGATATACGGGTGCTCAGTGGAGACTGGGTATACTGGACGGACTCGCCGAGAACTCCCAGATGGTATTATACCTTATGTCAGATGGCAGTTCTCTGGTGACACTGGTACAGAGTAGTCTGTTGACCCGAGATCGTCATAGAGTCTTGTGTGGTTCCTACTGTGCTTTGATTTCCACCTTACCACGTCCAAGAGGGCGTGCAAAACGGTGGTTTTTGGGTACAGTCCCGAGTCACATGGAGGCAATGAGCGATAGGAGGGGATTCGTCTCTCCCGGTATAGGGAGTTGATGTTGCGCTGTGTTCGATTGGCTATGACCGGAAATCCCTGGCCAGGGTTGCTGAGATTTACTGGTAAGTGTTACCAGTAGTTTCTCGAATTGTTATAGACCTCATATCGACATGACTTATCGAGCTATTTGGGTCTGACGTTTACCACCCCTAGGCGAGATATGCGACATATCAGACGATCAGACCGGACTGTACGGTAGTGTTACTGGTTGGATTCACTGGAGTGTGAGCGGGCTTGCTCGTCGATCATCTGATCGCTTAATACCCGGGTGGCCGTTACGTTTAGCAGACCGCTTGCGGCTTGTGGGTGTTTGATATGATCAACACCTGCTGTCGGCGTATTGACGAGTCTTTAGAGTCCTACACAGAGGTTTCCTGGCTCAAGCGAAACGAAATAGGAGCGCATATGTGATATATGCGGGACCGAGAATAATGCGTGTATATGATACCGTATTCTATTCTCGCGATGAATGTATCGAATGGTTATATATGATATAACCTAGTTATCGAATCGAGGGTTGATTCGATAAGCCGATACATTAGATACTAGTCGGTTATATGCGATATGACCGGATCGTTAAATCAAGTGTTGATTTGATGATTTAATGCATAATTATATATTTGATATATTACTTTGCATTAACTAGTATTGGTTCACTTTAAATGGATTTTCTCACTTGATGTGCACATTGTATATGTGATATACTTTTGTACACTAGTTTGTATCATGTTTGATGATACTTGCTCACTTGGGTTTGTGTAAAGATTAAACCATGGTTATATGAATGGTTAGGGTTTTGATTATTTACTTAGTTATTTATTTATATATTCATTTAGGAAATTATTAAGGATGGTGGCTTATTTTGTTTTTATGTTGAAGCTTCTTGAAGCTTTGAACAAGTCCACCATTCTTATCTCATCCTTAACCCTAACCATTCCAACTAACCTTGGTTTAATCTCTATACTTGACCATGGTTTAAATTATGATAAGTATTCATTTTCTTTTCATTTTAAAATAACTTATCATAATATTAGCTTCTTCTTCTTCATCTTCTTCAATGAAGAAAGCTTGACTTCATCAATGGTGATTGATGAAAAAGAGTGAGAAATCCAATTCTAAAGTGAACCCACTTCCTATTTCTTCATCCTCTACCTCTTGCCAAGTAGTATAGGGTGTTTCCTTCACAAGTTATCATGGCTTGGTGAAGGTGGAGCTTGATCTAGTGATGCCTCGACGTAGATCATCTTCGGCATCGTCGTCGATGACCTAGCCCGCTCTTTCTCCGATGAAGCCGATGCTAGAGCCCTGGATCCGTTTTGGACAGCGAGGAGACATCATCACGGAGCTATGGAGGTGGAGCAACGGATCTACAATGGTTGTATTTCCGTATACCATTTAGTTAAGTTGTTAACTAGGTTCTTTTTCGCCTAAACTTCTAGCCAACGATCCGTATTAGGGTTTCTCGGCACCCTTAAAATTTGAAATTGGCATGGTTGATGCCTTGTGAGACCTCTTGAGAGTGCCTAGGGACCCTACAGGTTGTTTGGCATTCATCAAGGTCATAGCACGCTAGGGGTAAAAGTATTATTGGGAATTTCAAGTGTTGAAATTTGCAATGAGATTGCATACCTTCTATGAGATAGTTGGATCCCGATACCCACTGCGAGTAAAAGTTACTCCTGGGAAAGTCTTACACATTACAATTAGCTTATCGAGTAGGTGTCTAGAAAGGTGTTAACGGGTGTTTCCCCCAATCAGAGCAAAGCTCTGCTGGAAATTCAAAATTCAAATTTTGAAGCAACGCTTCAAATACCGGGCACAACGCGCCACGTGTCAAAAGCTGATACGGCAGCGCAGCGCCCAAGGCAGTGCGCCCAATCAGAGCAAAGCTCTATTTTAAGTAAAATTAAAGGAAGCAACGCTTCAGTTGCACAAGCACTGCGCTGCGCGACACGTGTCAGCGCAGATGCGCTAGCGCAGTTGCGCTGCGCTGGGCGCTGCGCGACACGTGTCAGCGCAGATGCGCTAGCGCAGTTGCGCTGCGCGACACGTGTCAGCGCAGATGCGCTTGCGCAGTTGCGCTGCTCGACACGTGTCACGCGCTGGGACATCTGCGCCAAACATAATTAAAATTCTAAAGAAATCTTTTTTGTTCTTGTTAAAACAAGAAGATTTTCTTCTGTAAAACAGAAGCCCTTGGATCAAAGATCCAACGGTGGGGAAAATTTCCCAAATCACTCAGAGAAAGATCTCTTTAACAAATTTAACTAATTTATGAGCACTATAAAAAGGACCCTAGGCCTCAATTCAAAGGCATCAACATTTTCTGAGAGAAAAAAAAGAGAACTTTGAAGAATTCCTCAAGAGCAAAAAACGTAAAAACCTTCAGAAAAAGAGAAAATTCTCTTAAAAACAGATCATTGATCTAAAAAAAAAATCAATGATCTTCAATAAGAAAGAAAACTAACTAATAATAGTGCTTTGCACTTGCTTATGAACCATTGGTTCCTTGAAAACAAGAAAAAATTGTTTTCTTTGATTTAAAATCGATCAAAAGATAAAACAGTGCTCTGCACTTGCAAGAACTGCGCTGTTGCGCTCCTGTATTGGCGCAAGCCACCAGGAAGCGCCACGTGTCAGTAGCGCAGCAGCGCAGCGCACTGACACAGCGCACTGCGCTGTTGCGCTTGCGCTCGCCAGAGCGTGACACGTGTCACCACCATATGAGCTTGCGCTCATTACTTGGCGCAAAGCGCCTGACAAACCACGTGGGGCACTGTCAGAGTACTTAATGCTCTGCATTATTAAAGAAAAGGGACAGAGCCCAATTAAAAGGCCTAACAAGCCTAATAAAAAATGCTATGCATTTTAAAAAGGGCAGAGCCCAAACAAAATAGATGCTCTGCATCATTTATAAAGGGCAGAGCCCAACTAAAACAAAGGAAAATAATGCAGTGAAGGGGCAAGGCCCTAGCACAAGTCCAATAGGCCAAAGATAAAAGAATATTGAAACTGGACTTAGCCCAGTCGTGGCCATAAGTCCTCAAATTAAATTAACTGAGCACGGCTGCTCCCTAAATCAATTTACATCCGGTTCGAGGGTACATCTCCGAACTCCTCTGACACCTATCGTTGTAATTCCTCAACGACGTCAGAGAGGTGACGGGTCCCAACGACCACACATGAATACGGACTGCAAGGTCCTTAATCTCGTGGACCGGAACGTCCCTAAACTAATGCTGGACCGGAACGTCCCTAAACTAATGCTGGACCGGAACGTCCCTAAACTAATGCTGGACCGAAATGTCCTTAAACTAATATTGGGCCGAAATGTCCTTAAACTAATGATGGACCACCACGTCCCTAAACTGGCGATGGACCGAAATGTCCTTAAACTAATGACGGACCACCACGTCCCTAAACTGGAATGCGGACCACCATTTCCCTAAACTGGAATATGGACCGCAATGTCCCTAAACTACCTATGGACCACTACGTCCCTAAACTGGAACAATAGAGCCTCCAAATGCTCTTTTGCCGGATCCAAACGATCCCGTTTAAGTTGATCTTAGACCCCAAACACGGCTAACGTATCCTTAAACATTCAAATGGACTATAAAACTCCAAATCGACTTTGGTTCGAGGGTACATCTCTGAACTCCTCTGTCTCTGAACTCCTCTGACACCTATCGTTGTAATCCTTCAATGACGTCAGAGAGGTGATGAGTCCCGACGGCCAGATATTAAATGGATTATCCCGTTAAGTTGATCTTAGTCTCAAACAGTACTATCGTATCCTTAACGAACGTTTAAGTTGATTTTAGCCGCAACGCGGCTAACATATCCTTAAACTAAAAACACCAAACCCAAATCTAAGTAAATATGGATTTGGACTAATCCATGTCCTACGGGCGACGGCATTACTCAGTCTCCGTATACAATCCCGAGCAACCACAAACAAAACAAAGACACACGACACGAAGTGAAATTCTGGAGAAGGAGAAAGTTTCTACCGCGATGCGGTAGCGTAATTAACTGCAGGGGCTTGCGCCTGCAGGGAAGAGCGTCCCCATAATAAAAAACCCCTCAAGCGAGGGGGAATCTGACGAAGTCTGCTATATCAGCCGCATCCGTCTAAACCTCCGATACACGGTGCCATAAATCAACTTGGCATCTTCGGAGAGGTGGACGGATAAAACCAAATAGCAACTGCCCCGAATCTCAGCGTCAGGACATCGCAGTCTTGTGCGCCGCCATTCAGAGGGGAACAGATTCTGGCACGCCCGATGGGACCTTTTCCTCTTTCCACTCCACACTTCGTGTGTCGTCTTCTCGAACCAGTCGCGGTTTGTTAATGGTTGCCTTCGGATTTCAAGTTACTAAGATTTGGTCTTTTGCCTGGCGCAGAACTCAAGATTCAATGGCCTCTAATTGCACCAACTGCTCGAAGTGCCACTGCAACAGACGCTCCACCTCACTGGGAGGTGTAGCATATGAGCCCCAAGCGGCTTCCTTCCTCACTCTGCCAGTAGACCAGGTGACCCAGGCCACCACTGGCCTGTTCTTCGGGACCATGATCCCACCTAGAAGCTTCTCTGAGCCAATACCTGCACCGGAAATGAACAAGAAGTCGGTCTTCGATCGGCTTACTGCTATGACGACCCCTGTCAACGGGTCGCCCACTACCAAACCGACAGCCTCTGTTTTCACCAGGCTAAATCAGAACTCTAAATTGGCTGTCCCAAGGAAAGCAATAACTGCTGCTCCAGAAGTCATCAAGGCGGCTTCCCCTGTCAAAGAGTCAGTCTTTTCAAGACTGACGATTCCTGCTCCTGCCCTTGCCCGAGGATCTGTCTTCGACAGGTTAAATATCACCCCTCAAAAGACAACCTCAGTCTTTAAGAGGTTAACACCAGCCGCGCCTCATTCAGACAGGGGGCAAAAAGAAGCAACCTCTATCTCCGAGCCAGTCCCAACGGCTCGTCGTGCTCGACGTCGCCACTGGCAACGAGTAAGGAAGGCAAGGGGCAACTCCTCCTCAGGGCTAACTCCACCGGCTCCAGTGGTGGAAGTCAATGCTGCTGTTCCAACTGGGAACAGCTTTGAACTGCTGAGAAGGGTACGGAAGAACTCTCCAACCGCTACATTGAAAAGATCTCCTCCGCCCGCGGAGAGGGTTCCGGAAACGAAGCAAGAACAGCCCCCTCAACGGCTGTCCCCAAAAATTTATAAAGTTTGGAGGAGAGTTCAAGACTCCGTGATTGACCCAGGTCGCTCTCGTCAACAGAAAAAGGCGAAAGTGGAAAAAGAAAAGGACCGTCCGATCAAACAGGAAAGGATGACAGTCGCTAGGGTGCCCACTGCAATGGCCCCTCCAACCTCAACGGCCCACAAAAGAAGAAGGCCGGAGAAAACCCCCACGCCCGTGGCAAATGCCAAAGGTGGTGAGCCTAAACGCCTTAAGTTCGGGGGCATGATAGTTCATACAGTTTATGTGGCATCGGGAAAGGAGGATAGCCGCATATCAACAGGTCATAGACCGCACACGAGGTCAGAGACCAAGGCTCAGGAGCAGCAGCAGAAGCTCCAAGAAATGATGAACGCCATGGCCGCACTTACAGGGCCAAAAGAAAACCCTGAAACGTCCTCGGATGAACGCCAAGAGGAAGAAACCGACGCCGAATTCCTTCGTCGGATATTGGAAAAGAAGGACAAAGAGGTTGCTGAATAAGCAGCCAACATACAGCGTATGGGCCTCCTCTTCCAAGACATGATAGGGATGATGATACAACAAGATCCTCCGACTGAAGAGCCCCCGATCGTCCTTGGAGATGATAGGGGTGAGACATCAAATTCTCCGCCAGCCCTATCAACAGCTAAGGAGGATACAATCTCTAAAGCTGATTTGGACGAGTACATAGCCCACAAATACGGGTTCATCATGCGACCGAAGCAGCCGGCCAGGTCATAAAAACGGGGCGGCCATATCCAAGTTGGTACGACCAAATCAAGTACCCGCCAGGTTACACAATTCCCAAGTTCCATGTCTACAAGGGGACGGGCAATCCTCACCAGCACGTTGCCCAGTTCAGGGCGCTCTGCGGCAACACCGGTGGTGATGACAAGCTTTTACTTCGCCAGTTTATTGGAAGTTTATCGGATACGCCGTTCGAATGGTACTCTGAGCTCCCGAACGACTCTATTAAAACCTTCGCGGAGATGGAGCTGCTGTTTACTCAGCGTTTTCCAAGTGCCAGTGAACGTACCCCGATGACGGCACTGATTAACGCCAGGATAAAACCCGGCGAGACGTAGGTTCAGTACGCTATACGATGGCGGAACTTATGGTCAAAGTGTGAGCAGCGCGTTGAAGAAGCTCCCGCGGTGGGTATGTTTGTGGAAACCCTTGATCCGCAAGCAACCATCTCACAATTTATGATGTTTTTCAAGCCAACTACCTTCCAGGCCTTGATTGACAAACTAGCGCAAATGGATCAAATGGGCCATAAACCCCCTCTTCCAAGGCCGGACTCCCGAAATGACAAAGGGAAGGGAAAAGCGATCGTCGTCGCTAATGCTCAACAACAACCGAGCGACTCGAAGCCGGTTGCTCGTCAAAATAATATGCGCCCGTACGTACCCCTTGAGGATAGGATGGGACGTCCTTATTTCTTTCCCCGCGATAAAACAAGGAGGTTATTCGAGCTGGCATTGCGCAACAGACTCATAAATCTGCCGGATCCAAAACGTCCGTTGCAACCAAGCGACGTCAACGAGCCCAACTACTGTCCTTATCATTGAGTGCTAGGCCATCCGATCGAAGATTGCTACGTTTTCAAGAATTGTCTTGAAAACCAGTACCGACAGGGCAAGTTCGCGTTATCTGACAAATGGAAGGTGAATCCCCCGCAGCCCCACACCTCTAAGGGGACGAATACGCCGGGGGCAACATGCTCCGTCATTGAAGAAGCTCCTTGGGAGGTTGTATTATCAGCCAGGACAAAGAGGATGCTAAACGATCTTCAGACATGTCCAGCGATCAAGTGGATGAACCCGTTGGAACCGCAGGTCATTGAAGGGATGTTGAAGCCACGTCCAACTCCAAAGATCGATGGTGGTGGTTCAAGCACTTGCAGCCAGCCGTCAAAATCTGCGAAAAAGAAGAAGAAGAAATCTAAGAAGCCCGTGAAGCCTGGCGACAAGCGCACGGACTTACAAAAGCAAATTGACGCGCTGGATGAATACAACCAAAAGGCACGGACTCCCATTACGCTCCAAGAGTTCCTCAATCACATCTTTCAAGAAGAAGATGAGGGAGAAAGTTCATCAGATGAATCCGAGGAATATGTGGCGAGCTGTCATATGATTTCCCATTCGATCACGAACGATGAGGAGGCTCCTTGCACCGAAAAGCTGGGGGCAGATCCTGAACCAAAAGTTCTGGGGCCATCAGATGAAGTAATTTACGCATTCCTTAATGAAGCTCGGTTGAAAAGTAAAGCTGATCGGGAGCGCTAGGCGGCTATATTTGAAAGGGCCAAGCGCCAGCAACTTGATGAAGGAGCTGAGACGATCCCGTTGGAGCTGAACACCTCCGCTACCGACAAAAGCCAATTCAAGATGAGGAAAAAGCTTGCTAAGGCGATATCAATGGGCATGAAGCTACCATCCTCTGAAGGAAACATCACTGGTGAAATGGAAACGCACCCCTCCTATTGCTTATATCATCAAAAGATTTCGCACCCCACTCAAGAGTGCAAAGCTTTCGATAGATGGTGGCAAGGATATGTTGCTCATCGACAACGCTTTAAGCGGGAAAAGCGTAAAACTCGTCGAGAGCAAAGAAATACGACCGAAGGGCTTAAAAGAACTGCTGGCGATTGTTGCATGGTTAACACCAGTAGATCACAAGTGCCTACATTCGGGAGTGATTCTGATGAAGAGATAGAACTTGCCCTTCTCTTTAAAGAGTCCGCTTCGAGAAAAGAAGAAGAACCGAAGGTTTGCGAAAATATCCGGCTACGTAATCGCACGCTGCCCGAAAAGAACCTCGAACCCTCGAACAAAAAAGATAAAGGGAAAGAAAAGGCCTCTGAAGATATCGTCTTAGATGACCAAGTGGTGGAAGAGCTAGCTGCCAAAGACCCGCCAAAGAAGAATAAGGTGGATTACAACGTCTTAGCACATCTGAGGAAGCTGCCCTCACAGCTCAGCATTCTTGACGGCCTTTCGCTATCAAAAGAGGCGAGAGATTCGTTGAATATGGCGCTCCAAGACCCAGAACAATTCCAAGCATGCCTGGCCGAGGAAAAGATGAAGGATGAATTGGAGGAAGTGCACACAGCCGATGTCACTTTCGGCGACGAGGACCTTCTCTTTGGGACGTGCGGGCACAATCGCCCCCTCTATGTCTCGGGATACTGCCATGATATAAAGATAGGCAAAATCCTGATCGATAACGGATCTTCCGTTAATCTCCTTAATGTACGGGTCTTAAAAGAAATCTGCATGAGCGTCCAGCACCTTGCTCGGGATAAGATCACCATCTCCGGATTCGACTCCCAATCGTCAAAGACTCTTGGATCTGTGATACTGACGCTACGCTTTGGGCTGCTCGTCACGGACATTAAGTTCCACGTCATAGACGCCAAGACAAGCTACAGCACTTTGCTCGGCCGACCATGGTTACATGAGTACAACATCATCCCTTCTACACAATATCAGTGTATGAAGTATTTTAAGGATGGTTTCGAGTATACCGTGACGGGAGAACTGAACCCGTTCTCTGTGAACGAGGTCCGCAAATATGAAGACGCCAAATACTTCTTACCGGATTTTGAAGACACAGAGAAGTGTCACAAGCTGGAGAATAAAACTAACGCTACCATCCCTGTCTTCGGCAGCGATACTGAGGAGGAAGAGGAGATGTTTATTCGGGTCCGCCCCAACACAACAAGCCGGGACCATCGGCTCCTACATTGATCTTTGGCAGCGACTCGGAAGATGAAGTCCATGCTGTATTCTCTGCTCGACCTTCAATACAAACGTCCGCTGACGAAGAGCAAAGTCTACAAGTCGCCATATTGCCGCTTAAACACCATAAAGAACTGGATGCACTTAATATCTACAGTGTAGAAGAGTTGCGGACATTCTATATCCCTCCCAGGAGAGAGAGCGAGAAAGCAATTCTGTTTTACCGCTCTGAAGAAACCAAGGTAGAAAAAGAAATCTGGCATGGCGCGGATTCTACGCTCGACAGGCTTCTGCCTATCCGTCTCCCTAGATATTATACGGAAGGTTTGAAAAAGCTGCTGAAACGCCACGGGATACCCTTCAAACAGACCGTTAGAAAGGCCAAATTCTATGACATGATCTGGAACGTCCCCGGGACTCAACGCAAACTGCCTAACGGGAGAATGGAAACAAAAGGGCTTGGATACATCCGTTCGAAGAAACGAGAGTTACTACCCGGCTGCTACGTCGTGCACGACTTCAACGAAGAAGCAGATGCTCAATGGAACAACGCTGATCCTGAGACAGTAAAAGTTCCTGATGCAAAAGTGCCCAGTCCGTCGTTTGAAGAACAAATGGACAAGCTTATAAGGGAAGCAGGTCAAAAAGTCTGGGACAACCATAACCGCGAAATGGCCATCTACGAGAAAGCCAGAACGCAACGCCTTCTCCAACAGGCCGTAAAGGATGAAAATGCCGCTCCTTGTCAACCTGTTATAAAGAAGGCTCGGCGCAAAAGCAGAAATAAGTCGAAAGGCCAAAAAGGCGCTCAACAACAACAAAGCAGGGCTAAGAAGCCACGCAAACGGGAGTTGAGCGTTATTGATCTATCCCTCATGAAGAAAATGGGTCGAGCGTACTCGTTTCCTCGGGACAAGACGAAGAAGATACTTGATCTTGATCTAAAACATCAAATGCTTACATTGCCGGAGTCTAAACATCCCGAACGAGCGGGCGAACTCTCACACCCGGACTATTGCTCTTACCATCGAGTAATAGGGCATCCTCTTGAAGATTGCTTCACCTTCAAGAATTGGGTTGAAGATCAGTATCAGCTTGGCAAATTCACTCTGTCTGACAACTGGAGGGTAGCGCCGCTACAGAAGCACGAGCCCAAGGCCACGAAAGAAGAACCGGTTCCACATTGGGATCGGAAGCGAATTCGCACTTGTCACATGATTACAATATTAAAAGAAGAGCCCGAGGACATAGATGAGCTCCCTTGGTGCTTCGAAAACAGCAGCGACGAGATAATCTCAGAATTCCCACAAGCGCCAAAAGAGCTGGAAGATGGAATCCATACCACTGCAGATAACCTCAAGAAGATTGAGTTGGGGACAGCGAATGACCCGCGACCGACATTCATCAGCGAGCTGCTATCTGAAGAGAAGGTGGCTTTACTAAAAGACCTGCTTATGCAGCATAGAGATTGCTTCGCATGGAACTATTCCGAAATGCTGGGACTAGATCCAGAAATTGCCGTGCATAAATTGGCAATATCCCCGGACGTCAAGCCAGTCAAACAGGCACCGAGAAGAATGCGGCTCGAGCTTGAGATGAGCATCAACGCCGAGGTCAAGAAGATAATCGACTGTGGCTTTATTTAGGAGGTTCAATATCCGGAATGGATCGCCAACATTGTCTCGCTGATGAAGAAAAATGGGACAGTGCGCATATGCGTGGACTTCCAGGATCTCAATAAAGCCTGCCCGAAAGACGATTTCCCAGTGCCAGTCACCGAACTGATGATAGACAACACGTCCACTAATGAGGTTTTCTCCTTCATGGACGGCTCGTCAGGTTATAATCAGATAAAAATGCATCCCGAAGACCAGAAGCACACAGCCTTCAGGACCCTTTTGGGAATATTCTGTTATAAAGTGATGCCCTTCGGATTAAAGAACGCCGGTGCCACTTACCAAAGGGCCATAACGAAGATCTTCGATGACCTTATACACGAAATCGTCGAATGCTATATTGACGATCTCGTAGTTAAAAGCAAATCATACGAGGAACATCTCGAGCATCTGAAGATCGTATTTCAACGCCTTCGGCAATACAACTTGAAGATGAACCCGCTCAAGTGTGCATTCAGAGTTTCCTCAGGCAAATTCCTAGGATTCATTGTTCGACACCGAGGTATTGAAATAGATCCGTCAAAGATGAAAGTGATCATGGAAATGCCTCCGCCGAGAACTCTCAAACAGTTGCGATCTCTCCAAGGGAAGCTCGCATACATACGGCGATTTATAGGCAACCTTTCAGGGAAGTGCCGTCCCTATAGCCACCAGATGAAGAAGGGAACCCCATTTGTCTGGGATCACAAATGCCAAGGCGCACTGGACGAGATCAAGCAGTACCTGCAGAACACTCCATTATTGGATGCTCCAGTTAAGGGAAAGCCTCTCATTCTTTACACGACCGCCCTCGAAGGTTCCTTAGGTGCATTGTGGGCACAAGAGAACGATCAAGGGAAGGAAAGAGCACTCTACTACTTAAGTCGAGTCCTGCTGGGGGCAGAAAGCAACTACTCTCCCATTGAAAGACACTGCCTGGCGTTGATCTTCGCGATAACAAAGCTCAGGCACTATGCATTGGGGCATGAGGTCCGTCTCATTTCGAAGGTCGACCCCCTTAAATATTTAATGTCAAAGGCCATACTGACAGGTCGACTCGCTAAATTGGCTCTGCTCTTGATGGAGTTCTCGATAACGTATCAACCTCTCAAGGCAGTGAAAGGCCAGGCCATCGCCGACTTCCTTGCTGAGCATCCGATACCCGCCGATTCTCCTCTGAGCTGCGATCTACCAGACGAGCATGCATTCGACGCAATCGACGGTGGTGATACCCGATGGGAGCTCTTTTTCGATGGAGCATCTTCCATGAAGAAGCGCAAACAAAGTGCCCCTATAATCAAATCGGGGGTAGGCCTCATCTTCGTGACTCCATAAGGAGGGATAATGCGTTTCGCTTTCTCCTTAACAGAGCCGAGGACGAATAATGAAGCCGAATACGAAGCTCTGATAGCAGGCCTCAAGATCGCCATCGACATGGGAATTGAAAATCTCCTCATATACGGGGATTCTCAACTGGTCGTTAGTCAAGTAAACGGCGACTACCAAACATGCAAGCCGGAGTTGGTAAAGTACGGCAAAAAGGTGCAACAACTGTTGACCCAAATTCCTTCCTACACTTTGGAAAACATACCGCGCGCGGAAAACAGCAAAGCAGACACATTGACCAAACTTGCTAAAGTACTGGCTGACGAGAATCTCGATGACGTTAGAATCATGGTACAAAGCCGTCAAGTGCTTGCCCCAGCAAAAATATCTCCGGAATCATCCGAAGAGAAGGGAGCGACTGAACAGATGACCCTACAAATAAAAGAACGAAGGAAGGCTGAGGATTGGAGGGAAGTCTTTATAGACTACTTTAAGTCCCACCGAATGCCCGGAGATGCGTCCACAAGACATCAGCTCATGAAACGAGCTCTGTCTTTCTCCTTCGTCAACGATACTCTGTACAAGAGGTCATTCAATTCTCTGTGGCTGAGATGCCTAGGACCTGACGAAGCAGAAAGAGTCGTTCAGGAAGTTCACGACGGACTCTGCGGTTCTCACCAAGCGGGCCCAAAGATGAAGTTGAAGATCAAACGGATGGGCTACTACTGGCCTACAATGATCCAGGACTGCCTCGAATATGCGAAGAAATGCCACTCATGCCAAATTCATGGGGACTTCATCCATCAGCATCCAAATCCGCTACACCCGACAGTGGCTAGCCGGCCATTCGAAATGTGGGGAACTGATATAGTCGGCCCCATCGAACCAGCATCGTCTAGGGGACATCGTTTCATCCTGGCAACGACTGACTACTTCTCCAAATGGGCAGAGGCAGTATCGCTGAGGGACGTAAAGACGGAGAATATTCTCCACTTCTTCAAGACGCACGTCATATATCGGTTTGGAACGCCAAGACGGATCATCTCCGATAACGGGCCAGCCTACAGAAGCCACAAGATCAGTCGCTTCGCGCAACAGTACAATATAGACTGGAGATATTCCTCAGTTTATAATCCACGAGCTAATGGTCTAGCCGAGGCCTTCAACAAGACTTTGACAAAGATCATAAAGAAAACGGTATTCCGAAATAAGAAGGATGGCACGAAAGACTGCAAGAAGCTCTTTGGGCGTATCGAACTACGTTCAAGACGGCCACGAACACAACGCCGTACGCGTTGGTGTTCGGTACAGAAATAGTACTTCCCCTCGAGATAAAGCTACCCTCTCTACGAATGGCAGTCCACTACGAGCTGACGAACGAAGAAAATGCTAACCTTCGGCTTGAGGAGCTTGATGCCCTTGAAGAAACACGGCTCATAGCGCAACAAAATCTGGAAGCTTATAAAGCAAAGATAACGCGCTCATACGAAAGATTGACCCGACTGAGGACATTCCGCCAAGGCGAACTCGTGCTAGTGGTCAAAAGGCCTATAATCCCCAATTGCGCCAAGCGGGGAAAATTCGAGCCAAACTATGAAGGCCCGTACATCATAGATAAGGTCTACCAGGGTGGGGCCTATCTACTCATGGACATGCACGGTGAAAGGCCTTTTAGGCCAATAAACGGTCGCTTCTTAAAGAGATACTACGCTTAATGAGCCACAGCCTAGGTCAATGATAGATGACGACGACTATGTCCGCTCGCTATCTTCCTAAGCCCAAACTCTATCAGCAGTAACCGGCCTTCTCAAAGTCGGACCGAAATGTCCTTAAACTAATAGTAGACCGAAACGTCTTTAAACTAATACCGCAGCATCCTTAGGCTGACGAGATGAATAAAAAATAAATAAAAAAAATATAATAAATAAAAACGGTATGTCCATAAGCAAAAAGGGCATGGATGAAAACCCGAAAGGGCTCTGTGAGTAAAAACAGCAAGGCTACCGGCGAGTTTTTGTGAAAACCCGAAAGGGCGCGACCTCGTAAAAAAACGAGAAAAAGAAAATAAAAAGAATAAAAAAAACGGTATGTCCATAAGCAAAATGGGCACGGATGAAAACCCGAAAGGGCTCCGTGAGTAAAAACAGCAGGGCTACCGACGAGTGTTTGTGAAAACCTGAAAGGGCGCAACCTCGTTAAAGGACACTTATAGGGTCCTCTCGACCTTGTAAGGAGAAACCACCTGCGTGAGATCCTTACGACTCACAAGGGAGCAACACACTTAGGGATCCCCACGATTCCTAAGGAGAAAATACACTTGCGAGATCCTCACGACTCGTAAGGAGAACTCTCTTATGGGACCCTCACGGCTCATAAGAGTTGAAAGTCTTAAGTTACAGAGACCTAAACCTGTGCTTAAGCAACTCCCACAACTCCCGATATTGCCCTATAAGTGGCTCAATACTGACCCTTGTATACAATCCACGGGCGCGAATAAACATTTCCCTAACCAAGATCCATCCGTGACTGGGGATATGTTCGCACGACCCTTGTAAGTCCTCTCGATTTACAAGGAGAAAACCCTCCTGTAGGATCCTTACGACTTACAGAGGAAACAAACACTTAGGAATCCTCACGATTCCTAAGAAGAAAATACACCTATAAGATCCTCACGACTTGTAGGGAGAAATAACTTTGTGAGACCCTTACGGCTCATGAAGTCAAAGCCTTAGACGACAGAACCCTAACCCTGGTCGCTAAGCTACCTTTGTTCAACATCGACGGAGGCAGATGATGATTCGCTCCTGGTAATAACCCAGTTGTAGTGGTGCTGATGCCGAAATCGGTGTCTAATTCCAGGTTTAGGGCGGAAAGCCAGTAGGCCGTACATGCATACGGAATAGCCAAAATGATTGGGCAACTTGCAATAAAAAGCAGCAAGTAAAAATGTATACATGCAAAATAGCCGAAATGATTGGGCAACTCGCAATAAAAAGCAGCGAGTAAAAATAAAATAAATAGCCGAAATGATAGGGCACCGCGAAAAATAGCCGAAATGATTGGGCAATCGCGACCTTCGCGATATAAAAGCGGAAATGATAGAGCATCACGGAAATAAAACAAAAAAAAAGAATGATGATAAAACTTTGGCCCTACAGTTAAGATCACATCGATCCCTGTATACAATCGAAGGGCATAAACAAAGAGGCAATCATACTTTCCCAACAGGCTCCGCCAGAAGACGAAGCCAAATCTCGACGGTTCAGTCCAATTCCGAAGAAACCAATGTCTTCAGCAAACTCCTCGACTCACGGATACAAACACTCCTTGACAAGAGCCTCCTGATCCGCGTCGACTCGCAGAGCCACCAGTGCCTCCGTGGGAAATCCTCGACTCGTTTCAAACCCCAAGGAAACAAATAATCCCTAGCAAACTCCTCGACTCACGGATAAAAACACTCCTTGACGAGAGCCTCCTGATCCGCGTCGACTCGCAGAGCCACCAGTGCCTCCGTGGGAAATCCTCGACTCGTTTCAAACCCCAAGGAAACAAATAATCCTTGGCGCTTGGGAAACAAATAATCCCTAGCAAACTCCTCGACTCATGGATACAAACACTCCTTGACTAGAGCCTCCTGATCCGCGTCGACTAGCAGAGCAACCAGTGCCTCCGTGGGAAATCCTCGACTCGTTTCAAACCCCAAGGAAACAAATAATATTTGGCGCTTGGGAAACAAATAATCCCTAGCAAACTCCTCGACTCACGGATACAAACACTCCTTGACGAGAGCCTCCTGACCCGCGTCGACTAGCAGAGCCACCAGTGCCTCCGTGGGAAATCCTCGACTCATTTCAAACCCTAAGGAAACAAATAATCCTTGGCGCTTGGGAAACAAATAATCCCTAGCAAACTCCTCGACTCACGGATACAAACACTCCTTGACGAGAGCCACCTGATCCGCGTCGACTCGCAGAGCCACCAGTGCCTCCGTGGGAAATCCTCGACTCGTTTCAAACCCCAAGGAAACAAATAATCCTTGGCGCTTGGGAAACAAATAATCCCTAGCAAACTCCTCGACTCACGGATACAAACACTCCTTGACGAGAGCCTCCTGATTCGCGTCGACTCGCAGAGCCACCAGTGCCTCCGTGGGAAATCCTCGACTCGTTTCAAACCCCAAGGAAACAAATAATCCTTGGCGCTTGGGAAACAAATAATCCCTAGCATACCCCTCGACTCACGGATACAAACACTCCTTGACGAGAGCCTCCTGATTCGCGTCGACTCGCAGAGCCACCAGTGCCTCCGTGGGAAATCCACGACTCGTTTCAAACCCCAAGGAAACAAATAATCCTTGGCGCTTGGGAAACAAATAATCCCTATCAAACTCCTCGACTCACGGATACAAACACTCCTTGACGAGAGCCTCCTGATCCGTGTCGACTCGCAGAGCCACCAGTGCCTCCGTGGGAAATCCTCGACTCGTTTCAAATCCTAAGGAAACAAATAATCCTTGGCGCTGGGGAAACAAATAATCCCTAGCAAACTCCTCGACTCACGGATACAAACACTCCTTGACGAGAGCCTCCTGATCCGCGTCGACTCGCAGAGCCACCAGTGCCTTATGGGAAGTCCTCGACTCGTTTCAAACCCTAAGGAAATAAATAATCCTTCGCGCTTGGGAAACAAATAATCCCTAGCAAACTCCTCGACTCACGGATACAAACACTCCTTGACGAGAGCCTCCTGATTCGCGTCGGCTCGCAGAGAAACCAGTGTCTCCGCGGGAAAATTCCCGATTTGTCTCAACTTACAAGATGAAGCCTCAGGCAGCAGGGATTAAAAAACTTGCTTCTTGAACAGTGGGACCCTGCAAATCGATCTAGACGATCTCTTGCATACTATTCACGGGTCTTACTCTCCAAAGTCGAATCTCGACAAGGAGGGAAACAACCGCTTACGGGTCCTCTCGACTTGTAAGAGGGAAGAATTCTCTTATAGGATCCTTACGACTTATAAGAGAAAACCACACTTAGGAATCCTCACGATTCCTAAGGAGAAAAACCCACCTACGAGATCCTCTCGATCCGTAGGGAGAAAAGTCTCTATGAGACCCTCACGGCTCATAGAGTTGAAAAGTCTTAGGCAGCAGATCTGAACCTGCGGCCTAAGCCATCGCTATTTCTTAAGAAAGTCAAGATGCGTGCTCTATTATCTGTTGACCATGTTTACTAAGGTGGCGTGCTGATAATAAAAGAAAGAAAAGGCAGAGAAATAACACAAGACATTACAGATGATGTATATCTTTTATTCATAAACTTGGTTGAGCACAGGATACATTGTGCTAAAGAATAAAAAAGAAACATATATACATTTTTTTTTATTCACAAGTACAAACGATACAAGGAGAATTACTGAAAAGGAAACATCTTGCATAGATCTAGCAATTGTTCGCGCAATTCTTTCCTCACTTTCTCCTGATCTGCCGCCACCGCCAGCTCCGCCTCCACTTAGGCCCGTTGCTGCAAGACAGATGCAAGCCGCTCCCTGACGGCCTGATAAGCAGCTTCCCGACCCGGAGTATCGCGCTCAGCTACATCAAGCTTTCGCTTCAAGTTTAGCCCATGGGATATGCGCTCCAGAAGACCCTCGAAGATAGTCTTCACTTGGGCAGCATTCGCTTCAACCTCAGCATGCAGACATGCCATCTCGCTCGAGGTCTCTTGGCATTCCTTTAGCTTTAAAGCTGCTTCTTGTTCCAAGTGGTGGACATAAGAAGTGCTTCCCTCGATCCATGCTGCTCTTTCATTGCTCGCGGCTAAAGTCTCGGGGGCAGTACGCATCGACTCCAGCTTATGCAGGCGAGCCTCGATCTCCATACAATGATTAACCCAAGATGCGATGATACCCTCGTCATGGAAATTCACGAGTATCACCAACATCGGGTTAACCACTATAGCAAAATCCGCAGCAGAAGTAGGGGTCTCGACGTCGAGCTCCTCAATGTAGTCGCTCAACATGCGTAAGCTGTTCGCGGCGCCTTTCGAAGATGGACATCTCAGGAAAGGACCTGCCGGCATGATGATGCGAGACTCGAAGGGCGCCGAGACCGGAAAGACCGCTGAAAAGAAACAGGATGTGATTAGATAACTGTTCAGGGAATAAAAAAGGGGAAAGTCATCAATGTGATAGTCGCCATACCAGCTGAGACAGGTGACAAGGCCGGAAGGGCCGGTGGTGCAACCGATCTTCCTTCTCCCCCTTCGATTTGTAACACTGCAGTCAGGACAAGAGAGAGTTATAAATAATTCTACTACTGAAAAACAAAGATATCACTCAGGGACGGTACTCACCAGCTCCACCAGAGGGAGAGGCGAATTCAGATGGGAAGGAGAAGTATGGGAGCAACACTTGATAGAGATGGTCAAAAAGCACTCCTGAAAGACACAATAGTGTGACTTTAGTACACAAATTATGCGTCTGGAAGATAAGATTAATAAATTGCAAACCCATACATTCCAACATCTTCGAGGGTATGAGAGAGGGTTGAGAGGTGACCACCGCCAAGGCAGTCGTTGAAGGCGCTCCCTCAAGCAGTGGGGCATCGGCGCTGGCTGCACCTGTGTTCCAAGAAAAGTGAACTTGTCAGAAAGAATTGTAAAGTAAAGAAAAAAAGCAACTTGGGGTTTACCTGAGGAGCTCCCGGCTGAAACGGAGGCGACTCCCTCCTCTATCGACATGAGGCCGCCGCCCGTGGCCTCATCACCCGACTCGATGGGGATCGTCGTCGTGCTCGCGTGGCGAGGAGACAGCGGAAGATCGTAGACGGGGAGGGCAATGATTGGAGTATTGCCGGACTCTTGAGAGAGAGCGACTGACTCTTCCCCAAGAGTCGTGCCCATCTCACCCGCTACTTCCTCGGGCTCCGCAATCTCCATCAGCTTATCTGCCGCCACCACAAGGTCGCCGGCCTCAAGCACCTCGTCCGCCACCACCTTGGGCTCAGTTGTAATGATCATTTCATCTGCCGCCACTTCAGGCTCGGTATCAATGACCTTCTCGGCTACAGACCCCCCAACCTCCATCTCAGGCTACGAAGCCTCAGCGACGTTGCCCACCGTCGGCTCAGGTTCGGCAGGCGCCGCCTCCTCTGTTTCCTTGGGTTCAATGGTCTCCGCCTCCCCCTCGGTCGGACTTGGCCCTGCAAGATAAGGTATATAAGAACCGACAGCTTTATGAGTCTTATAATGAAATTCTGAAAGAAGTGCTACCTGAGGCAGACTTGTCGTTAGCCTCTCTATTGGCGCGGATCGTCTGTCTATGAGAGGTAGACAAAGCGACCGGGGACTCTTCTGACGGAGTGTCGGCACGAGGGATGGTGCTTGGGCCCGTTCCCGTAGCCAAAGCAGCCCGGCGCGCCTTCGCCTCACGCCTCAGCCGCTTCCTTTCCTATCGGGCCGTTGAAATAGACCTTACCAGAGCCTCTTTCATTGAGGCGTCCTCGTCTGTACACAGGGATGCCTCCAAATTCTTCAAGGCATCCCTCGTCGACTTTTTAAGTCGAGGCTCTTGCGGCAAGCCCGACGAGACCGGAACTCCAATAACAGGTTCAGAGAGGATCCCCTCATCGACTAGTATAACCCCTATAAAGAAACAAAGGAAGAAAGTTAGATTAACCATCGAAAAAGATAACGAAATTTGTTTTAAAAAAAAAGGGGTGGGACATACCGGCGCCCGCTAAAGCGCGTTTCTCCTCCTCCTTTTGGAAGGTTTTCAAAGAGTCAGCAATAGCTTCTTCGGTAGAGACACCTATTGAAAATGGAGAAAAGTATTAGTCAAGAATAATGATAAAAATGCAACGAAATGATGAAGAAAGAAGCTAATAATTACCTGACTCAGCGAGTTTACTCAACCACGCTTCAAGCCTCGCTGATCGCTCAGAAGCCGCAATGGCGGCCACCAGGTCGGTGTCTGCGGGGTCTACCGCGAAGCCCTTATTGCTTCCATATTCACTTATTCCTTCGGTAAGAGGGGCTTCAGGCTCTAAGTCAAGAATCGTGTCAAGAGAAAGTAGCGACTTCTTCTTCTTTTGCCCGCCAACTCTGGATGCACCCGGGACTGATTTGCATTTAGCAGACACCTTGGGGCGGCGGGTCTGATATCCGCGCCTACACCGGACTCCGGCGATACCACAGTTACCGTTTCCACTGGAGCACGGGGGGCTGGTGGCGCATCCACAGCATCGCGAAGCGGCAATCCGCGCGGGGGACTCAACACGCGCGGAGGTCCGCCTCCTGCACCTTTCAATGGAGGAATGACTGGAGTCCTCGGCCTCAAGGGAGCCTTGCGATCGCCGCCGGGAGGTGCACCCTTGCGGTCAACCAGCATACGTTTCTCCATCAAAATAACGGGCCCTATCGCATGCGCATACCAGGCCACGTACGCGTTGAGGACTTTGGGGACGCAGCTCGGCTCACTGATAAAGAAATAAGAACCCGTGTTAAGTCGCATAAAGTGGTGCATTGCATTCTTTATCCCCTCCCGGCTAACCACGGGCTTTTCCAAGAAGGCTTCCATCGGGATCCCTTGATTGTAGCTCGATTGCTGAGCAAACCGGTGAGGGTTATATCTCATGAAGAGTGCTGTCTCATTCTGCCTAAACACTAGGTAGCCCGGACGAATGGAGTAGAGGTGGAGGATTTCCCGAGCCTTTAATATGGAAGCCCCGTCCTTAAAATCATCGCGCAGTGGCACCACTGACTTAGTGGTCTCTGAGCCTATGGTTATGACCTTATCTACAAAAGAAACCTTCGCTTCGACCAGATGTGGACGAAGGAGCAGCCCCCTAGACTCCCGCGGGGATGCAACCACAATTGAAGCACCGACCAACCGCATGACTCTCGGGAGCTTGCATTTCTCAAAGAATGGAGGAATCTTATGGGCACCAAACACCCCTTGCACATGCATCTCCATCCAGGAGGTGAAGTAGTGCATCGGGAAGTTAGCAGGCTGTACCCCAGGCTCACTAGCGTCCGTCGCTACGCTAAGTCTATTATAAAGGTAAGCCAGCCCGGCGATTCCTACCGATAACTGCAAACCAGCCACCATCCAATGCGCTGGGTAAAACATGGAGGGCCGCATGTGGCGCGGGTGCATGGGGAGCGCAAAGCTGCATAGCCACAAGCCCAAGAACCCAGTAAAGAAGGTCTCCTCATCCATGCCCGGGACGACGATTTATGAGAAAGGGACGATGGCGGTGCCGGGGAGATAAAAATCCCTTTGATCATTCTCCGATACGGGTCGGCGGTCCAAACCGAAACCAAAAGGGTCGTCGAGCTGGGCGAACTTCTCACTCCGCTCGGATAGGAACTCCGGGCGAATGAAGCGGGCAATAAAATCTGCGAAACTGACGCCCCGGTCGCCCGATTCCAGATGGAGTCCTTCATAGATCTCCAACACCTTCACCAAGCCCGGATACTGATGCTGAATGGCGTTCTCCGGAGTCAGGTCAAACACCAGCGGCTTGGTGGCAAAGACGTATTCATCAAGAGGAAGCAGCTCCTCGTAGTGCTCCCCCCTCATTGGTAGACCCGAGACTTCAGTAAACTCCTCCAAGGAGATGGAGACTTCCCTGTCCGTCATCAGGAAGGTGTGGGTGGGGATATTCCATTGTTCAATAAAGGCCTTGATCCACCATGTTGGAGGAGAGGGATACTCGAAAAGCGAGACGTAGATGGCCGAATATAGACCAATCTTCATTAGATGAGTCATTTTCGCCGATAAGATGTACCAGGACCACTGCAAATATCCAGCAGGCGGTCGCGGGATCAGTACAATATTGTAAGCCTCCCCAAAGGCATGCTTCACTGTGACAGATTCGCCTCCCCAGAATGTCTATTGCCGGCGGCGGCTGCACGGGGATGGCACCGATTGCAGGCTGGAGGGGGTCATCAGAATTCCAATTTTTAACCTCCACGGCATACTTCACCAGGGGTTCGTCCGCATAGGGGATCGTAATTATGGGCTCAGACGGCGAGGCAGAACTGAAACTGCGACGACCCTGGATGATTTCACTGTACCACCTACCCCACAAGTGAAGGTTCTTGTACTCGGGATCATGGCCCTTAATAAGAGCGAACGCCACCCGGTCCACTGTTGCATGGGGAAACCCTCCCTCCGAGCGAACTAATGGGAAAGACAGGTTGGCAGACATGTTTTCTGTAGAAAGACAAAAATAACCGTTAGTGTTCCCACGCTTGGCACTTTAAAATCTTACACTACACTGCAATGCAGTGGGTAGGGGACCAAAGGGGGACCCACAAAATCTGGATAACGGTGCATCATTGAATAAGACAATCCCATCATTAGATAAGACTGTCAATTCATAAAAAAAATCCCCAAGAGAATACACTCATTGATGGGAAATCCCTAGAGACAAGGAGAAAATCTCCTCTTTTAGAGCAAAGCTCTGTCACAGAGTGACATTTGTCAAACTCTGGTCTCAGGGGAACAAGATTCCTCAAAAGAGCATAGCTCTGTGGTAATAATGGAAAGATCCATCAAATTTTTTAACACTCAAAAGAATTAAAATTTTGAAATCTTGAAAAATCCATGAAAACTTATAAAAAATTCTTCATCTTTCAAATCTAAAAAGATCTACATTTGATCCAAGAGCAAAGCACTATTCATGGGTTAAGACCCATGGACAAGATCTCTGTGGATCTGTAAGTTTTTGAGAGCAAGGCTCTGTTGATGAAACCCTAAAGGGGTTTTCTTTAGATCAAAGATCTATAAGAGCAAGGCCCTTTTAATTAAATTTAATTTAATTTAAATTACCTTGAGTGATTCTAAGTTCTGAACTTTGAAGTTCTAGGGGAAAGAACAAGAGCAAGGCTCTGAAAGTTCTTAAGCAAGAGCAAGGCTCTAAGAATCAAAAATTCTTGAAAGTTGTAAAGAATTTTCTAAGGACCAAGGGTCCTATTTATAGGCGCCTGCGCCCCTTCAGCTCATCCCTAGATCCAATGATCAGGAGTTTGCCACTGATGCACTCACGTGTGTGCACGTGAGCGCAACGGTGGGAGGGCATTTGTTTCCCCCAATCAGAGCAAAGCTCTGCTGGAAATTCAAAATTCAAATTTTGAAGCAACGCTTCAAATCCCGGGCACAATGCGCCATGTGTCAAAAGCTGATACGACAGCGCAGCGCCCAAGGCAGTGCGCCCAATCAGAGCAAAGCTCTATTTTAAGTAAAATTAAAGGAAACAACGATTCAGTTGCGCAAGCATTGCGCTGCGCGACACGTGTCAGCGCAGATGCGCTAGCGCAGTTGCGCTGCGCGACACGTGGCAGCGCAGATGCGCTTGCGCAGTTGCGCTGCGCGACACGTGTCACGCACTGGGGCATCTGCGCCAAACAGAATTAAAATTCTAAAGAAATCTTTTCTGTTCTTGTTGAAACAAGAAGATTTTCTTCTGTAAAACAGAAGCCCTTGGATCAAAGATCCAACGGTGGGGAAAATTCCCCAAATCACTCAGAGAAAGATCTCTTTAACAAATTTAACTAATTTATGGGCACTATAAAAAGAACCTTAGGCCTCAATTCAAAGGCATCAACATTTTCTGAGAGAAAAAAAAAGAGAACTCTGAAGAATTCCTCAAGAGCAAAAAAGGTAAAACCTTCAGAAAAAGAGAAAATTCTCTTAAAAACAGATCATTGATCTAAAAACAAGATCAATGATCTTCAATAAGAAAGAAAACTAACTGATAATAGTGCTTTGCACTTGCTTATGAACCATTGGTTCCTTGAAAACAAGAAAAACTTGTTTTCTTTGATTTAAAATCGATCAAAAGATAAAACAGTGCTCTGCACTTGCAAGAACTGCGCTGTTGCGCTCCTGTATTGGCGCAAGCCACCAGGAAGCGCCACGTGTCAGTAGGGCAGCAGCGCAGCGCACTGACACAGCGCACTGCGCTGTTGCGCTTGCGCTCGCTAGAGCGTGACACGTGTCACCACCATATGAGCTTGCGCTCATTACTTGGCGCAAAGCGCCTGACAAGCCACGTGGGGCACTGTCAGAGTACTTAATGCTCTGCATTATTAAAGAAAAGGGACAGAGCCCAATTAAAAGTCCTAACAGGCCTAATCAAAAATGCTATGCATTTTAAAAAGGGCAGAGCCCAAACAAAATAGATGCTCTGCATCATTTATAAAGGGCAGAGCCCAACTAAAACAAAGGAAAATAATGCAGTGAAGGGGCAAGGCCCTAGCACAAGTCCAATAGGCCAAAGATAAAAGAATATTGAAACTGGACTTAGCCCAGTCGTGGCCATAAGTCCTCAAATTAAATTGACTGAGCACGGCTGCTCTCTAAATCAATTTACATCCGGTTCGAGTGTACATCTCCAAACTCCTCTGACACTTATCATTTTAATTCCTCAACGACGTCAGAGAGGTGACGGGTCCCAACGACCACACATGAATATGGACTGTGGGGTCCTTAAACTCGTGGACCGGAACGTCCTTAAACTAATGTTGGACCGGAACGTCCCTAAACTAATGTTGGACCGGAACGTCCCTAAACTAATATTGGACCGAAATGTCCTTAAACTAATATTGGACCGAAATATCCTTAAACTAATGATGGACCACCACGTCCCTAAACTGGCGATGGACCGAAATGTCCTTAAAATAATGACGGACCACCACGTCCCTAAACTGGAATGCGGACCACCATGTCCCTAAACTGGAATATGGACCGCAATGTCCCTAAACTACCTATGGACCCCTACGTCCCTAAACTGGAACAATAGAGCCTCCAAATGCTTATTTGCCGGATCTAAACGATCCCGTTTATGTTGATCTTAGCCCCGAAACACGGCTAACGTATCCTTAAACATTCAAATAGACTATAAAACTCTAAATCGACTTTGGTTCGAGGGTACATCTCTGAACTCCTCTGACACCTATGTTGTAATCCTTCAACGACGTTAGAGAGGTGATGAGTCCCGACGGCCAGATATTAAATGGATTATCACGTTAAGTCGATCTTAGTCTCAAACAGGACTATCGTATCCTTAATGAACGTTTAAGTTGATCTTAACCGCAACGCGGCTAACGTATCCTTAAACTAAAAACACCAAACCCAAATCTAAGTAAATACGGATTTGGACTAATCCACGTCCTACCGGCGACGGCATTACTCAGTCTCCGTATACAATCCACGGGCAACCACAAACAAAACAAACACACACGACACGAAGTGAAATTCTGGAGAAGGAGAAAATTGCTACCGCGATGCGGTAGCGTAATTAACTGCAGGGGCTTGCGCCTGCAGGGAAGAGCGTCCCCACAATCAAAAACCCCTCAAGCGAGGGGGAATCTGACGAAATCTGCTTTATCGGCTGCATCCGTCTAAACCTCCGATACACGGTGCCATAAATCAACTTGGCATCTTCGAAGAGGTGGACGGATAAAACCAAATAGCATCTGCCCCGAATCTCAGCGTCAGGACATCGCAGTCTTGTGCGCCGCCATTCAGAGGGGAACAACGGGGTTATGCCCCTGGGAAAACGAAGCTTATTTTAATTAGGTCCGTGCGAAAGCACGGGGAACCTCCCTCAAAGTACCGACACTGGCTTGGCCGAAAGATTGGCGAACTTGTTGGGTGTAATTAATCCCGGCTAGTCTTACCTTTTAGGGTTTGAAGGAAGATTTGACTAAAATAGTGGGAGCCATCCTGATTAGATAAAATGATAACCAATCTAATCTTGCAAAAGCGCACGCAGAGTGTTTTTCTTCTGTCTCTCTCTCCTGGTAGCGACTATGTCACGCCTTAATCAAGATAATAATATGGATGCATTGACCGAACCTACTTATTATACTGCGCTAAGGAACGTTGGTCCCGCACCAACTTAGAATTTTTATAAGACAGAGCAGGAAAGAGGGGATTACCAGAATTCCCGTGCTGCCCAAACAAAGAAAGTGCATGTTGATGCATCTTTTTCGGGTGTGTTCATTACCGAGAACTATTTCTCAATATCCTTTACGTCCTGGGTATGAGATACCGGATCAGGATCCCGCAAATGTAATCTGTTACATGAGCTACAAATAGGTAGAGAACTGAGAACGGGTGATAAGTTTCAAGAGTTGGAAACGGTACAATTGTTGCAAGCCAAGCAGTTGGCAGTTATCACCCTGTATTACCAAATACATTGATTCTGAACGAATGTTATTAGATACCAAACCTGATATTCAACATCATATCAGTCTATTTATTTAGTAAAGAAGGATATAATTTTGTATTGTTGGATAATGTTTTGAACATTTCCTATATCAAGAGTTGATCGGTACAGGCACGTTATCTAAAAGCATAGATGTTCTAAATCAAACCATAGTTCTTAATGTACAAAACACATACAAGAGGAAGAGTTCAGAAATGAACGAATCCTTCTTGAGGTATTGTAGACTAGGTCATATCGATGTGACCCGACTAGCTAAAGTTACATAAAGATGCATATTTAAATCAGTTTGAATTTACATCTTATGAAACTTGCCAGTCATGTCACAAAGATAAGATGACCATAGCTCCGTTTATTGGAAACAGAGAAAGAGTTATTGAACTTTTGGGATTGATACATGATGATGTATGTAAGGTCCACTGGTTACACATGGTAGGACTGGTTTTTTGTACTTTAGAAGTAGAGAACCAAAACATGTATAAGTATTATGTCCTTTGATGTGATCAGGGAGGAGAATACTTGAGCATGGGATTCCTGGACTATTCTAAAGGAGAATAAGATTCTCTCTTAGTATTACTCCTCCGTATACACCACAATACGTTGGTATATCGGGGTGGAGCATCGCACCCTATATGATATGGTGTGCTCTATGATGAGTACTACTGAGTTACCTATTTTCTTTTGGGAGTTATGCACTTGTGAAGCTGCATACCTATTGAATAGGGTTCCAACCAAATCAGATACATACCCCTCCATATGTGATATGGTATGGGAAGAGACCATCTCTTAAGAAAGTTAAGATTTGGGGTTGTCCGGTCTATATCAAAAGCAAAATCCGGACAAGCTCGAGTGTCACGACCCGAAATTGGCACGTGACGGCCCTAATACTACGCAACGTCAACAGGCAGAACGCAGTAAAAGAATGCCAAAACCCAGAAATCTAAACCATTAAAAGACAAGAAAAGATAAGAAACATTGTTTAAAAGTCTTTGAAATCACAACCCAAATTCTTTAAAAGTCCAACTTTCTTTCTTTAAAATTTTGGCAGCACTTCCTTTGTAAAAACTAGCCCCAAAAATGGGTACAACATAAATATAATAAAGCAACCCCAAACGGGAGCAAATACACGCCCAAAGGCGGAAAATAACCACCACAACAAATATACGACGCCGAAGTGAAAAAATAAAAGACGATAGAAAGGAAACTGTATAAAAGACAACAAGTCACAAAAATATACAATATCGTCCTCACCAAGTCTCTAAGTCAACAAAATAATAATAAATGGAGAGTACAAGGATACAACGAATTTACAATACAACAATACGGATAACCACAAAACCGACCTAAGCAAAACTGCACACTATAAGCTGAAGCGGTATCCGCAGTAAAAGATGATCAGATAGATGAATAGCCTGCCTCGACTACTCTGGGGAATACTCTGCAAAACAACTGTGGCACAACGGGGGTGAGTTGCCAACTCGTGAATAGTAAATAACATATGCAGGTAATCGCAAGTATGCACGTACAACATGAATCTAACATAGGTATATTTGCATGAATAATCAAAGAAGGTACACTAGCAGGTACAACTAATACATGAAGCAATAATAATATGACAATCGGTATGCATTAATCATGCACTAATGATATGAAACTGTATATATGCAACAGTCACGAAAGGTACACTAACAGGTACAACTACACATGAAGCAATGCATATAAATAAAGGTATATAAATGCAAATGTCATGAAAGGTACTCTAACAGGTACTACTAATATATGAAGCAGTGCATAAACAATAAATGTGGAGTATGAAAAGAAATATGTCATTTCCACGGAATCCTGACATTGTGGTAGGATCACAATCCATCAAGACAATCCAAATCCCAATTTCCTCAAATCAGCCCCCAAATTGGCTCTCATATCATATAAGTCTCACAAATCCTTAATGTACAATCTTGAATAAATCTCCTATATTCTGAATGTACAAAATCAAGTAAATATCATATATCTTTTATGTACAATATCAAGTAAATGTCATATGTCCTAAATCCAATATCAAGTGATTCTCTTATAACCTAGGTATATTTGCATGAATAACTATGATGAAGTATATGAATTGATATCGATACACATATATTAGCGTCCTATTCCACTAATATTGGTGTAAAGGCATATATAACGGCGTCCCATTCCACTGTTATATATACAAAAGAGTAAAAGAAATATCATGAAACTACTGTGTCAAGCAACGACACAGAAATACTGATCTATCAGGTGCTGTCACCAAGACTGGCACCCTGATAGGTACGTATCACACGCTATCCGAAAAGCACGAGTGCCTAGCTCCGACCCTCGTCTTTCCACGTATCCATACGTACATAACTCACGTCGGTATCCCCATGATAACCGCCGAGTCATAGATAATGTCACCGGATGGTATGGTTCCCCTGACAGGCTCAATCGGTAAGGTCCATCAATCGTCTTGCCCCGGGGTACCTCCGGGCCCCACCATGTACCCTCATACGGCCTCAACGCCTCCTCGCAGGGGTATACATATATATCAGAACCGATAAATCACATGGTGGATGCTGAAATATCATATCAAGGGAAGCCGGGTTTTTCAAATAATGCATAATTTCATGAACTCCCACGGTCCCCAAATCCAGAAAACATCATGAAAAATCCATAACTCAATGCGAAAATCCATGAATATAATATATGCAACATAAAACTGTATGAAAGTATATAAAGAAAAAGCCGCTAATTAACTGCAACAAGTTAATATAAATATCATGCGGTTCCTACTTTTCTCTAATTCTAAAATAACATAAAGTAAAGGTAAACATGTAGCTATAACCAGATATATGTGTAACATAACGGTATAGCAAGGTATATGTATCTACCTATAAGTAAATGATGTAATACACCTCCTGGGTATAAGTGAAGTATGTGTGCAAGGTATACCTGTAGCTATGTCATAAGGTATGTATGTACCAATCACTAATGGTACAATACTCTATAGGTATATAGGTATCTAGCATATAAGTATATGAAGGCATATGTGTAAGCATGTGGATATACAGGTATGCTAAATGCCATATGCGATAAGAAATATGAAACAAAGTACCAATGTCCCTAACCAAGAAATATCATATCTATAAGTGGGTTGTGTGTGACATGGCAATTATTGACGGTGTGTGTGAAATACAATCAGTGTTCGTGCAATATAGGCCGTCAATAATGGTGCAGTGTCCTAAGGATACTAGTCCAAGCACAACACTAACTAAGCAGTAGGGTAAATGCGCAATTCTAAATATGACATAGAATATGCGACAGAAATAACATCTCTAGCCCAGACGCATAACGCCATACGGGCGATTCCCCTGTAGATGTTAAATCTACTCACCAACGCTCCTGGCTAAGTGAAGCCTACCACCTGTTTTCCCTTTGTAGCAGTGTCCGAAGTCCCCGCCTGCGAACCTGCAACATTAAGACAAAAGAACAAATATATATTAATAATAGACCCAAAATACGTACAAACTACACTAGATCGACACAACAAAACAAAACTTACTCTCAAGTGTCCGTGTTGTGGCTAACGTGCGTAGCGACACGACAAAACCAACCCAAGAGTAAAACCACACAAAGTGCACGATCCGTGTCATATAACGTATCGCACGGATACAAAACACTAGAAACTACCTAGGTGATCCCAGATTTTGCATACTGAGAAAACTCAACAATCAAACAAGACCAAATACACCAAAACCACTGCAGACACCTACCAAGAAAAACCCACACCCTAACTCCTACCAACGGCCGATCTCGCCGGAATCCCCTTCATACGTCGCTGGCCGGGTCCGAGCTCCAAGGGTCAGTGCTCCAGGTGAGGTCCTATGGTCTCAGGTACAACACAACTACATTGTTTGGTTTTCTAGTAAACTTTTCGGGTCACAGCAGATTACATATATCACAAATCGGCACTAAAATACGATATTTCGCACAAAACTAAACTTTACACTATCTAAACTGAAACTAACAAGCTAAGCTACACTAAAAACACATAAACAACAACAAAAGAACATTACCTACACAAAAGAACTCAAAGATCCTAACTTTGCATGCTCCTAGGCATCCATGAGGCAAAACCAAGATAAAGATGTGATTTTGATGAAGATTTGAAGTTTTGTGATGGATTTTGTGTGAAGAAGCTCAAGCGTTCAGTTGATGAGAGAGGAATGAGAGAATAAATGAGTTAAAGAAAAGAGAGAGAGAGAGAGAGGGAATGAGGAAGAGAGAGGGAGGTTAGTGTACGGTGAGGTGAGAGGTGAGTGAAACCATAGCATTAACTCCCATTTAATGCCTTCACACAAGTCACCATGCCACCAATCACACAAATAAAACCCTAACAAATATCTCCTTCTCACTCAACAAATATCTAGGAAATGGTTAAGGATTTGATTAACAAGGATTAGGTTAAGGGTCAAGGTTGCTAAGATCAAAATTAGCACAAATAAATCCTCACATTTACGTGCATACGTGCGTGCATGCTAATAACAAATAATAATAAATTATTAATTAAATGTTATAAAATGTGAGGAATCCGAATTGGTAAACTTTTTACAGTAAACCCGCATTAACGTCTAAACGAACACTAACCGAAATCTAAGGCGTTACAATCTCTCCCTTTATAAAAATTCTTCCCCGAATTTAAAATTCTCACAAAGCGTACCTTCAATGAGAAGATTACAAACTCTCAAATCTCCTCGCAGCCCCCCAAGTGGTTACCCCACTATACGGCTACGTCCATGAAAACCCTTCACAGATGGCAAGACCCTTGACCAAAGTTTCTCCACCTGCCGAGCCATTAACACAATTGGCTGCTGGTGAACGAAAAGATCACGTCCAAGCTAAATGGTCTGATGCTGAATCATGTGAGAAAGGTCATGAAGGTAGTTGCAAATTACCGACACAAGGAATACGTGGTGAATACTCAGTAATCGGGGCGGAAGTGCCAAATTAAAGGCAACGAAACTAACTTGCTTTATGGATCTCAAAAGGACCTACAATTCAGGGATAAGCTTCCGAAAACTCAACACATCATTCATTGGAAAAATCCGTAGGAACACATGACCTCCCACCGCGAACTCAAGTCTGCGACCAACACGGTCAGCATAAGACCTCTGTCTGCACTGGGCTACTCTCATCCTAACCTGAATCAACTGGATCATATCCGAAGTCTCTAGATTAGCTGGGGTCTAAAAATCCTATTTACGCAGAGCCAGAAATACAGACTGGTGATCGACACGACCTAATAACTAAACCTAAAGGTTGCCAATTGGAATGCCTCCAGATAACTGCTATCGAAAGAGAACCCTAACAATGGCAAGTGACGATCCCAACTGCCGACAACAATTAATACGTACGCACAACCATATCCTCCAGAGTCGGTATAGCCCCCTCTCACAAACCCATCATCCTGCGGATGGAAAGATGGGGCTAAAGCTCAACCAGTACCCAAGGCTTCCTGAAGTTCCTGCCCAAGACGGCAAGAAAACAGGGTGCCTTTATTGGATACGACCTATGAAGGAACTCCGTGCAACGCTCAAACTTAACAAACAACAACTGAGCAACCCGAGTATAACCGGACAACAAACATCTAAATGGAGTCATGCCCTGACTAAACCTGGATAGACGCCACAACGAATATTCGTAGAGATCTGCTCCCATTCCCACTACGGAACGGTTAAAGGTTGCAACTCTCCTGCCGGTCTCGGATGCTCAACCAAAGCACACAACAAGACAGACACCTTGAAACGAAACCCGAAACTACTCTTTACATCCCTGCCTTTCCGTAACTATCTCACAAGTTGTTAGTGCATATGCCCTAGAGGCCATTACTGTATCATACTAGTATGTATATTACTTAATGGAAGCTTGGGATATTCACCTTGTATTGACAATCTTGCTCAAAATGGTAGTATGCTACTTGGTTTGTTTCTACTTTAATGTGTGCATGTGTTTCTTTTAGCATATCGCCTTTACACATTAGTGGAGCCCTTAGGATCTTTGCTTGATTACCAGCATTGTGATGGCAGTCACACTCGTGGGGGCTGGGTAATCTATAAGCACATCCTTATGGAGGTCCCTAGTCGCAGGACTATCGAGACAGGGCATCGATACTCCGGAGTAGACTAGCGTATGCGCTTCTCATCCCAGCTTGGGAGACGGTCTGTCCCACAGCCGTCAGTACGTCGTACTTGAGATAGTATGCGGGTGCCTGTTAGGTTACGAGTACACTGGACAGGACTCGTCGGGAACTGTTGGTTGGTATTATACCTATCGTCAGTTATCAGTTCCCAGGTGACATGAGTACAGCTTAGTCCGTTGACTTGACATTGTCACTTCGCCTCGAGTGTGTTCCCACTGTACTTTGATTACTACCCTACCACGGCTCAAAGGAGTCGTACAAACAGGTAGTTTTTGGGTGCAGTCCCGAAGCACTTGGAGGCAGTGACGGTTAGACAGGATTCGTCTCTCCCGGTATTGGGGGTTGACATCGCGCTGTGTCTAGGAGAGCAGTTACACGAGTAGTCCCTGGCCAGGGCAAGCGAGATATACTGGTAGGTTTCCAGTGTTATCTCAGGATGTTCTGGGCTACACTCCGACATGACTTGTACCGCTATTAGGGGACTGACGTTCACCACCCCCTAGGCCCGCCATGCGATGTATCAGACGAACAGACCAGACTGTACGGAGACTGTCACATTCAGGCTCAGTAGGAGTTCAGATGGGTTTCACCTCGTCCGTCTTCTTATCGGCATCTACTTGGGGGCCGTTACGCACAGCTAGTGCCGCTTGCGGTCTATGGTTAAACCCACTGCCAGCTTAGTGTCGAGTTTTTAGAGTCCCATACAGAAAGCTATTCGCCTTTTGGCAAAAGAGTAGAGGTCGCATAGTTTTGCGACAGGTCGCATGGTTTTGCGACAGGGTTCGGTCACATCCGTGCACTTGTGCACGTTTGGTGTCCGGACAGTTAACATTAGCGGGATTTGTTTTAAACCAGATCCTAGTGTACATTTTGGGATTGGTTTTATCTCGTTTGTATTCGTGTTCCTCGGAACGCGGATACGGTTGTGTATGCACAGTTGACAGAGAGACAGAGGTAGAGGATTCTCATTAGGGTTGTTGACTGTTGACTGTTGACTGTTGACTATTGACTTTTTGCTAAACCCTAATGAGAATAAGAAATATGATTAACAATAATATTAATTAAGTATTATAGTGACATGGTTGTTGAGGGGTTGACTTTGTTGACTTGTTGACTTTGTTGACCGGTTGAATAGGTTGGACTAGTTGACCATCATCATGACAATGGCTATCATTTCATGGCAAAGACTTTTGCTTGCTTGTTTCTTTTTGCAAAATGAGTGCATGAAATGATATAGCCATTTTGACTTGAACCATCACATAATACTTGATTACTATTTTTGTTATGATGGTTTTGGATTATGAGAGCTTGGATGAAGAAAGAGTTACTTATTCTCTCATTTGTTTTCTCTCTCTTGCTTGAGCTCTCCCTCTTGCTCTTCCTCTTGCTCTCTCTCTAGCTCAAGGCGACTCCCTCTCATGAGTTGAGAAACATTGCCTTAAAGATAAAAGAAAACCCATATCACTTCTCTACTCATTCTAGTTCACAAGGTTTGGCAAACCAAGTGTTCTAGTTTCTTCAAGTTCGAAGAAGAAGCCAAAGGTAGAAGTTTTCAGGTGGATCCATCTTCGGCGCAAGGAGACGACGAGGTGAGGCCGATCCGTACACCGCAAAGAGTTGAAGACGAAGGATTTCAAGAAAGGTATAAACCTCTAACCGAGTAGGTAAAACTCTTGTTAGGTTTGTTAGTTAGTTGTTTAACAAAGATCCGTATTTTGAGTCCATGTTACCACCTCTTGAAAATCGTTTTTCATCATTTCCGCAAGCCCGTAAGTACCGGGAGAGGTAACGTGGACTTACAGTGGTATCAGAGCCTAGTTAAACACTATCTAACATGTTAGCAAAATAACTAAAAATTCGATTGGAGAAAAAGTCGCGAAACGAACCCGTAAAATCAACTTTCTGTCGAATTTTTCCTCTGTTCCAAAAATAATAAATCTTGGCTTAAAATTCGACTCAGGGTTTTTATATCTCACTGTAGAAAAATGGTCCAGATAGCCCATCAAGGCACCGCGGAACCGTGGCAGGAGCTTGCTCCCGCCGCGGATCCGCGGCCGAGTTGACTCGGCCGTGGACGATTTTCCTTGCAGTGTGGTTCTGGGGTTGTTTTGGGATTTTTAGAATATGATTTTTCTGCCCAGGTTTTCCAGAAAGCAAAATTTGTTTTTGGGGCTTAAAAAACCGTATTTTGATCGAGTTTCTAAAGACTAAAGCTAACGGGTTTATATCTGTGATGTGTTATATGTATTGAACGTTCGCTAATCGCTATACGTCGATTAGTGGGGGTTATACATATCTGTGATCTGTAATGTTGATGGTATGTGTATATGAATTCATTGGATTGTCGCGGGTGAATAGCCGGGGGTTGTGAGTTGAGAGTTTTCTTTTCTTTCAATTCATGTAAAATATGTAAATTGATGTAATATTATTTGTATGGCCGCACAACCGGGTCGGGATTGTAGCCGTCATTGTATAATTTTTTTTTACTGTTTTTGCTCCTAGGTTAGACCCAAGGTGGGGTGCATAAACTACCGGGTATCTCGAAGTGCCGAGTGGCCTACTCACGAGTTGAGGGAGGTTGCTTCGCTTCGGGTACTTGGCGGGTAGTTTGCCGCACCCGTAGGGGTCTAGGGTGGGGTTTGGCTATTCACCGCGACCGTTTAATCAGCTTTTCGTTACAGGCTCGTACGAATTGAGGATTCCTAGTATATCCAATGTGTTCATCTGTGATCTAGAATGGCTATCATTGCAATATATCTATATATGATATTATTTAGGTGTTGCTTATGTTTTGCATCCGCGCTAGTCCAGCCCCCGCTCTGTCGTTAGTTAAGTAACCTAACGGGTAATGACGGGGCCCCATGGCGAATGCGGATGGCATAAGCGTACGTCATATTTTGGTTGTTTTCTGCAATGGTAGGATTAAATGATGGGACGCATTGGAATTAATGCAAGAAAAATAAACCAAGTAAAAGTCGTTGGAACAATTTCAAAAACCACTCGGTTTCTTTTCAAAAATAACTTTTAAAACGTGGAGCTTAAGCCACTCCTTTTAAAAGCTATCAAGGTTCCTTCGATTATATCAAGTTCGCTACGTTCAAGGTTTCGCCAAAACCATTCGTAGCCCTCCGTCGTTTCATATGAATATTCAACTGTATTCAAGCTGTGTTTGTTGGCCTTAGTCAAGGCACAGTGTTTGGTAGCTGGTGGATATTCATATGTTGCATAGATAGATGCGTTGGTTTGGGACAGTCGTATTACTTTGTTGGCCATAGTCAAGGGTATATACAGGTGGGTTCAAATTAACCTGGACAACGACGGGTAAAACTTGACATGTGACTTGTGATTTGTTGGCCTTAGTCAAGGTCATAAGAGCATGGGGCAAAAATCTACATCGGGAGTTTCAAAAGGACTGAAACTTGCTAGCGCTGCATACCATTTGGAGTGTGATGATTATGGTAGGATTCCTTCAGTTTTGTCACGCGATGATATTTGGATCCCGATCCTACTGTGAGTATATGCTACTCCTCGGGAAATTTCTCACTTAACGATCAATGCTATAAACCAAGTAGGTGTCTAGAAAGGTGTTAGCGGGGCTACGCCCCCAGGGAAAAGAGCTTATTTAATTAAGGAACTTCGTGAAAGCGTTGGAAAACCTCCCTCGAAGTACCGACACTAGCCTGGCTGAACGGTTAAGTAAGTATTGTACGGTGAGATTGATCCTGACTAATTCTTCCTTTTTGGTTTGAGGAGGGATTCGAGAGACAGTGGGAGCCATCCTGTTTAGATAAATTAAAAACCAATCTAAACTTGCAAGAGCATCATGCTGAGTGTTTTCTTTTCTCTCTTAATTGCAGCGACCCAGTGACCACACATAGGTTACATCTAGATAATAAAATGACTGAACCTGACTGTTATGATTGGCAAAGGTCTGTCCAGATGTCCATTACCCACGACAAGCTGGGACACCTCTTAACTAATCAAACCCCTTCCGTCTCAGGACCAGTTTCCCCTGTCACGGATAGTGATATCCGTAAGACATCAGAAAAAGACTGTGCGAAAGCCAAGTGCCTCATGTCAGCCTCAGTTAATGGTGTAAACCAGAGGCAGCACGAGAAGATGGACTCGGTTTCTATCTTCCTCCATAACAAAGATTTATATGGAGAGCAATCTCGTATCGCAAGATATGAGACCTCGAACGAATTGCTTCAAGCGAGGTTGGCTGTCGGGTTATCTGTAGGGGGCAACGTCCTTACAAAGACCAGCTATTTTGAGCTCACGGACCTGAAGACCACGTTGGAGAACAGGTCGAATACTGACTTGATTCTACAGTCCCAGCCCTCTGCTTATACCCTGAAGGAAACCAGGGAAGAAGAAGGAAAAGGAAGGGTAAAAGTTTCGGGACTGGATGTACTTAAAGAGGGACCTTCCTATTGTAACGGGAATGAACATTGGCAGAAGGATTGCAGGGCTTGCAAAGCCAGTAGCCAGAATTCGAAGCATGTTGTGGCTTCGGCTTCGGGTGTGTTTGCAATAGAGAACTGTATGTCAGTTAACCCTACTTCCTGGGTATTGGATACCGGATCAGAATCTCATATCTGTAATTCGTTACAGGCTCTGAGAAACCGTAGGGTTATCAAGAAAGTTGATATGACTCTCAGGGTTGCTAACGGAATGAGCATGTATGCTGAATCCGTAGGGGAATATCATCTAGGACTGACAACTGGGCAGATATTGATTCTGCGTGACTGTTTTTATGTACCAGGTGCGACTTGTAATATCATATCTGTATCCTTACTTTCTAAGGAAGGATATAATTTTACTTTTGTAAGCAATGTAGTAAACATCCACTTAAATCAAGTTCTGATTGGGTCAGGTACATTGAAAAACGGTATATACGTTTTGAATCAAGCTCAGGTCTTCAGTGTCCAGAACACACTTAAAAGAAAGTCTCCGGAATTAAATCAGGCTTTCTTAAGGCATTGTAGACCGGGTCACATCAATGAGACACGGTTGACAAAGTTACATAAAGAAGGATACTTGGATCCGTTCGAGTACCAGTCTTATGCCACTTGTGAATCTTGTCTCATGGGAAAGATGACAAAGACTCCGTTCACTGGACACGGAGAAAAAGCAAGTGAGCTCTTGGGACTCATACACAGTGATGTGTGTGGTCCAATGTCTACACATGCGTGAAGTGGTTATTCATACTTCATTACTTTTACAGATGATTTCTCTAGGTTTGGACATGTCTTCTTGATGAAGCATAAATCCGAAGCCTTTGAGAAATTTCAGGAATACAAGAATGAAGTTGAAAAACAAACAGGCAAAAGTATCAAGACACTAAGATCTGATCGAGGTGGAGAATACTTAAGTGCCGAGTTTCTGGGCTACTTAAAAGAGAATGGAATTCTCTCTCAGCTTACTCCTCCATACACACCACAACACAACGGTGTATCGGAAAGGCGGAATCGAACACTATTAGATATGGTTCGTTCCATGATGAGTAAGGCTGAGTTACCGCGATCCTTCTGGAGTTATGCACTAGAAACAGCTGCATATCTTTTGAACCAAGTTCCTACTAAGTCAGTGCCTACCACACCATATCAAATGTGGAGTGGGAAGAAACCCTGCCTTAAACACTTTAAGACATGGGGGTGTCCAGCTTTTGTTAAAAAGCAGCATGCGGACAAGCTCGAGGCACGCTTAGTACAGTGCAAGTTTGTGGGATACCCAAAGAACTCTAAGGGGTATCTTTTCTATTACGCAGAGGAGCAAAAAATCTTTGTTTCTCGTCATGCCCGCTTCTTGGAAACTGAGTTTTTAGAAAATCAGATAAGTGGGAGTGCAATAGAACTGGAAGAAATTCCAGAACCACAAGCTATTACTAAAACCTTAGTAGAACCAGAAGGTTCAGGGGAACCAGACATTCCTGCACCGCTCCGCAGAAGTAGTAGGCAGTCTCATCCGCCCGAGAGATACTTCGGTTTTCTCATAGACGGGGATAGAGAGGATTGCACTATGGATTATGGTGAGCCTATTAGCTTCCAACAAGCCATTCAGAGCGGTGACTCGGTAAAATGGTTAGATGCAATGCGAACCGAGATGGAGTCCATATACACCAACAAAGTTTGGACTTTGGACTTTGCTCCAGAAGGGGTAAAACCCATAGGCTGCAAATGGATCTTCAGAAAGAAGATTGGTGTAGATGGGCAGGTTGAAACCTATAAAGCTAGGCTTGTTGCAAAGGGTTTTCGTCAAAGACCTGGTTTGGACTATGACGAGACCTTTTCTCCGGTAGCCATGCTCAAATCCATTCGGATCCTTCTTGCCATTGCTGCCTTCCATGATTATGAGATCTGGAAGATGGACGTAAAGACGACTTTCCTAAATGGAAATTTGGAAGAGTGCGTCTATATGGATCAGCCAGAGGGATTCAATCAGAGTGGGAGCAGCGGTAAAGTGTGCAAGTTGCTCAAGTCCATCTATGGACTGAAGCAGGCATCGCGGAGTTGGAACATCTTCTTTGATGATACTGTCAAAGAATTCGACTTTGTCAAAAAACCCAGATGAACCATGCATTTACAGTAAGATTGTAGGGAGAAATGTGGTATTCCTCGTCTTGTACGTCGATGACATTCTCCTAATAGGAAATGATATTCCTATGCTACAGTCAGTCAAAGGATTCTTGTCACAGAGGTTCTCCATGAAGGACCTGGGCGATGCCAACTACATTATGGGGATCCAGATCTATCGTGATAGATCTAAAAGGATGTTGGGACTTTCACAGTCCAGGTACATCGACACCATACTGAAACGATTCAGTATGGAAGATTCCAAGCGCGGTAATCTACCGGCTTGTCACGGAATCACCCTCTCCAAAGAGATGTTTCCTAAGACTGATTTGGAAAGGGCTCGCATGTCATCAATACCCTACGCATCTGCGGTAGGCTCTATTATGTATGCGATGTTATGTACCAGACCAGATGTAGCATACGCATTGAGCGTTGTAAGCCGGTATCAGTCGAACCCACGGGAGAAACACTGGATAGCAGTAAAGAACATTCTCAAGTACCTGAGAAGGACTAAGGAGATGTTCTTGGTGTATGGCGGAAAAGACCTCCAGATCGAGGCCTTTGCTGACTCCAGCTTCTAGAGTGACAAGGATGACTCCAAGTCCATGTCGGGTTATGTCTTTACCCTCAATGGAGGGGCGGTTTGCTGGAAGAGTTCCAAGCAGGAAACCGTTGCTGACTTAACTATGGAAGCGGAGTACATAGCTGCTTGCGATGCCGCAAAGGAAGCTGTTTGGATGAAGAAGTTCCTCACGGAGCTTCAGGTGGTTCCTACCAGTGTTGATCCAATACCGCTGTATTGTGACAACAACGGAGCTATAGCTTTAGCGAAAGAACCCAGGTCCCATCAAAAGTCCAGGCACATTTTGAGGCGGTACTACCTGATTAGGGAGATCGTTGATCGCCGGGAGATCGAGGTGAAGAGAGTAAATACAGAAGATAACACTGCAGATCCATTCACGAAGGCCTTACCCCAGACTCAGTTCGAGCGGCTGATCGAGATGATAGGTCTTCGATACGCCAGTGCACGACCTTAGTGCAAGTGGGAGATTGTTAGTGTATATGCCCTAGAGGCCATTACTGTATCATACTAGTATGTATATTACTTAATGGAAGCTTGGGATATTCACCTTGTATTGACAATCTTGCTCAAAATGGTAGTATGCTACTTGGTTTGTTTCTACTTTAATGTGTGCATGTGTTTCTTTTAGCATATCGCCTTTACACATTAGTGGAGCCCTTAGGATCTTTGCTTGATTACCAGCGTTGTGATGGTAGTCACACTCGTGGGGGCTGGGTAATCTATAAGCACATCCTTATGCAGGTCCCTAGTCGCAGGACTATCGAGACATGGCATCGATACTCCGGAGTAGACTAGCGTATGCGCTTCTCATCCCAGCTTGGGAGACGGTCTGTCCCACAGCCGTCAATACGTCGTACTTGAGATAGTATGCGGGTGCTTGTTAGGTTACGAGTACACTGGACAGGACTTGTCTGGAACTGTTGGTTGGTATTATACCTATCATCAGTTATCAGTTCCCAGGTGACATGAGTACAACTTAGTCCGTTGACTTGACACTGTCACTTCGCCTCGAGTGTGTTCCCACTGTACTTTGATTACTGCCTTACCACGGCTCAAAGGAGTCGTGCAAACAGGTAGTTTTTGGGTGCAGTCCAGAAGTACTTGGAGGCAGTGACGGTTAGACAGGATTCGTCTCTCCCAGTATTGGGGGTTGACATCACGCTGTGTCTAGGAGAGCCGTTACACGAGTAGTCCCTGGCCAGGGCAAGCGAGATATACTGGTAGGTTTCCAGTGTTATCTCAGGGTGTTTTGGGCTACACTCCGACATGACTTATACCGCTATTAGGGGACTGACGTTCACCACCCCCTAGGCCCGCCATGCGATGTATCAGACGAACAGACCGAACTGTACGGAGACTGTCACATTCAGGCTCAGTAGGAGTTCAGATAGGTTTCACCTCGTCCGTCTTCTTATCGGCATCTTCCTGGGGGCCGTTACGCATAGCTAGTGCCACTTGCGGTAGGTGGTTAATGTTGCGCCACGGCAGCGCCCCGGCCGTCTATCCGAGGCCAAAATGCGGAATCAAAATTTTCTTAACTTTTAAACTGGCGCTACCGCGGACAATATACCCGGATCGAAACCATTAACCGATACTAGCTAACAAGAGAAAGGGTGAGAGATATACCGAGTGATCCGAGTCCTCCGGTCTTCTCGTCATCGTCCCGATCTCCCGCGGAAACTCCGGTCGTCGCCTCCTTGCCGGAAGGGCACCACATCGTCTGTATCTTTTACGGGCTCCCACCTCAATACCGAGGCAACTCGGGCACGAAGCTGGCAAGTCGACGTGCCCAAGATTTGCTATATAATGTAGTGTAGATGATGCTAGTCTCATTTGGGGTTTGTAGTTGCCTTGATGGAGGAATGGAATTTTCAAGTGGAGCTAGAATGTGTGTAGTAAGGAAAAATGAGATGAACAAATTTTTCCTTCATCCAAAATGAAATGATCCCCTCTCATTTTTCCTCTCTTCCAAAAATTGTGGCCGGCCTTCCTCATTAGGAAATGGTGGAGAGAATGAAACATAATACAAAGGGAGGTGAGTGTAGGAAAAGGTGGAGGGTGACCACACCCAAAACATCAACCATACTTCATACTTTAAACCCATACCCTCTCTTAAATGCAAGTGATGGTAAAGAGAATGATGATGGTCATATCATAATCCCACATATGCAAGAAACCCCTTCCCCAAATGTAATTTGCAAAACTGCAAATTACCCCATCCATCGGAAAAGTCCGGCCGGGAAAGAACAAAGGAAAACCGGCCGGAACGGAATGCAAACTGGCAACTCCAGAAAACTGGTCCCGTAATAAATTACAGGAAAACCCCGATACTGTGCATACACACCCGCATCTGTATTCCGACCGGATACAAATGTAATGAGACAAAAATCTACACTGTACTAAACTAGGATCCGGCTTAAACCAAAACCGGCTAGTAAAATCCATTCGATCCTGATCCGTGCAATACCGCACGTATCTGATCAAACCCTGCCATATATCCATACGGCTACTAGTACAAACCGTCCGATCCTGATCCGTGCAATACCGCACGTATCTGATCGGACCATGCCATATCTCCATACGGCCTCTACAGCATTTCGCCCGAAAGCTTGAGTAACTGAAAGTGTGGTGGACTCTAAAGACTCGTCAATACTATGGCTGTGGATTTAACCACTAGCACGTCAAAGGTATAAGCCAATACGTAACGGGCCACCAGCTATTGACCAAAAGGGACGTCGATGAGCGAACTCATCCTGACACCCTACTGAGCCTTTCAGTGACAATATCCGTACAGTCCGGTCCGTTCGTCTATGAGCATCGCATGGCGGGCCTAGGGGGATGGTAAAAGTCAGACCCCCAAAGGCGGTACAAGTCGTGTCGGAGTGAAGCCCAGAACACCCTGAGATACTACTGGAATACCTACCAGTAAATCTCCTGCCTTGGCCGAGGGCTTTGTGTAATGGCTCTCCTAGACACAGCGCGACCTCACCCCCAATACCGGGAGAGACGAACCCCTGCAGATCCGCTCACTGCCTCCATGTGGCTCGGGACTGTACCCAACTAAAACCTGTTTCCATGACTCCTTTGAGCCGTGGCAGGGTAGTAATCAAAGCACAGTGGGAACTCACACGAGACAAATGACGATCTCAGGTCGATGAACTAACCTGTACACATGTCACCTGGGAACTGCTATCTGACGTCTGGTATAATCCCAACTAGCAGGTTCCCGGCGAGTCCTGTCCGGTGTACTCATAACCCAATGAGCACCTGTATACATCTTAGGTGAACCAACTGACACCAGTGGCTTATGAGACCGGCCACCGCCCCTTGTCGGGGTCTCGACTGTATACACTAGTCTACTCTGGAGAATCGATGCCCTGTCTCGAAACTCCCACGACTAGGGACCTTTTAAGGATGTGCTTATAGACTCCAGCTCTCACTTATATGATCGCCCTCATACTGCTGGCCGTCAAGCAAGAATCCTATGAGCTCTATCAACGTGTAATAGTGACATGTAAGGTCACCTGAAGCAGTACACGATGATAAAGGTAAACCAGATAGCATACTATCATCTCGAGTAAGACTGTTTTACCGGGATAGGTCCTCCCTCAATCATTGCAATCACGTGCCTATGATCCAATAATTGACTCTGAGGGCACTATCTCCAACAATCTCCCACTTGCACTCAAGGCTAATTATTGCGATGTCGCATACTCACAGCCCGTGTGATACCGAACACCCAACTCCTCTACTAGTCAGTCGCACAAAGCCTGTTTGCGAAACTATTGCGTTCGAGGAAAAGCCTCAGTGAGTGGATCCGCCTAGATGTTTCTTTCTATGTCTCTCTATATCTCAAGTTCGCGGAGAAAACCATCTCCCGAAATGAGCAATACCTGTCTTGGAATGTCTGGATGTCTGATGGGACCTAGTTCATAAATGAACTCCAAATCCAAAATTCTTAGACTGTATCGTCAACTGAACTTAATCAGTATCCTGCGGCATGCCTCCCTCAGTATCTTCCAGGATCACCTGTCCAGAATACTGTCCCTCGTCAGAGGGAGAACTATAACTCTGACAACCTCCTTGTCGTCCTTGTCACCTTGGAAGCCTGGAGTGATAACCATCTCCTAAAGGAGGCAGCCGTTATCATATCCCTAGAACATTCACTTATGTTCTAAAACTGCTTCCGACTGTTCCTCCAGGATTGGATCAATATCAACTTATTGCATCTAGTGCAAGAACAACATCTGGTGTGGTACTTGACATCTCATGATTGACTCAATTGCCTAAGCAAGTGATTTGCCAATCATGCACATCCCTCTCTACTTTAGTCTGTAAGACACCTTTAGAGAGGGTGACTCCATCACCTGCAGGTAAACTACCATGCCAGGAGTCATCCATTCTAAATACTTATAGAATGCTGTCAAGGTACCCAGATTAGGAAACCACCCAAATCTAGATCTAAAACCATAGATCTAGTAACCAGAATGTCTGATATAATATCCAAGTCCTGTGTGGAGAAACCACTGTGTGACAACCCAAATATAACCGATCGTAGTATAGGAATATCAATTCCTACTCTGTGTATGTCATCAAATACCAGGACATCACACCCTACTACCTTCTTAACAGATCCATCCCCTATTCTGATGAAGTCAAACCTATGACTTCACATCAGAAATAGATGATCTATCTCCGCTATATGTGCTTTAGTCTATAAATAGACATAAGCCTGATGTCCACCAATGCTTCCGCTGCTCCCACTGACCACGACAACCCTCTGGCAGAGTCATATAGACGTGCACTTCTAAAGCTAGTTTAGAACGACGCTATACTCATCCTCCTGCCGGGTCTCGCAGCCTGGAACAACAACAATGGCAAGTGTGGGTAAACAAGAACTTCCCTGTCACCGTCCTTGAGGCTACCGGAGTACCTCTCGGGTGCCTGAAGTTACCCATCTTATCTGCGGAGTGGCCAATGGAATGTCAAATCAGATTGAATCTTTAGGTTCCTTATCAAATCTTCAGTAATCGTTTGCGGTTCTAGAATCGCTTCCAGTTCTACCATACTCCCACTACTGTTTTCTGAAAAATAACCATTTCTTTTTAAAATGTGGCGAGTTAAGAACAATATCACTATTGATCTTCCAGATGGTAGAAAGTCAACCCTTGTCATAGCCTGGGTCAACCCACAAACAGCCATTACAGAAACGTGCCTAGAGCTGTCCAGTGTCTGGTTTTAATCATAAACCGGACAACTCCCCGTACTTTAACATCGTTAAGATATGAACTGTTCTATATCCAATATAGAACCAGAGGCACTGATTTATTTGAACCAGATTCAAATCATGCAGCTATCTCCAGTGCATGTCAACTAAATGGAAGGAGGACGATCAGCGTTACTCAACTTAGGAATGCTTCCAATTATGAGTAACCTGAAAGAGAAACAATTTCTCTTTATCATTACTATCAACTGAATACCATACACAAGTATCTACATCTTCGATCATTTTGAAGAATCCCGATACTTGCTACACCTGGTTCTCTACTCTATTCAAATACCTATAACTCCTCAAAACTTAGACCCTGTGTTTCTACGAAACACATGTCTAAGAATTAGAGTAGTTAAAAGTAAACAGAATATAGCATGAGGACCAACCCCACTGTCCTAATGGACACTGGACAACATACAATACTCTGTATAAGTCCGCTGAGTATAACAACTCTTTCACTGTGCGTCGTAGGTTGAAAATTGTACTTATGGTTAAGAAGAATTACACCGCTGTTCAATGCTCCTTACCTAACCATCCACTGATATAGGTAAATGTCATAGACATAATTTCAAAAGGTATATCTCACTCTATTCAAATAGACGTACAGATATATCAATTTGAAATTGGTGCACAACAGCGGATATTCAAAACCAAATATTTGCCGACCGGCAAACAGCCCAGGTGATCTCCTCAAATATCACCGATTACAACGAATCCCGATATAATGAGGATGATCTCCCAATTCCCAATAACTTACTCCCACTCATCATCTGTAAAGCCATACAGATGTGAGAATCAAACCTGGTAAATACATACCCTGGAGCAAGTGTCTAATCAGGAAATCAGTTTTCTTTTAACAGTACACAGTTGAACTGAAACATTGAAATGTTTCGATAGGGTATCCTGGTATTCCTAGTAATGCCTCTACCATTATCCAGATTCACAACTGTAACCGTATATCTCTTTGCCATCTGTCCAAATCCCTTTATATGTCTTTAGTCATTACCGTCTGCACACCCCTTTAGGCCAAATGGTTTTCTTCCTTCCCTACCGTTCGGCACCAGCCTATGGTTTGGAAGAAGACTATCCAATAAGCATAATGGGTGTACTGTCCTAATCCTAGGAGCACTCGCAATGCGAGAGAAGGTGAAGATAAAAGACAACCGAATAAACCTTATTCCTATTTCTCCTGAACCAGAATCCATCCCCGAACTGGAACAAGTTCCTTTCGAGTTCGTATATAACTATACGATGGAGTATCCAAAAACTTGGGATCTTCGTAGTGATACGGAGTGTCCTGGAGAAATACAAAGGTGATTTAGGATTGGCGAAGAAATACTCGGTTTGGTCATGAATGGCAGTCGCAATTTACTTTGCCCTCTTACTAATCCCTTTCTTTGTCTTAACTTAATACCTTCTGCACACCATCGCTATGCTAATTGGTTTTCTTCATTCCCCACCGTTCGGCACCAGCCTAAGGTTTGGAAGAAGACTATCCAATTTGCATAATAGGTGTACTATCTCCTAAACCAAGGAGTACTCACAATGAGAGAAGGTGAAAAGAAAAGACAACTGAATAATCCTATTCGTTTTCTCCAGAACCAGAAACCATCCTCGAAGTCCTTCGAGTTCGTATATAACCATACGATGGTTTTGTCCAATGGAAGTGGACGTTCGTAGTAATACAGGGTGTCCTGGAGAAAAGGGTAAAAGTAGGAGTGGCAATGAGGTTTGCAACTCTGACAATCCAAAAGCCAGTGTTAAGAAGGTTCGGTCAACTTGGTCACTGAGTCATAGTCTAGGGTCGGGTCAATGGTTGCTGCCAAAGAGAGAGAGAAAAGAAACACTCAGCATGCACTCTAACCTAGATCAGAATGGTTATCACTTTATCTAATCTGGAAACCTCCCACTGTAACCTCAAATTCTTCCCCAAACCTGAAAGAAGAATTAGTCGGGGTCACCCGAGGAGTAAACCAACTCATCAGTGGGAATCGGGATCCAACTATCATCGCATGATAACATGACGGAATCCACTCACGTCACCACACTCCAGAAGGTATCCGCATTTCTGGCAAGTTTCAGTTCTTTTGAAACTCCCGATGTGATTTTTACCCCTAGGACCCAAGTGACCTTGACGAATAATCAACAAATCAAAAGGTCCTAGTCAAGTTCAGCCCGTCATTATCTTGATTGCGTTAAACCCACCCGCACGACCCTTGACGAATAATCAACAAAGTCGTACGACTGTCCTAACCAATCTACAAATCCATACGACAGAAAGCATTACAGAGCTACCGCACACTACGCCTCGGCGAATAGCAACGACAAACGTAGCGCGAATACTAAGCAATACTAATCTGAAATGACGGAGGGCTACTACTGGTTTTTGGCGAAAAACCTTTAACGTAATGAACTTGATATCGTTGAAGGAACTGGATAACTTTTTATAAAAATATAGTGACGAAAACCTTTACTAAAGAGGTCACTCCCGGTGAAGGGATCTCGGCTCTTTCCCCGTAGAATGAGGTGCAGGATATTCCAACTGAATACCACGATGCAAAGCAAAAGTAATCGGCTATAGTGAAGTTAATGCCCTGACGCAAACTTCTGTCCAAGGGGTCACTCCCGGTGAAGGGATCTCGGCCCTTGCCTCGTCGACTGAGGAGCAGGATATTCCAAATGAATACCACGATGCAAAACAAAAGTGAACGTCCTTGCAATAACAGCTTTTTGAAAAGTGTTCCAACAACATCAGAATAGGTTTGTTTAACTTGCATTGATCCGAATCAACGCAGTCCCATCAATTGATCACACCACAAAGAACGAAAATATACTGACGTACGTATATGCCATCCGCATTCGCCACTGGGTCCCGTCATCACTCGTTAGGTTAGCTAACTAACGGCAGAGCGGGGACCGGACTAGCGCGGATGAAAAACATATACAACATCTACTAATATATATACCAATATATTGTATTTCGCTCAAGGCGTGAATAAAATGCAACATCACAGAACAATACAGATATCTGGAAGCCCCGGGTTTCACAGAGCCGCTGCTGAAACCCGACGTTCCCCTGGTCGTATGGATAGCCTGTGCAATGAAATCCTAGACCCCTACGGGCGCAGCAAGTCACCCGCCAAAACCTGAAGCGAGGCAGTCCCCTTCAGCGCCGTGAATGGACCACCCAGCACTTCACGGAATCCGGTAACTTGGGCACCCCTCGTGGGTCAACCTGTACCCCCTACGAGTGCGGCGAATAGCCCGCCAATTCCAGACTGAAGCCTCCTCCGTCTCAATGCCCTGAGATGCGGGCCCGTTGCCCTCTAGAACCCGGCTATCCGTGCACCCCTCCGCGGGGTAACCCTAGTACAGAAAGTAAAATATACATACAACGGGTACATCGACCGCAACCAGGCCGTGCCCCAAAAGAATAATACAAACAGGCAGTGACGGCAGTCCACATGTCGGACGCTCGCCCCGCAATATCAAATGTACATATAAAACAAAACTGTACTAATATTGCATCCAGGCTATCCCCCACGACCGATCCGCAACAACACAGCATAAACACATAACATCAACGTGAAAATCACGTTCGCAAATCCGTCTAACCGGGCTATAGCAGTTAGACAGGATTTACCGATCAAGTGATATTCACGGTCGCAGATATAATGTAAATACTGTGAAATAATGTGTTTAAAATATCCAATCGATCAAAAATTAATAAGTGGGCCCCCAAGTAATACTGTAGCACTCACAGAAATTCTGGGCCCAATTTTAATATTCCAAAACCCCTATCTTAAGCCCAAAAGCCCACTGCAAAAATATGGCGAAATGATCCCAACTTCCTGCGGCGGAACAGCGGCCAAAGAGGGGTTTAGGCCGCGGTTCCGCGGTCGTACGGAAGAATTGGGTTACCAAATTTTTCCAGTGTTCTTAGGATTCTCTGTACATCATTCTGCAATAACCTGAAAATTTTTTCGAGCCCGGAAAAAAACGACAGAAAACTGATGCAAGCAAAACGCGGTTTTTGGAATTTTGGTCGATCGGATAAGTAAAACGCATTAGAACAAGCTAGGCAAGGTTAATGGCGTGGCTCTGATACCATGTTGCGCCACGGCAGCGCCCCGGCCGTCTATCCGAGGCCAAAATGCGGAATCAAAATTTTCTTAACTTTTAAACTGGCGCTACCGCGGACAATATACCCGGATCGAAACCATTAACCGATACTAGCTAACAAGAGAAAGGGTGAGAGATATACCGAGTGATCCGAGTCCTCCGGTCTTCTCGTCATCGTCCCGATCTCCCGCGGAAACTCCGGTCGTCGCCTCCTTGCCGGAAGGGCACCACATCGTCTGTATCTTTTACGGGCTCCCACCTCAATATCGAGGCAACTCGGGCACGAAGCTGGCAAGTCGACGTGCCCAAGATTTGCTGTATAATGTAGTGTAGATGATGCTAGTCTCATTTGGGGTTTGTAGTTGCCTTGATGGAGGAATGGAATTTTCAAGTGGAGCTAGAATGTGTGTAGTAAGGAAAAATGAGATGAACAAATTTTTCCTTCATCCAAAATGAAATGATCCCCTCTCATTTTTCCTCTCTTCCAAAAATTGTGGCCGGCCTTCCTCATTAGGAAATGGTGGAGAGAATGAAACATAATACAAAGGGAGGTGAGTGTAGGAAAAAGGTGGAGGGTGACCACACCCAAAACATCAACCATACTTCATACTTTAAACCCATACCCTCTCTTAAATGCAAGTGATGGTAAAGAGAATGATGATGGTCATATCATAATCCCACATATGCAAGAAACCCCTTCCCCAAATGTAATTTGCAAAACTGCAAATTACCCCCTCCATCGGAAAAGTCCGGCCGGGAAAGAACAAAGGAAAACCGGCCGGAACGGAATGCAAACTGGCAACTCCAGAAAACTGGTCCCGTAATAAATTACAGGAAAACCCCGATACTGTGCATACACACCCGCATCTGTATTCCGACCGGATACAAATGTAATGAGACAAAAATCTACACTGTACTAAACTAGGATCCGGCTTAAACCAAAACCGGCTAGTAAAATCCGTTCGATCCTGATCCGTGCAATACCGCACGTATCTGATCGAACCCTGCCATATATCCATACGGCTACTAGTACAAACCGTCTGATCCTGATCCGTGCAATACCGCACGTATCTGATCGGATCCTGCCATATCTCCATACGGCCTCTACAGCGTTTCGCCCGAAAGCTTGAGTAACTGAAAGTGTGGTGGACTCTAAAGACTCGTCAATACTATGGCTGTGGATTTAACCACTAGCACGTCAGAGGTATAAGCCAATACGTAACGGGCCACCAGCTATTGACCAAAAGGGACGTCGATGAGCGAACTCATCCTGACACCCTACTGAGCCTTTCAGTGACAATATCCGTACAGTCCGGTCCGTTCGTCTATGAGCATCGCATGGCGGGCCTAGGGGGTTGGTAAAAGTCAGACCCCCAAAGGCGGTACAAGTCGTGTCGGAGTGAAGCCCAGAACACCCTGAGATACTACTGGAATACCTACCAGTAAATCTCCTGCCTCGGCCGAGGGCTTTGTGTAATGGCTCTCCTAGACACAGCGCGACCTCACCCCCAATACCGGGAGAGACGAACCCCTGCAGATCCGCTCACTGCCTCTATGTGGCTCGGGACTGTACCCAACTAAAACCTGTTTGCACGACTCCTTTGAGCCGTGGTAGAGTAGTAATCAAAGCACAGTGGGAACTCACACGAGACAAATGACGATCTCAGGTCGATCAACTAACCTGTACACATGTCACCTGGGAACTGCTATCTGACGTCTGGTATAATCCCAACTAGCAGGTTCCCGGCGAGTCCTGTCCGGTGTACTCATAACCCAATGAGCACCTGTATACATCTTAGGTGAACCAACTGACACCAGTGGCTTATGAGACCGGCCACCGCCCCTCGTCGGGGTCTCGACTGTATACACTAGTCTACTCTGGAGAATCGATGCCCTGTCTCGAAACTCCCACGGCTAGGGACCTTTTAAGGATGTGCTTATAGACTCCAGCTCTCACTTATATGATCGCCCTCATACTGCTGGCCGTCAAGCAAGAATCCTATGGGCTCTATCAACGTGTAATAGTGACATGTAAGGTCACCTGAAGCAGTACACGATGATAAAGGTAAACCAGATAGCATACTATCATCTCAAGTAAGACTGTTCTACCGGGATAGGTCCTCCCTCAATCATTGCAATCACGTGCCTGTGATCCAATAATTGACTCTGAGGGCACTATCTCCAACAGTTAAACCTACTGCCAGCGTAGTGTCGAGTTTTTAGAGTCCCACACAGAAAGCTATTCGCCTTTGGGCAAAAGTGTTAGTTATATGTATGCCCTAGAGGCCATTACTTTAAATTGGATGTATATTGTAGTGGATGCTGGGACATATATAGGTAGGACTTTCTTGCTCGACATGATAGTACGCTATCTGGTTGCTCTTTATCTTAACATGTATACTTTCTGTCTCTCTGATTACATGTTGATAAAGCCCTTAGGATGTATACTCGACTTCCAGGACTATGATGCAGATCATACTAGTGGGGCCTGGGTAGTCAATGAGTACATCCTTCATTGTTCCTAGTCATGGGAATATCGAGACGGGGCATCGATATTCTAGAGTAGACTAGCGTATATCTTCTCGACCCATGTGATGGGCGATGGATGATCCCATATCCATTGGTGTTTGACATCGAAGATGGTATGCGGGTGCTCAGTGGAGACTGGCTACACTGAACGGACTCGCCGAGAACTCCCAGATGGTATTATACCTCACGTCAGATGGCAGTTCTCTGGTGACACTGGTACAGCTTAGTCTGTTGACCCAAGATCGTCATAGAGTCTTGTGTGTCTCCCACTGTGCTTTGATTTCCACCCTACCACGGCTCTACTGAGTCGTGCAAACAGGTGGTTTTTGGGTACAGTCCCGATTCACATGGAGGCAATGAGCGATAGGAGGGGATTCGTCTCTCCCGGTATTGGGGGTTGATGTTGTGCTATGCTCGACTAGCCATAACAGGAAATCCCTGGCCAGGGTTGCAGTGATATACTGGTAAGAGTTATCAGTAGTTTCACGAATGTTATGGACCTCAAGTCGGCATGACTTATCGAGCTACTGGGGTCTGACGTTTACCACCCCTAGGCGAGATATGCGACATATCAGACGAACAGACCGGACTATACGGTAAGTGTTACTGGTTGGATTCACAGGAGTGTGAGCGGGCTTGCTCGTCGATCTTCTGATCGCTCAATACCCGGGTGGCTGTTACGTTTAGCAGACCGCTTGCGGCTTGTGGGTGTTTGATATGATCATCATCTGCTGCCGGCGTATTGACGAGTCTTTAGAGTCCTACACAGAGGTTTCCTTGCTCAAGAGAAACGAAATAGGAGCGCATATGAGATATGTGCGGGACCGAGAATAATGCGTGTATGTGATACCGTATTCTATTCTCGCGATGAATGTATCGATTGGTTATATGCGATATAACCTAGTTATCGAATCAAGGATTGATTCGATAAGCCGATACATTGGATACTAGTCGGTTATATACGATATGACCGGATCATTAAATCAAGTGTTGATTTAATGATTTAATGTATAATTATATATTTGATATATTACTTTGCATTAACTAGTATTGGTTCACTTTAAATGGATTTACTCACTTGGTTTGTGCACATTGCATATGTGATATATTTTGTGCACATGATTGTATCATGTTTGATGATACATGCAAGCTAGGGTTAGTGTAAAGAATTAGACCATGGTTAAGATTATGATTAGGGTTTTCTTTTTCCTTATTCATTTATTTATTCTTTTGTTTATTTTGGAAAAAGATAAAGAGAAAAAGAATGGTTGCTAGTTTTGTTTGTAGTTGAAGTTTCTTGAAACTTTGACTTAGTCACCATTCTTGTCTCATCCTTAACCTTAACCATTCATGTTAACCATGGTCCATTCTCTACAACTAACCAAGGGTTAGTAAATGATAAGTATTGATTTATTTATCTAATTTACATAACTTATCATAATTCTTTTATCATCTTCTTCTTCATCTTCAAGTTGAAGAAAGCTTGCACCATCAATGGCAACTAGCCAAAATGAGTGAGAAATCCAATTCTAAAGTCTACCCACTTCCTATTTCTTCACCCTCTACTACTTGCCATGTAGTAGAGTGTGTTGTCTTCACAAGTTTCTTGACTTGGCGAAGGCGGAGCTCGAGTTTGTGATGCCTCGACGTAGATCATCTTCGGCATCGAACCGACGATCAAGCCCGCCCATTTCTTCGATGAAGCCGATGCTAGAGTTCGGAATTCGATTTGGACAGCGAAGAGAGATCATCGTGGAGCTTAGGAAGTGGTGGACCGGATCTACAAAGGTTGTAGCCCCTTCCCTATTTCTATATTTCCGTTTACTTGCTTGCTTTGCCTAAATATCTAGTTAACGATCCGTTCTAGGTTTTCTCGGCACCGTAATTTTTAGAAATTAGCGTGTTTGATCACTTGTGAGACTTCACTAGAGTGCCTAGGAACAGCTACAGTGGTATCAGAGCCTAGCTAGAGCCTTAGGCGAAGTCCCGACGGAATCAGAAGTCCGATCGACCCAAAACCCCGACTAAGAATATGCTCTCTGTACATTTTCTAATTTCGAGGATTTTTCCACATTAAAAATATCCAGAAAAATCAGCAGGCTAATTTAAGAATTACTGTGAATTTCGATGGAGTAATTCCATCAAAGAGCCGCGGATCACGAGCATGGCTCGTGCGGCGGATCCGCCGCCATTTTGTCGTTTTGTGCATCCACTGTTACACAGTAATTCTTAGTTATCTGTGCTGGATTTCCTGGGGATTTTAATAATTTTTTCCAGAGTTGCATTTTCTGGGTTGTATTGGGGACTCGGTGTATTCGATCGGACTGTCTAATTTTTGTCTGTGTGCTTTTCCGGGTATTCTTAGAATATGCTAAAAGGTTCGACCGGATATAAATACTCACTTTTTCCCCTGCCGGGAAATTTCCAATTGTTGGACTTTTCCGCAGTTTAACGACGTTCTAAGTAGTGCAAGTAACTCGATGGACCCTCTAGAAGACAACAAACCTTAACTCGATTATGTGACCGTCTTGAACTGCCCTTTGAACCTTCGGGTTTGGGGCAGTACGGCGTGCCACATGTGAGGCGTTGGCTTGACCCTTCTACGGCTGGACCGTTGGTACTGAGGCACGAACTGAATGTTGTTAGACTTATTTCATGTGTTGAGCTGTATCGGGAAAACTTGGGTGTTCGATTGTTCGATCGAAAAGTTTAGCATTTTCTATTTATCCGGAATGTGATACAATAATTGGAATTCACAAATTGTTATGAGATAACGGAATGAATATTGTAAACGTAGCAGTTTAGTCTCACTTGATCGGTTGCCACGGAGTTTTGATGTGATCAAAAGTCCGTCGCAATCACGTAGCGTACGCGGATACTCGCCGGGTAAACTTAATAGACAGCCTCACCCCATAGCCCCGACCAAGTGACTGTAGGAGAACCCCATCGCCGAAAGCATCCGTTCGGGTGCTCCCGGTAGCCGTGTTCCGCCTTGGTGCACTTCGTCGACGGCGTCGGGGGTGCGGTCGCCTACTAAAGTTTGCGACGAGCATTCGATCAGAATGTCGGGAATCCTGTTGAATTGCCCGACTTGATATTGAAAAGTGTTTTCGATAATGAGACTAAAATGCGGGGTTTATAATTGTTAGGCATGCGATGTCTAAGTAATTCATTTGGTCAGGCATGCGATGTCTGAGGTGGTTGTGGATTCCAACTGTTGTAGTTTTACACTTTCTTTTCTGTGACCGTAAGTGTAATATGTGATATCGCCGGTTTCGTTGCTATATGTCAACGACAATTGGGATGCGCATATTTACTTACGTTGATGACATGAGATGTTATGTGTTGCTGGATATGTTATATTGGATCGTCGTGTTTGAATAGCCGGGGGTTTTTTATGTGAGATGAGTGTTTTTCATTTTCATTCATGTAAAAACTTGTATGTAATATTCTTTTATTGGGGCACTTCCAGGTTGCGGATGTTGTCACCATTTGTATATTATTTACTTTTCTGCACTAGGATAGACCCAAGGAGGGGAGCACAAGTAACCGGGTTCTAGGGTCCAGTGGGAGACCAACTCGAGGAGTCGAGTCCGGGTCTCCTAACCCTAGAATTGGTAGGGTTGCTTGCCGCTCTCGTAGGGGTCTTGGGGTGTGGGATTGGCTATTCATCACGACCGTGGAATCCGTGTTTTATACTGGCTCGTATTGAAAACACGGACGTCCTAGTATATCCAATATTTCATATGTTTCTTCTGCTGTGATTTATCTGTGATCATGTGATGTTCTGTGACAGGTATTATATATAGTATATATGATATATTATATAGACATTGCTTATGTTTTACACCCGTGCTAGCCCTGCCTCGCTCTGGCGTTAGTTACCTAACCTAACGGTGCAGACGGGACATCGAGGCGAATGCGGATGGCATAAGCGTACGTTATATTTATCTGTGATGTTTAGGTGGAATTAAATGATGGGATATTCATTAATGAGATTAATGAAAGAAAAATAAACCTAATTGATGTTGTGGAATCGAATTTCAAAATAAAAACAGGTAGCTACAGTTCTTGCTTTGCATCGTGGTGTTCCTTGTAGAACATCCTGCACCTTATTCGATAAGGAAAGGACCGAGATCCCTTCACCGGGAGTGACTCCTTTAGCAATAACTGGCAGATGCTACAACCCTCGGTTTGTCTTTTGATCGCTTCTATAGTTTCTGCTTTGCACAGTGATATATATGATATATCCCGCACCTCATTCGACGAGGAAAGGGCCGACGATCCCTTCACCGGGAGTGACCCCTTTAGCAAAACTAGAAAAGCTTCAAAAACATTCCATTTAAAAACCATTTGATTCCGCAACGAGATCAAGTTCAAAGCGTTAAAGGTTTTCACAAAAACCAGCCGCAACCCTCCGTCATTTTAGGAAGTAGAGTACTTAGTATTCGTGCTGTGTTTGTTGACCATAGTCAAGGCACAGTGTACGGTTGCTAAGTGATGTCTTTCTACACAGCATATGATGCGATTAGTTAGGACAGTCATGTGGCTTTGTTGACCTTAGCCAAGGGTCATGTGGGTGGGTCTAATTAATCACGAAATGACGGATAGAACTTGACTAGTACCTATGATTTGTTGACCTTAGCCAAGGTCATAGGTGCTAGGGGTAAAAACCATTATCGGGAGTTTCAAGTGTTGAAATTTGCAATGAGATTGCATACCTTCTATGTGATAGTTGGATCCCGATACCCACTGCGAGTAATTGTTACTCCTGGGAGAGTTTTGCACTTTGCAATTAGCCGATCAAGTAGGTGTCTAGAAAGGTGTCAACGGGGTTACGCCTCTGGGAAAACGAGGTTTACAGTAATTAGGTCTGTGCGAAAGCACGGGGAACCTCCCTCAAAGTACCGACACTGGCCTGGCTGAAAGATTGGCGAACTTGTAGAGTGTAATTAATCCCGGCTAGTCTTTCCTTTTAGGGTTTGAAGGAAGATTTGATAAAAACAGTGGGAGCCATCCTGATTAGATAAAATATATAACCAATCTGATCTTGCAAGAGCGCACGCAGAGTGTTTTCTTCTCTCTCTCTCCAGGTAGCGACCATATCACGCCTTAATCAAGATAATAATACGAAATTTTGACCGAACCCGCTTTTTATACTGAGCTGGGGTACGTTGGTCCCGCTCCGACTTATAATTGTTATAAGACCGAGCAGGAAATAGGGGAATACCAGATTTCCTATGCTGCCCAAACGAAGAAAGTGCATATGATGCATCTCCTTCGGGTGTGTTCATTACAAAGAACTGTTTCTCAGTATCCTCTGCATCCTGGGTATATGATACCGGATCAGGATCCCAGATATGTAATCTGTTACATAGGGCTATAAAAAGGTAGAGAACTGAGAACGGGTGATAAGTTTCATGAGGCAGAAAATGGGGCAAGAGTTGCAGCCAAGTCTGTCGGTCACTGTCACCCTGTATTAGCAATACATTGATTCTGAACGAATGTTATTAGATACCGAACCTGATATACCAAATCATATCACTCTCTTTGTTAGAAAAGAAAGGATATAATTTTGTATTGATGGATAATGTTTTGAACATTTCCTATATCAAAAGTTGATCGGTTCAGGCACGTTATCTAAAAGCATTGACGTTCTAAATCAAACTACAGTTCCTCGTATACAGAACACACACAAGAGGAAGAGTTCAGAAATGAACGAATTCTTCTTGAGGTATTGTAGACTAGGTCATATCAATGCGACCCGACTAGCTGAAGTTACATTTAGATGCATATTTAAATCAGTTTGAATTTACATCTTGTGAAACTTGCCAGTCATGTCACAAAGATATAATGACACCAGTTCTGTTTACTGGAAACAGAGAAAGAGTTAGTAAACTCTTGGGACTGATACATGATGATGTATGTAAGGTCTCCTGTCTATATATGCCAGGACTGGTTCTTTTTTCTTCATTATATTCTCTGATAATCTCTCAAGATTCAGTCATATGTTCTTGTTGAAACATAAGTCCGGACCTTTTGAGGTATTCACATAATATAAGTTAGAAGTAGAGAACCAATAACCGGGTATAAGTATTATGTCCTTTGATGGGATCAAGGAGGAGAATACTTGTGCATGGAATTCCTGGATTATTCTAAAGGAGAATGAGATTCTCTCTCAGCATTACTCCTCCAAATAACCATAGCACATTGGTGTATCGAGGCGGAGCAATCACACCCTATATGATAAGGTGTGCTCTATGATGAGTATTACTGAGTTACCTGTTTCCTTTTGGGAGTTATGCGCTTGGGAAGCGGCATACCTATTGAATTAGGTTCGAATCAAATCACTGCCTACCACTTCATATGTGATATGGAAAGGGAAGAGCCCATATCTTAAGTGAGTTAAGATTTGGAATTGTCCGGCCTATGTCAAAAGCAAAATCCGGACAAGATCGAGGCAAGATCAGTTCTGTAGAACTGGAAAGGTTCCAGCTATACAAAACTGCAGTTGATGATTTGACAGAACCATAAGATTCTATAGTCCCCGACGAACCTCAGCCTCTCCGCCGATCTGGTAGGGTTCCTCATCCGCCTGATAGATACCTCGGTTTCTCGATGACAGTGGGAGCAAGGATTGCATCATGAGATGATGACCCAACTAGTTTCGAGCAGGCCATCGAGAGTAGGGACTCTGTAAGAATGGCTGGATGCTTAGCGATCTGAGATGGAATCCATGTACACCAGCAAAGTATGGACTTTAGCTGCTATATCTGAAGGGTTAAATCCCCATCAGGAGCAAGTATATCTTGAGAAGATTACTTGGTGTAGACGGAAAAGTTGAGACTTTCAAAGCTAGGCTTATTAAAGGTTTTAGTCATCAACTAGACATGGATAATGATGAAACCTTTTTCCAGTAGCTATGCTTAAGTCTGTCCAGATCCTACTTACCACGGCTACATACCATGACTACGATATCTGGCGGTTGGGTGCCATGACTGCTTTTCTAAATACTGATTTAGAAGAGAACGTCTATAAGAACACAGCCAGAGGTCTTCGTAAACAGTGGGAGCAGCGGAAACGTGTCCAAGTTGCTTTACATAATGAAGCAGGCATCGCGGAGTTGGAACGTCTGTTTTGATGTGATAGTCAAAGTGTTTGACTTCATCAAAATGGTAGACGAACCTTGTATATACAAAAGGGTAGTAGAGAGTAAGGTGGTCATCTTCGTATTGTACGTAGACAACATCTCTTGATAGGAAAAGAGTTTCCTATACTACGATCGATCAATCTCCTATTATCACAAAGATTCTCTAAATAGGATAAAGATGACACCTCCTAAATCCTGAGATTTGGAGCTATGAGATAGATCTAAAGGGATATTAGGGTTCTCACTAGGTATAGTGAGATTGTATCAATCGATCCTGGGGAGAATCACTGGAAGTGTTCCAGGATGATAAAGACGACTGAATGTCAGTCACAGGCACTGTCTTTACCCTCAGTAAAGGGACGGTATGTTGGAAGAGTTCCAAGCTAGATACCATGGCAAACTAGACGATAAAGGCTGGTAACATCGCTATTGAAGATACTACCAAAGAGGAAGTTTGGGTGTATATTGGTTCATAAGATGAACTAGGTTCCTGCCATTGTATGACAATGGAAGTGTGGCTTTGGCCCTGGAACCCTGGTCCCATCAGTGACCCAGACATAATCTAAGGCAGCATCACCTGATCATGGAGATAGTTGATCTCAAGGGTGATCGAGGTTAGGAGAGTAGACTCAGAGGACAACACGGCGGATCCACTCACGAAGGCCCTTTTCCCAAAGAGAGACTTTTAGGGGATAGTTAAGTATTAGATACTGCGACCACTGCTACAGATGGCCCTAGTGCAAGTGGGAGATTGTTAGTTATATGTATGCCCTAGAGGTCATTACTGTACATTGGATGTATATTGTAGTGGATGCTGGGACATATATAGGTAGGACTTTCTTGCTCGACATGATAGTACGCTATCTGGTTGCTCTTTATCTTAACATGTATACTTTCTGTCTCTCTGATTACATGTTGATAAAGCCCTTAGGATGTATACTCGACTTCCAGGACTATGATGCAGATCATACTAGTGGGGCCTGGGTAGTCAATGAGTACATCCTTCATTGTTCCTAGTCGTGGGAATATCGAGACGGGGCATCGATATTCCAGAGTAGACTAGCGTATATCTTCTCGACCCATTTGATGGGCGATGGATGATCCCATATCCATTGGTGTTTGACATCGAAGATGGTATGCGGGTGCTCAGTGGAGACTGGGTACACTGAACGGACTCGCCGAGAACTCCCAGATGGTATTATACCTCACGTCAGATGGCAGTTCTCTGGTGACACTGGTACAGCTTAGTCTGTTGACCCAAGATCGTCATAGAGTCTTGTGTGTCTCCCACTGTGCTTTGATTTCCACCCTACCACGGCTCTACTGAGTCGTGCAAACAGGTGGTTTTTGGGTACAGTCCCGATTCACATGGAGGCAATGAGCGATAGGAGGGGATTCGTCTCTCCCGGTATTGGGGGTTGATGTTGTGCTATGCTCGACTGGCCATAACAGGAAATCCTTGGCCAGGGTTGCAGTGATATACTGGTAAGTGTTATCAGTAGTTTCACGAATGTTATGGACCTCAAGTCGGCATGACTTATCGAGCTACTGGGGTTTGACGTTTACCACCCCTAGGCGAGATATGCGACATATCAGACGAATAGACCGGACTATACGGTAAGTGTTACTGGTTGGATTCACAGGAGTGTGAGCGGGCTTGCTCGTCGATCTTCTGGTCGCTCAATACCCGGGTGGCCGTTACGTTTAGCAGACCGCTTGCGGCTTGTGGGTGTTTGATATGATCATCATCTGCTGCCGGCGTATTGACGAGTCTTTAGAGTCCTACACAGAGGTTTCATGGCTCAAGCGAAACAAAATAGGAGCGCATATGAGATATGTTCGGGACCGAGAATAATGCGTGTATGTGATACCGTATTCTATTTGTAGGGTTCCTAGGCACCCTAATGAGGTCACACAAGGCATCGAACATGCCAAATTAAAATTTTAACGGTGCCGAGAGACCCGACTACGGATCGTTTGCTAGATGTTTAGGCGAAAAAGCTAACTAGTTAACACTTAACTAATGAGAAACGGAAATACAACCTTTGTAGATCCGGTCCTCCACCTCCACGGCTCCGAGATGAGGTCCTCTCCGCTGTCCAAATCAAATCCGGGATCTAACGACGACTTCATCGAAGAATAGGCGAGCTAGGTCGTCGATGTCCATGCCGAAGATGATCTACGTCGAAGCATCGCAAGATCAAGCTCTCACTTCACCAAGTCAAGAAACTTGTGAAGGAAACACACTCTACTACATGGCAAGAGGTAGAGGATGAAGAAATAGGAAGTGGGTAGACTTTAGAATTGGATTTCTCACTCATTTCATCAAGTTTCCATTGATGGTCAAGCTTTTCTTCACTTGAAGGAAGAAGAAGAAGAAGCTAAATTATTATGATAAGAATCATTTTAAAATGAAAAGAATAATCCATTCTTATCATAAGTGAACCATGGTAAAGTGTAGAGAGCTAATCATGGTTAAAGGAATGGTTAGGGTCAAACTAGAGACAAAATGGTCACTTAGTCAAAAGATCTAGAAGCTTCAACTAGAATCCAAAATTAGCAACCATTTCATTTCATTTTCTTTTATTCATTTATCATAAATAAATGGATAATTAAATAAGATAAATGAATAACAAATAATAAACCCTAACCATCATCTTAACCTTTGTTTAATTCTATACACTTAACCAAAAAACCATGTATCATCAAACATGATACAAACATGTGCACAAAATCATATCGCATATTTAATGCGCACATCCGAGCGAGAAAATCCATTTAAAGTGAACCGATACTAGTTAATGCAAAGTAATATATCAAATATATAATTATGCATCAAATCATTAAATCAACACTTGATTTAACGATCCGGTCATATCGTATATAACCGACTAGTATGCAATGCATCGGTTTATCGAATCAACCCTTGATTCGATAACAAGGGTATATCGCATATAACCTAATCGATACATTCATCGCGAGAATGAAATACGGTATCACATACACGCATCATTCTCGGTCCCGCACATATCTCATATGCGCTCCTATTTCGTTTCGCTTGAGCCAGGAAACCTCTGTGTAGGACTCTAAAGACTCGTCAATACGCCGGCAGCAGATGATGATCATATCAAGCATCCACAAGCCGCAAGCGGTCTGCTAAACGTAACGGCCACCCGGGTATTGAGCGATCTGAAGATCGACGAGCAAGCCCGCTCACACTCCAGTGAATCCGACCAGTAACACTACCGTACAGTCCGGTCTGATCGTCTGATATGTCGCATATCTCGCCTAGGGGTGGTAAACGTCAGACCCCAATAGCTCAATAAGTCGTGTCGATATGAGGTCTATAACTGTTCGAGAAACTACAGGTAACACTTACCAGTAAATCTCAGCAACCCTGGCCAGGGATTTCCTGTTATAGCCAATCGAACACAGCGCAACATCAACCCCCTATACCGGGAGAGACGAATCCCCTCCTATCGCTCATTGCCTCCATATGACTCGGGACTGTACCTAAAAACCACCGTTTTGCACGCCCTCTTGGACGTGGTAAGATGGAAATCAAAGCACAGTGGGAACCACACAAGACTCTATGACGATCTCGGGTCAACAGACTACTCTGTACCAGTGTCACCAGAGAACTGCCATCTGACGTGAGGTATAATACCATCTGGGAGTTCTCGGCGAGTCCGTCCAGTGTACCCAGTCTCTACTGAGCACCCGTATATCATCTCTGATGTCAAACACCAATGGATATGGGATCATCCATCGCCCATCTATATTGGTCGAGAAGGTATACGATAGTCTACTCTGGTATATCGATGCCCCGTCTCGATACACCCACGACTAGGGACTTTGAAGGATGTACTTATGGACTACCATGTCCCCACTAGTATGATCCGCATCATAGTCCAGGTAGTTAAGTACAGATCCTAAGGGCTTTACCAACATGTAACAGAGAGACAATCAGCATACACGTTAAGGTAAAGGGTAACCAGATAGCATACTATCATGTCGAGCAAGAAAGTCCTCCCTATATATGTCCCAGCATCCACTACAATATACATCCTATGTACAGTAATGGCCTCTAGGGCATACATATAACTAACAATCTCCCACTTGCACTAGGGCCATCTGTAGCAGTGGTTGCAGTATCTCATACTCAACCATCCCATAAAAGTCTCTCTCTGGGAACAGGCCTTTGTGAGTGGATCCGCTGTGTTGTCCTCTGAGTCTACTCTCCTAACCTCGATCCCCTGGAGATTAACCATCTCCATGATCAAGTGATACTGCCTTAGAATATGTCTGGATCACTGATGGGACCGGCGTTCCTTGGCAAAAGCCACAACTCCATTGTCACACATTGGGAGGAACATAGTTCATCTCATGAACCAATATACACCCAAACAGCCTCTTTGGTAGCATCTTAAGTAGCGATGTATCGAGCCTTTATCGTCTAGTATGCCACGGTATCTAGCTTGGAACTCTTCCAACATACCGCCCTTTTACTGAGGGTAAAGACAATGCCTGTGACTGACACTCAGTCGTCTTTATCACCCTGGAACCTTTCCAGTGATTCTCCCCATGATCGATTGATACCATCTCACCACTAGTAGTGAGATTCCTAATATCCATTTAGATCTATCTCATAGATTCAAAATCCAGGATTTAGTAGGTATCACTTTGATCCTACACGGAGAATCTTTGTGATATACGGAGATTGATCGAGCGTAGCATAAGAAACTCCTTTCTTATCAAGAGTATGTTATCCACGTACTATACGAGGATCACCACCATACTCCCTACTACCATTTTGTTTATACAAGGTTCATCTACCATTTTGATGATGTCAAACTCTTTGACTACTTCATCAAAACAGATGTTCCAACTCCGCGATGCCTGCTTTATCAGATAAAACATCTTGCACACGTTTCCGCTGCTCCCACTGTTTACGAAGCCCTCTGGCTGTGTACTTACAGACGCACTCTTCTAAATCAATATTTAGAAAAGCAGTCAAGACACCCAACCACCAGAGATCGTAGTCATGGTATGCAGGCGTGGTAAGTAGGATCTGGATGGACTTAAGCATAGCTACTGAGAAAGGTTTCATCATTATCCACGCCTGGTCAATGAAGAAAACCTTTAACAAGTCTAGCTTTGAAAGTCTCAACTTTTCCATGTACACCAAGTAATCTTCTCAAGATATACTTGCTCCTGATGGGGATTTAACCCTTCAGATATAGCGGCTAAAGTCCATACTTTGCTGGTGTATAAGGATTCCATCTCAGATCACTAAGCATCCAGCCATTCTTACAGAGTCTTACTCCTGATGGCCTGCTCGAAGCTAGTTGGGTCATCATCTCATGATGCAATCCTCGCTCCCACTGTCATAGAGAAACCGAAGTATCTCTCAGGTGGGTGAGGAACCCTACTAGATCGGCGGAGAGGCTGAGGTTCGTTGGTATCTACTGAATCCCTTGGTTCTATCAAATCATCTGCTGTAGTTCGTATAGCTGGAACTTTTCCAGTTCTACATTACAGACCTTGCCTCGAGCTTGTCCGGATTTTGCTTTCAGACATAGGCCGGACAACCCCAAATCTTAACCAACTTAAGATATGGGCTCTTCCCTTTCCATATCACATATGAAGCGGTAGGAAACTGATTTGATTGGAACCCTATTCAATAGGTATGCAACTTCTCAAGTGCATAACTCCCTAAAGGAATTAGGTAACTCAGTAGTACTCATCATAGAGCACACCTTATCACATAGGGTGTGATTGCTCCGTCCCGATATACCATCGTGCTATGGTGTATTCGGAGGAGTAATGCTGAGAGAGAATCTCATTCTCCTTTAGAATAGTCCAGGATTTTCGTGCACAAGTATTCTCCTCCCTGACCTCATCATAGGACATAATACTTATACCCGTATATCTGGTTCTCTACTTCTAACTTATATTCTGTGAATATCTCAAAAGGTTCGGACTTGTGTTTCAACAGGAACATAGGTCTGAAACTCGAAAGATTATCAGAGAACGTAATGAAGTATAAAGAACCAGTCCTGGCATGTGTTGACAGGGGACCTACATACATCAACATGTATCATCCCAAGAGTTCACTAACTCTTTCTCTGTTTTCAGTAAACGGAGCTATGGTCATCTTATCTTTGTGACATGACTGGCGAGTTTCACAAGATGTAAATTCAAACTGATTTAAATATGCATCTAAATGTAACTCCAGCCAGTCGGGTCACATTGATATGACCTAGTCTACAATGCCTCAAGAAGGATTCGTTCATTTCTGAACTCTTCCTCTTGTGTGTGTTCCGTATACTAAGAACTGTAGTTTGATTTAGAACATCAATGTTTTTAGATAACGTGCCTGAACCGATCAACTTTTGATATAGGAAATGTTCAAAACATTATCCAACAATACAAAATTTTATCATTTCTTTACTAATAAAGAGACTGATATGATTTTGTATATCAGGTTCGGTATCTAATAACATTCGTTCAGAATCAATGTATTGGTAATACGGGGTGACAGTGACCAACAGACTTGGCTGCAACACTTGCCCCGTTTTCTGCCTCATGAAACTTATCACCCGTTCTCAGTTCTCTACCTGTCTGTAGCCCTATGTAACAGATTACATATCTGGGATCCTGATCGGGTATCAAATACCAAGGACGTAGAGGATACTGAGAAACAGTTCTTTGTAATGAACACACCCGAAGATGATGCATCAGCATGCACTCTCTTCGTTTGGGCGGCACGGGAATTCTGGTAATCCCCAATTTCCTGCTCTGTCTTATAACAATTATAAGTTGGAGCAGGACCAACGTTCCCCAGCTCAGTATAACAAGCGGGTTCGGTCAATAATCCGTATTATTATCTTGATTAAGGCATGATATGGTCGCTACCAGGAGAGATAGAGAAGAAAACACTCAGCGTGCGCTCTTGCAAGAATAGATTGGTTTTTATTTTATCTAATCAGGATGGCTCCCACTGCTTTTTATCAAATCTTTCTTCAAACCCTAAAAGGAAAGACTAGCCGGGATTAATTACACACTACAAGTTCGCCAATCTTTCAGCCAGGCCAGTGTCGGTACTTTGAGGGAGGTCCCCCGTGCTTTCGCACGAACCTAATTAATGTAAACCTCGTTTTCCCAGAGGCGTAACCTCGTTAACACCTTTCTAGACACCTACTTGATCTGCTAATTGTAATGCATAAAACTCTCCCAGGAGTAACTCTTACTCGCAGCGGGTATCGGGATCCAACTATCTCATAGAAGGTATGCAATCTTATTGCAAATTTCAACACTTGAAATTCCCGATAATATTTTGCCCCTAACGTGCTATGACCTTGACGAAAGCCAACAAACCATAGCCCGCTAGTCAAGTTCAACCCGTACATTTCTTGATCGAATTAAACCCACCCGCACGACCCTTGACGAAAGCCAACAAAGCCGCACGACTACCCTAATCCAATCGCATCATATGCTAGCAGATAAGTAGCATATAGTTACCGCACACTGCACCTTGACGAAAGCCAACAAATGCAGCACGAATACCATATACAACTTATCTGAAATGACGGAGGGCTACGACAGGTTTTTCTGAAAACCTATTGCGTAATGAACTTGATATCGTTGTAGAATCAAATGATTTTTAAAATGGAGTGTTTTTTAGGCTTTTCCAGTTTTGCTAAAGGAGTCACTCCCGGTGAAGGGATCGTCGGTCCTTTCCTCGTCGAATGAGGTGCGGGATATATCATATATATCACTGTGCAAAGCAAAAACACTTAAAAGCAATCAAAAGACAAACCGAGTGTGTAGCATCTGCCAGTTATTGCTAAAGGAGTCACTCCCGGTGAAGGGATCTCGGTCCTTTCCTCATCGAATAAGGTGCAGGATATATCACATATACCGCTGTGCAAAGCAAGAACTGTAGCTACCTGTTTTATTTTGAAATTCGATTCTACAACATCTTAGGTTTCTTTTATTTCATTAATCACATTAATGAAGTCCCATCATTTAAATACCTAATCATCACAGATAAATACGACGTACACTTATGCCATCCGCATTCGCCTCGATGTCCCCTCGTGCACCGTTAGGTTAGGTAACTAACGGCAGAGCGGGGCAGGGCTAGCGCGGGTGTAAAACATAAGTAACGCCTATATAATATATCATATATACTATATACTGTAGCTATCAAAGAACATCACATGATCACATCACAGATATCGCAGCAGAAGAATCATATGAAATATTGGATATACTAGGACGTCCGTGTTTTCAATACGAGCCAGTATAAAACACGGATTCCACGGTCGTGATGAATAGCCAAACCCACACCCCTAGACCCCTACGAGAGCGGCAAGCAACCCTACCAATTCTGGAGTTAGGAGACCCGGACTCGACTCCTCGAGTTGGTCTCCCACTGGACTCCAGAACCCGGTTACTTGTGCCCTCCTCGTTGGGTCTATCCTAGTGCGGAAAAATAAATAATATACAAACGGTGACATCTTCCGCAACCTGGAAGTGCCCCAATAAAAGAATATTACATACAAGTTTTTACATGAATGAAAATGAAAAACACTCATCTCACATAAAAAACCCCGGCTATTCGTACACGACGATCCAATATAACATATCCAGCAACACATAACATCACATGTCATCAACGTAAGTAAATATGCGCATCCAATTGTCGTTGACATATAGCAACGAAACCGGCGATATCACATATTACACTTACGGTCACAGAAAAGAAAGTGTAAAACTACAACAGTTGGAATCCGCAACCACCTCAGACATCGCATGCCTGACCAAATGAATTACTTAGACATCGCATGCCTAACAATTATAAACCCCGCATTTTAGTCTCATTATCGAAAACACTTTTCAATATTCAAGTCGGGCAATTCAACAAGATTCCCGACATGCTAATCGAATGCTCGTCGCAAACTTCAGTAGGCGGCCGCACCCCCGTTACCGTCGACGAAGTGCACCAAGGCGGAACACCGCTACCACGAGCACCCGAACGGATGCTTTCGGCGACGGGGTTCTCCTACAGTCACTTGGTCGGGGCTATGGGGTGTAGCTGTCTATTAAGTTTACCCGGCGAGTATCCGCGTACGCTACGTGATTGCGACGGACTTTTGATCACATCAAAATTCCGTGGCAACCGATCAAGTGAGACTAAACTGCTATGTTTATATCATTCATTCAGTTATCTCATAACTACTTGTGAATTCCAATTATTGTATCCCATTCCGGATAAATAGAAAATGTCAAACTTTCCGATCGAACAATCGAACACCCAAGTTTTCCCGATACAGATCAACACATGAAATAAGTCTAACAACATTCAGTTCGTGCCTCAGTAGCAACGGTCCAGCCGTAGAAGGGTCAAGCCAACGCCTCACATGTGGCACGCCGTACTGCCCCAAACCCGAAGGTTCAAAGGGCAGTTCAAGACGGTCACATAATCGAGTTAAGGTTTGTTGTCTTCTAGAGGGACCATCGAGTTACTTGCACTACTTAGAACGTCGTTAAACTACGGAAAAATCCAACACTTGAAAATTTCCCGACAGGGGAAAAATTGGGTATTTATATCCGGTCGAACTTTTTAACATATTCTAAAATTTATCCGGAAAGCCACACAGACAAAATTTGATACTCCGATCGAAACACCGAATCTCCAAAAACACAGCAGAAAAATTCAACTCTTGAATAAATATTAAAAATTCCCAGAAAACTCAGCTCTTTGAACTAGGAATTACTGTGCAAAGGAACAGAGCTGACGTCATCAAGGGGCCGCTGATCCGCCGCAGAATCCATGCTTCTTGCCGTGGATCCGCCGCGAAATTTACTGTTCACCAGAAACTTTTTGCACCGTAATTCTTATTTTTCCCTGCTGAATTTTTTAGCAATTTTTAATTTGGAAAAACTCACTGTTTTCAAAAAAGTACAGAGAGCAAGATTGATTTGGTGTTTCGGGTTCGATCGGGTTTCAAATTCCGTCTAGACTTCGCCTAAGGCTCTAGCTAGGCTCTGATACCACTGTAGGGTTCCTAGGCACCCTAATGAGGTCACACAAGGCATCGAACATGCCAAATTAAAATTTTAACGGTGCCGAGAGACCCGACTACGGATCGTTTGCTAGATGTTTAGGCGAAAAAGCTAACTAGTTAACACTTAACTAATGAGAAACGGAAATACAACCTTTGTAGATCCGGTCCTCCACCTCCACGGCTCCGAGATGAGGTCCTCTCCGCTGTCCAAATCAAATCCGGGATCTAGCGACGACTTCATCGGAGAATAGGCGAGCTAGGTCGTCGATGTCCATGCCGAAGATGATCTACGTCGAAGCATCGCAAGATCAAGCTCTCACTTCACCAAGTCAAGAAACTTGTGAAGGAAACACACTCTACTACATGAAAAGAGGTAGAGGATGATGAAATAGGAAGTGGGTGGACTTTAGAATTGGATTTCTCACTCATTTCATCAAGTTGCCATTGATGGTCAAGCTTTTCTTCACTTGAAGGAAGAAGAAGAAGAAGCTAAATTATTATGATAAGAATCATTTTAAAATGAAAAGAATAATCCATTCTTATCATAAGTGAACCATGGTAAAGTGTAGAGAGCTAATCATGGTTAAAGGAATGGTTAGGGTCAAACTAGAGACAAAATGGTCACTTAGTCAAAAAGATCAAGAAGCTTCAACTAGAATCCAAAATTAGCAACCATTTCATTTCATTTTCTTTTATTCATTTATCATAAATAAATGGATAATTAAATAAGATAAATGAATAACAAATAATAAACCCTAACCATCATTTTAACCTTTGTTTAATTCTATACACTTAACCAAAAAACCATGTATCATCAAACATGATACAAACATGTGCACAAAATCATATCGCATATTTAATGCGCACATCCGAGCGAGAAAATCCATTTAAAGTGAACCGATACTAGTTAATGCAAAGTAATATATCAAATATATAATTATGCATCAAATCATTAAATCAACACTTGATTTAACGATCCGGTCATATCGTATATAACCGACTAGTATGCAATGCATCGGTTTATCGAATCAACCCTTGATTCGATAACTAGGGTATATCGCATATAACCTAATCGATACATTCATCGCGAGAATGAATTACGGTATCACATACACGCATCATTCTCAGTCCCGCACATATCTCATATGCGCTCCTATTTCGTTTCGCTTGAGCCAGGAAACCTCTGTGTAGGACTCTAAAGACTCGTCAATACGCCGGCAGCAGATGATGATCATATCAAGCATCCACAAGCCGCAAGCTGTCTGCTAAACGTAACGGCCACCCGGGTATTGAGCGATCTGAAGATCGACGAGCAAGCCCGCTCACACTCCAGTGAATCCGACCAGTAACACTACCGTACAGTCCGGTCTGATCGTCTGATATGTCGCATATCTCGCCTAGGGGTGGTAAACGTCAGACCCCAATAGCTCAATAAGTCGTGTCGATATGAGGTCTATAACTGTTCGAGAAACTACAGGTAACACTTACCAGTAAATCTCAGCAACCCTGGCCAGGGATTTCCTGTTATAGCCAATCGAACACAGCGCAACATCAACCCCCTATACCGGGAGAGACGAATCCCCTCCTATCGCTCATTGCCTCCATGTGACTCGGGACTGTACCCAAAAACCACCGTTTTGCACGCCCTCTTGGACATGGTAAGATGGAAATCAAAGCACAGTGGGAACCACACAAGACTCTATGACGATCTCGGGTCAACAGACTACTCTGTACCAGTGTCACCAGAGAACTGCCATCTGACGTGAGGTATAATACCTTCTGGGAGTTCTCGGCAAGTCCGTCCAGTGTACCCAGTCTCTACTGAGCACCCGTATATCATCTCTGATGTCAAACACCAATGGATATGGGATCATCCATCGCCCATCTGTATGGGTCGAGAAGGTATACGATAGTCTACTCTGGTATATCGATGCCCCGTCTCGATACACCCACGACTAGGGACTTTGAAGGATGTACTTATGGACTACCATGTCCCCACTAGTATGATCCGCATCATAGTCCAGGTAGTTAAGTACAGGTCCTAAGGGCTTTACCAACATGTAACAGAGAGACAATCAGCATACACGTTAAGGTAAAGGGTAACCAGATAGCATACTATCATGTCGAGCAAGAAAGTCCTCCCTATATATGTCCCAGCATCCACTACAATATACATCCTATGTACAGTAATGGCCTCTAGGGCATACATATAACTAACACTATTCTCGCGATGAATGTATCGATTGGTTATATGCGATATAACCTAGTTATCGAATCAAGGATTGATTCGATAAGCCGATACATTGGATACTAGTCGGTTATATACGATATGACCGGATCATTAAATCAAGTGTTGATTTAATGATTTAATGTATAATTATATATTTGATATATTACTTTGCATTAACTAGTATTGGTTCACTTTAAATGGATTTACTCACTTGGTTTGTGCACATTGCATATGTGATATATTTTGTGCACATGATTGTATCATGTTTGATGATACATGCAAGCTAGGGTTAGTGTAAAGAATTAGACCATGGTTAAGATTATGATTAGGGTTTTCTTTTTCCTTATTCATTTATTTATTCTTTTGTTTATTTTGGAAAAAGAAAAAGATAAAGAGAAAAAGAATGGTTGCTAGTTTTGTTTGTAGTTGAAGTTTCTTGAAACTTTGACTTAGTCACCATTCTTGTCTCATCCTTAACCTTAACCATTCATGTTAACCATGGTCCATTCTCTACAACTAACCAAGGGTTAGTAAATGATAAGTATTGATTTATTTATCTAATTTACATAACTTATCATAATTCTTTTATCATCTTCTTCTTCATCTTCAAGTTGAAGAAAGCTTGCACCATCAATGGCAACTAGCCAAAATGAGTGAGAAATCCAATTCTAAAGTCTACCCACTTCCTATTTCTTCATCCTCTACTACTTGCCATGTAGTAGAGTGTGTTGTCTTCACAAGTTTCTTGACTTGGTGAAGGCGGAGCTCGAGTTTGTGATGCCTCGATGTAGATCATCTTCGGCATCGAACCGACGATCAAGCCCGCCCATTTCTTCGATGAAGCCGATGCTAGAGTTCGGAATTCGATTTGGACAGCGGAGAGAGATCATCGTGGAGCTTAGGAAGTGGTGGACCGGATCTACAAAGGTTGTAGCCCCTTCCCTATTTCTATATTTCTGTTTACTTGCTTGCTTTGCCTAAATATCTAGTTAACGATCCGTTCTAGGTTTTCTCGGCACCATAATTTTTAGAAATTAGCGTGTTTGATCACTTGTGAGACTTCACTAGTTTTGGGCTTCACTCCGACACGACTTGTACCGCTATTGGGGGAATGACGTTTACCGCCCCCTAGGCCCGCCATGCGATGTATCAGACGAACAGACCGGACTGTACGGAGAATGTCACATTCAGACCCAGTAGGAGTTCAGATGGGGTTCACCTCGTCAGCCTTCTTGTCGGCATCTACCTGGGGACCGTTACGCACAGCTAGTGCCGCTCGTGGTCTGTGGTTAAACCCGCTGCCAGCATAGTGTCGAGTCTTTAGAGTCCCACATAGAGGGTATTCGCCTCTGGGCAAAACAGAGTAGAGGTCGCATGGTTTTTGCGGCAGGGTTCGTTCTCATCCGTGCACTTGTGCACTTTTGGAGTCCGGACGGATTATACTAGCAGGCTCTGGTTTGAGCCAGATACTGGTATATGTTTTGGGGTTGCTTTTATCTCTCAGTATTCTTGTTCCTCGGAACGAGAATGCAGGTGTGTATGCACAGTTGTATGAGGCGGAGGAAGAGGTTTTTCATTAGGGTTTCGGAACGGGTGCGTATGCACAGTTGACAGTCGTCTTTTTCCAAACCCTAATGGAATTATGAAATATCAATTAATAATAGTAATTAAATGAAATTATGTCATGGTTGGTTTTGTTGACTTGTTGACCATGGTTGACTTGTTGACCATGGTTGAATGTTTGACCATCATCATTACTTTGCAAGGTTGCTCCTTGATTCTAGCTTACATTCATTTAATGAAGTTATGATAGTGGTCATTCCAAAACAACCATCAACTATTCTCATTTGAATTATTATTATTATTTAGATAATTCTTTTTCTTTTTGATATGGTTGCAAAAAGGAAAAAGAGAGCTCATTCTATCATATTCATTCTCTCTCCTCACTTCATCTTCTTCTTCCTCAAGCTCAAGGAGAATCCTTCTCATGTGTTGAGAATCCCTCTCCTTGAAAAGAAAACACCCCTTAGACACTCTCTACTCACTCTAGGATCAAAGGTTTAGCAAGCCGAAGATTCTAGTTCTCTCAAAGTTCGAGAAAGAGCCCGAAGGTTGAACCCTCAGGTGGATCCATCTTTGACGGAATAAGGCAACGAGGAAAGCACCATCAACCTCTACAAAAGTTTGAAGAAGGAGTTCAAGTTTAGGTATAACCATCTTTCCGAGTAGCTAACTCTCTTTAGCTTGTTTGCTAGTTTTAGTTTAGGAAAAGATCCCGACTTTGTTAGTCCATGTTGCCCCATGCGCTAAAAATATGATTTTTATACCGTTTCCGCCTCCCCGTAAGAACCAGGGGTCGCAACGTGGACTTACAGTGGTATCAGAGCCTAACTAAACTTAAACTAGCTTGGTAGCGAAGTGTATGGAAGTTCGAAACCGAAAAATCGCAAAACCGGAAATTCTAAAACCCTAAGTTTCTGTTGAAATTTTTTGTGCTCTAAAAGTAAAACTTTTTACTCCTAAAATCGACTCAGGGTTTTGTGAGAACACCCAAGAAAAACGATCCCATGAATCCTTCAAACCGCCGCGGATCCGCGGCCTCTGCTATTCTCGTCGCCGCGGATCCGCCGCCGTTTGGGCTCTTCATGTAATCGTGTTTTGTGCAGTGTTCTTCTGGTAGGGTTTTGGGATTTTTCAAATATGTTATATGTGCCCAGATTTTCCAGAAAAGAAATTTACTTTTGGGGTCCTATAAATCCGTATTTTTTTCGAACTTCGCTACACTTTGGCTATATTGGTTATATCTGTGATGTTTGTATGTATTGAACGTCGGCTAATCGCTATAAGTCGATTAGTCGGGGTTATACATCTCTTTGATCTGTGTTTGATATTGGAATGTGTATATGAATGTGTTGGACTGTCGCGGGTGAATAGCCGGGGTGGATGTGAGATGAGCTTTTGTTTTTCTTTCATTCATTTGTAAATGTAAATTGATGTAATAATATTATTTGTATGGCCGCACAACCGGGTCGGGGTTGTAGCCGTCATTGTATAATTCCTTTTACTAGTTTTGCTCCTAGGATAGACCCATGGAGGGGTGCACAAACTACCGGGTACTTGGCGGGTAGTTTGCCGCACCCGTAGGGGTCTTGGGTGGGGTTTTGGCTATTCACCGCGACCGTGTAATCCGCTTTTCGTTGCAGGCTCGAACGGATTGCGGATTTCTAGTATATCCAATGTATTCATCTGTGATCTGTAATGTCTATCATTGCTTTATATTTAGGCGTTGCTTATGTTTTACAGCCGCGCCAGCCCAGCCCCCGCTCTGTCGTTTGTTAAGTAACCTAACGGGTGATGACGGGACCCCGTGGCGAATGCGAATGGCATAAGCGTACGTCATATTTTGGTTGTTTTCTGCAATGGTAGGATTAATTGATGGGACGCATTAAAAGAACTAATGCAAGAATATCACGCATTAAAAGAACTAATGCAAGATAATAAATCAAGTTAAAGTCGTTGGAACACTTTCGAAAAACCACTCGGTTCTTTTCAAAACTAACTTTTAAATGCGGAGCTTGAGCCACTCCTTCTAAAAGCTATCTCGTTCCATTGATTATATCAAGTTCACTACGTTCACGGTTTCGCCAAAACCATTCGTAGCCCTCCGTCGTTTCGTATGAATAATCAATAGTATTCAAGCTATGTTTGTTGACCTTCGTCAAGGCATAGAGATTGGTAGCTGTTGGGTGTTCATATGTAGCATAGATAGATGCGTTGGTTTGGGACAGTCGTATTGCCTTGTTGACCTTCGTCAAGGGTATATACGGGTGGGTTCAAATTAACCTGGATAATGACGGGCAGAACTTGACATGTGACTTATGATTTGTTGACCTTCGTCAAGGTCATAAGAGCATGGGGCACAAAAATCCACATCGGGAGTTTCATAAGTACTGAAACTTGCTAGAGTTGCATACCATTTGGAGTGTGATGATTCTGGTAGGATTCCTTCAGTTTCGTCACGCGATGATATTTGGATCCCGATCCTACTGTGAGTATATGCTACTCCTCGGGAAATTTCTCGCTAAACGATCAATGCTATAAACCTAGTAAGTGCCTAGAAAGGTGTTAGCGGGGCTACGCCCCCAGGGAAAAGAGGTTCTTAAATTAAGGAACTTCGCGAAAGCGTTGGAAAACCTCCCTCGAAGTACCGACACTGGCCTGGCTGAACCGTTAAGCAAGTATTGTACGGTGGGATTGATCCCGACTGATTCTTCCTTTATGGTTTGAGGAGGGATTCGAGAGACAGTGGGAGCCATCCTGTTTAGACAAATTAAAAACCATTCTAAACTTGCAAGAGCATCGTGCTAAAGTGTTTCTTCTCTCCCCCCTGCAGCGACCAAATTGAAATGACTGGACTTAAGTTACTTCTAGATAAAAACATACTGACAGGGCCAAACTACAAAGATTGGCTAAGGAATGTCAAAATGGCAATCACTTACGACAAGCTGGGGTATCTTCTTAACACCAAAGCTCCCCCCGTCCCAGGTCCCACCTCCAGCGTCGCGGATAAGGAAATCCGTAAGACTTGGGATATTGATTGTGCGAAGGTCAGATGCCTCGTGCTTGCCTCTATGGACATGGAACATCAGAGGAGGCACGAGAATATGGACTTGGAATCCATATTTCTTCATACAAAAGAACTGTATGGAGAGCAGTCTCGTATCGCAAGATACGAAGTGTCGAAGAAGTTATTTTCGGCAAAGTTGGCCGTCGGATCATCGGTAGCGGACCACGTGCTTAAGATGATAGGCTACATTGAGGAGCTCGCAGAACTTGGGACCACGTTGGAGAGTGAGCTCTATACGGACTTAGTTCTCCAGTCCCTTCCTTCCACTTACGCCCAGTTCATACTGAATTTCAACTTGCAAGAAAAAGAAGTTGAACTTTCAGAACTCCTCAACATGCTGAGGAGTGCAGAGGGCACCCTACAGAAAGGTAGGGAAACATCCACTTTGTTTGTAGGAGGATCTTCTTCTTCTAGGTCCAAGGAGAAAGCCAAGGGAAAGAAGAGGAAAGCCCCCGCCAAACCAAGAGGCGGTGTTAGATAAGTGGATACGAAGGGAAAAGCAAAGGCAACAAAGATAGCGGGGAAGCTTGTGGGTAAAGAGGAATGCTTCTATTGTCACAAGAGTGGACACTGGAAGAAAGATTGCAGGGCTTGGAAAGCCAGGACACAGGAACTGAAGCAGGTTGCGGCTTCAGCTTCAGGTGTGTATGTTATTGAAAACTGTCTTTCGATAAACTCTACTTCCTGGGTATTGGATACCGGATCAGGATCTCATATCTGTAATTCTTTGCAGGCGTTGAGAAACCGTAGGTTTTTGAAGGCAGGTGACATGACCCTCAGAGTTGCGAACGGAGCTAGCATGGATGCTAAAGCCGTGGGGGACTATCACCTGGGAATGTCAGATGGACATGTTTTGGTTTTGCGTAATTGCTTTTTTGTACCCAACGCAACTTGTAATATCATTTCTGTATCTTTGGTTTCTAAAGAAGGTTATGAATTTGCGTTTGTAAGAAATGTTGTAAACATTCACCTTAATCAAGTTCTGATTGGGTCAGGTACATTGAGCAATGGTATATACGTATTAAACCAACCACAGATTTTCAATGTCCAGAATACACATAAAAGAAAGTCTCCAGATATCAATCAGGCTTTCTTATGGCATTGTAGACTGGGTCACATCAATGAGACACGGTTGACTAAGTTACATAAAGAAGGATACTTGGATCCGTTCGAGTATCAGTCTTATGCCACTTGTGAATCTTGTCTCATGGGAAAGATGACAAAGACTCCGTTCACTGGACACGGAGAAAGAGCGAGCGAGCTCTTGGGACTCATACACAGTGACGTGTGTGGTCCAATGTCTACACATGCGCGAAGCGGTTATTCATACTTCATTACCTTCACAGACGATTTCTCTAGGTATGGACATGTCTTCTTAATGAAGCACAAATCCGAGGCCTTTGAGAAATTTCGGGATTACAAGAATGAAGTTGAAAAACAAACAGGCAAAAGTATTAAGATTCTAAGATCGGATCGAGGTGGTGAATACTTGAGTGCCGAGTTCCTGGACTATTTAAAAGAGAATGGAATTCTCTCTCAGCGTACTCCTCCATACACTCCGCAACATAACGGTGTATCGGAAAGGAGGAATCGAACCCTATTGGATATGGTTCGTTCCATGATGAGTAAGGCTGAGTTACCGCGATCTTTCTGGGGCTATGCACTAGAAACAGCTGCATATCTCTTGAACAAGGCTCCCACCAAGACTGTGCCTACCACTCCATATCAGATGTGGAGTGGGAAGAAACCCTGTCTTAAGTACCTTAAGATATGGGGATGTCCAGCTTTTGTAAAAAAGCAGCATGCGGACAAGCTCGAGGCACGTTCAGTACAGTGTAAGTTTGTGGGATACCCAAAGAACTCCAGGGGGTATCTGTTCTATTCCGATGAGGAACAAAAGGTTTTTGTTTCTCAACATGCCCGCTTCTTAGAAACTGAGTTTTTGGAAACCCAGATAAGTGGGAACGCAATAGAACTGGAAGAAATTCCAGAACCACAAGCTATTACTGAAAGCTTGGAAGAGCCAGTAAGTTCAAAAGAACAGGACATTCCTATGCCGCTCCGCAGGAGTAGTAGGCAGTCTCATCCGCCCGAGAGATACTACGGTTTTCTCATAGACGGGGATAGAGAGGATTGCATCATAGATTATGATGAGCCTACTAGCTTCCAGCAGGCCGTTCAGAGCGTTGACTCGGTAAAATGGCTGGATGCAATGCGGACCGAAATGGAGTCCATGTACACCAACAAAGTATGGACGTTGGACATTGCTCCAGACGGGGTAAAACCCGTAGGATGCAAGTGGATCTTCAAAAGGAAGATTGGTGTAGATGGACAGGTTGAGACCTATAAAGCTAGACTTGTAGCAAAGGGTTTCCGTCAAAGACCTGGTTTGGACTATGACGAAACCTTTTCTCCAGTGGCTATGCTGAAATCCATTCGGATCCTTCTTACCATTGCTGCCTTCCAAGATTATGAGATTTGGCAGATGGACGTAAAAACCGCTTTTCTAAATGGAAATTTAGAGGAGTGTGTCTATATGGACCAGCCAGAGGGTTTCATTCAGAGTGGGAGCAGCGGAAAGGTGTGCAAGTTGCTTAAGTCCATCTATGGACTAAAGCAGGCATCGCGGAGTTGGAACATCTGCTTTGATGAGACGGTCAAAGAATTTGGCTTTATCAAAAATCCAGATGAACCATGCATCTATAGTAGATTTGTAGCGAGAACTGTAGTATTCCTCGTTTTATGCGTGGATGACATTCTCTTAATAGGAAATGACATTCCTATGCTACAATCTGTCAAGGGTTTCTTGTCACACAGGTTCTCTATGAAAGACCTGGGTGATGCCTCTTACATCCTGGGGATCCGGATCCATCGTGATAGATCCAAGAGGATATTAGGACTTTCACAGTCCAGGTATATCGACACCGTACTGAAAAGATTCAGTATGGAAGATTCCAAGCGCGGTAACCTACCGGCTTGTCACGGAATCACCCTCTCTAAAGAGATGTCTCCCAAGACTGATTTGGAGAGGGATCACATGTCTATTATACCCTACGCTTCTGCGGTAGGCTCTATAATGTATGTGATGTTGTGTACCAGACCGGATGTAGCTTGTGCACTGAGTGTGGTAAGCCGGTATCAGTCAAACCCTGGGGAGAAACACTGGATAGCGGTAAAGAACATTCTCAAGTACCTGAGAAGGACTAAGGAGATGTTCTTGGTGTATGGCGGAAAAGACCTCCAGATCGAGGCCTTTGCTGACTCCAGCTTCCAGAGTGACAAGGATGATTCCAAGTCCATGTCGGGTTTTGTCTTTACCCTCAATGGAGGGGCGGTGTGTTGGAAGAGTTCCAAACAGGAAACCGTTGCAGACTCGACGATGGAAGCGGAATACATCGCTGCATCAGATGCCGCAAAAGAAGCTGTCTCGATGAGGAAGTTCTTGAAAGAACTTCAGGTGGTTCCATCCATTGTTGACCCAATACCTCTGTATTGCGACAACAACGGGGCTATAGCTTTAGCGAAGTAACCCAGGTCCCATCAGAGCTCCAGGCACATCTTGAGGCGGTATCACCTGATCAGGGAGATCGTGGATCGGAAGGAGATCGAGGTTCGGAGGGTTGCTTCAGAAGAAAACACTGCAGATTCATTCCCCAAGGCCCTACCCCAGACTCAGTTCGAGCGGCTGATCGAGATGATAGGTCTTCGATACGCCAGTACATGGCCTTAGTGCAAGTGGGAGATTGTTAGTGTATATGCCCTAGAGGCCATTACTGTATCATACTAGTTTGTATATTACTTAATGGAAGCTTGGGATATTCACCTTGTATAAACAATCTTGCTCAATATAGTAGTATGCTACTTGGTTGTTAGTGTATATGCCCTAGAGGCCATTACTGTATCATACTGGTTTGTATATTACTTAATGGATGCTTGGGATATTCACCTTGTATATACAATCTTGCTCAAAATAGTAGTATGCTACTTGGTTTGTTTCTACTTCAATGTGTACATGTGTTTATATTTTGTATATCGCCTATACACATTAGTGGAGCCCTTAGGATCTTTGCTTGATTACCAGCGATGTGATGGCCGTCACACTAGTGGGGCTGGGTAATCTATAAGCACATCCTTATGCAGGTCCCTGGTCGCAGGACTATCGAGACAGGGCATCGATACTCCGGAGTAGACCAGCGCATGCGCTTCAAATCCCAGTGTGGGAGACGGTCTGTCCCACAGCCGTCAGTACGTCGTACTTGAGATAGTATGCGGGTGCTCGTTAGGTTACGGGTACACTGGACAGGACTCGTCGGGAACTGACTAGTTGGTATTATACCTATCGTCAGTTATCAGTTCCCAGGTGACATGAGTACAGCTTAGTCCGCTGACTTGACACTGTCACTTCGCCTCGGGTGTGTTCCCACTGTACTTTGATCACTACCCTACTACGGCTCAAAGGAGTCGTGCAAACAGGTGGTGGTTGGGTGCAGTCCCGAAGCACTTGGAGGCAGTGACGGTTAGACAGGATTCGTCTCTCCCGGTATTGGGGGTTGACATCGCGCTGTGTCTAGGAGAGCCATTACACGAGTAGTCCCTGGCCAGGGCAAACGAGATATACTGGTAGGTTTCCAGTGTTATCTCAGGGTGTTTTGGGCTTCGCTCCGGCACGACTTGTACCGCTATTGGGGGACTGACGTTTACCGCCCCCTAGGCCCGCCATGCGATGTATCAGACGAACAGACCGGACTGTACGGAGAATGTCACACTCAGGCTCAGTAGGAGTTCAGATGGGTTTCGCCTCGTCGGTCTTCTTGTCGGCACTACCTGGGGACCGTTACGCACAGCTAGTGCCGCTTGCGGTCTGTGGTTAAACCCACTGCCAGCGTAGTGTCGAGTCTTTAGAGTCCCACACAGAAAGCTTTTCGCCTTTAGGCAAAAGAGTAGAGGTCGCATGGTATTGCGACAGGTCGCATGGTTTTGCGACAGGGTTCGGTCACATCCGTGCACTTGTGCACGTACAGTGTCCGGACAGTTTACACTAGCGGGCTTTGGTTTAAGCCAGATCCTAGTGTACCTTATGGGATTGGATTTATCCAGTTTGCATTCGTGTTCCTCGGAACGCGGATGCGGGTGTGTATGCACAGTTGACAGGAAGGCAGAGGCAGCGGATTCTCATTAGGGTTGTTGACAGTTGACCGTTGACTATTTGACTTTATGCTCAACCCTAATGAGAATATGATATGTGATTAACTATTATATTAATTAAGTATTATGGTGATATGGTTGTTGACTTTTGTTGACTTGTTGACTTTGTTGACTTGTTGACTTGTTGACCGGTTGACTAGGCTTGACTAGTTGACCATCATGATAACCATAGCCATCATTTCATGGCAAAGACTTTTGTTTACTTGCTCATTTGTGTAAAATGAGTGCATGAAATGATATGGTTGTGGTTGCTTCTAACCATCACATAAGACTTTTGTTAATATGATGAGTTATCATTGCTTTGGATTATGAGAGGGTGAGAGACAAAATACTTGCTCATTCTTTCTTGCTCATTCTCTCTCTTGTTCTTGAGCTCTCCTCTTGCTCTCACCCTCAACCTCTTGCTCCCTCTCTTGATCTATGGTTCTCTTGTCTCATGAGTTGAGAATCAAGAACCATAGATAAAATCCCATTCTATTTCCTCTCTACTCATTCTAGTTCACTAGGTTTAGCAAACCAAGTGAACTAGTTTCTTCAAAGAACGAAGAAGGAGCTAAAGGTTGGAGCTTTCAAGTGGATCTATCTTCGGCGTACGAAGACAACGAGAAGGAGCCATCGAACCACCATCGGAGCTTGAAGACGAAGGAGTTCAAGTTTTAGGTATAACCATCTCCATCCGAGTAGCTAACTCTCTTTAGCTAAGTTTGCTAGTTTTAGTTTAGTCAAAGATCCCGAATTTGCTTAGTCCATGTTGCCCCTTGCGCTTAAAATTTGATTTTTATACCGTTTCCGCCTCTCCGTAAGAACCGGGGGTCGCAACGTGGACTTACAGTGGTATCAGAGCCTAACTAAACTTAAACTAGCTTGGTAGTAAAGTGTAACGAAGTTCGGAACCGGAAAAATCCAAAAACCTAACTTTTACAAAACCTGAGTTTCTGTTGAAATTTTTTCTGGTCAAAATGAAAAACTTTATACTCCAAAATTCGGCTCAGGGTTTTGTGTGAACACCCATGAAAAACGGTCCACTGTTTCGTTCAAACCGCCGCGCTTCCGCCGCACTAGGTAGGCATGTGCCGCGGAAGCGCCGCGGTTTGTCGTCTTCTCTGCATCGTTTTTCGTGCAGTGTGTGTCTGTGTTGGTTTTGGGATTTTTGGAATATATTATATGTGCCCAGATTTTCCAGAAAAGAAATTTCCTTTTGGGGTCCTATAATTCCGTATTTTTCCGAACTTCACTGCACTTTGACTATGATGGTTATATCTGTGATGTTTGCATGTATTGAACGTCGGCTAATCGCTATAAGTCGATTGGTCGGGGTTATACATGATCTGTAATGTGCTGAAATGTGTATATAAATATGTTGGATTGTCGCGGGTGAATAGCCGGGGGTTGTGAGACGAGAGTTTTCTTTTCTTGCAATTCATGTAAATTTGTAAATTGATGTAATAATTATTTGTATGGCCGCACAACCGGGTCGGGGTTGTAGCCGTCATTGTATAATTTCTTTTTACTGTTTTTGCTCCTAGGATAGACCCATGGAGGGGGTGCACACACTACCGGGTATGCCGAAGTGTCGAGTGGCCTACTCATGGAGATGAGGGAGGTTGCTACGCTTCGGGTACTTGGCGGGTAGTTTGCCGCACCCGTAGGGGTCTTGGGTGGGGTATTGGCTATTCACCGCGACCGTGTTATCTGTTTTTGTTACAGGCTCGTACAAATTACAGATTGCTAGTATATCCAATGTATTTATCTGAGATCTGAAATGTTTATCATTGCAGTATATCTATATATGATATTATTTAGGCATTGCTTATGTTTTACAGACGCGCTAGCCCAGCCCCCGCTCTGTCGTTAGTTAAGTAACCTAACGGGTAATGACGGGGCCCCGTGGCGAATGCGAATGGCATAAGCGTACGTCATATTTTGGTTGTTTTCTGCAATGGTAGGATTAAATGATGGGACGCATTAAAAGAACTAATGCAAGAATATCACGCATTAAAAGAACTAATGCAAGATAATAAACCAAGTTAAAGTCGTTGGAACACTTTCGAAAAACCACTCGGTTCTTTTCAAAAACAAACTTTTAAAATACGGAGTTTGAGCCGCTCCATTTAAAAGCTATCTCGTTCCATCGACTAAATCAAGTTCACTACGTTCACGGTTTTGCCAAAACCATCCGTAGCCCTCCATCATTTCAGTTAAATATTCGGTAGTATTCAAGCTATGTATTTTGACATCACGCCAAGGCATAGTGATTGGTAGCTGCCGGATATTTATCTGTTGCATAGATAGAATGCGTTGGTTTGAGACAGTCGTACTGCCATTTTGGCCTACGTCAAGGGTATGTACGGGTGGGTTCAAATTAACCTGGATAATGATGGGACGAACTTGACATGTGACTTATGACATTTTGACCTCACGCCAAGGTCATAAGAGCATGGGGCAAAAATCCACATCGGGAGTTTCATAAGTACTGAAACTTGCTAGATTTGCATACCATTTGGAGTGTGATGATTCTGGTAGGATTCCTTCAGTTTCGTCACGCAATGATATTTGGATCCCGATCCTACTGTGAGTATATGCTACTCCTCGGGAAATTTCTCACTTAACGATCAATGCTATAAACCTAGTAGGTGCCTAGAAAGGTGTTAGCGGGGCTACGCCCCCAGGGAAAAGAGGTTCTCTAATTAAGGAACTTCGCGAAAGCGTTGGAAAACCTCCCTCGAAGTACCGACACCGGCCTGGCTGAACGGTTAAGCAAGTATTGTACGGTGGGATTGATCCCGGCTAATTCTTCCTTTATGGTTTGAGGAGGGATTCGAGAAACAGTGGGAGCCATCCTGTTTAGACAAACTAAAAACCACTCTAAACTTGCAAGAGCATCATGCTGAGTGTTTCTTCTTCTCTCTCCAAATTGCAGCGACCAATCAACATGACTGGACTTAAGTTACTCCTAGATAAAAACAAACTGACATGGCCAAACTATAAAGATTGGCTCAGGAATGTCAAGATTGCAATCACTTATGACAAGCTGGGGTATCTTCTTACCACCAAAGCTCCCCCTGTCCCTGGTCCAACTTCCAGTGTCGCGGATAAGGAAATCCGCAAGACTTGGGAGATTGATAGCGCGAAGGCCAAGTGCCTCCTGCTTGCCTCGATGGACAACGAACATCAGAGGAGGCATGAGAATATGGACATGGAGTCCATATTGCTCCATACAAAAGAACTGTATGGAGAGCAATCACGTATCGCAAGATACGAAGCGTCGAAAAAGTTGTTTTCGACAAGAATGGCCGTCGGATCATCAGTAGCCGAGCACGTGCTAAAGATGATCGGCTACATTGAGGAGCTCGCTGACCTAGGGATCACATTGGAGAGTGAGCTATATACGGATATAGTTCTCCAGTCCCTTCCTTCCACTTATGCCCAGTTTACACTGAACTTCAACCTGCAAGAAAAAGAGGTTGAACTTTCAGAGCTCCTCAACATGCTGAGGAGCGCAGAGGGCACCCTACAGAAAGGTAGGGATACATCCACTTTGTTTGTAGGAGGATCATCTTCTTCTAGGTCCAAGGCGAAAGCCAAGGGAAAGAAGAAGAAGGCCCCCGCCAAACCAAGGGGCGGTGTTAGTAAAGTGGATACGAAGGGAAAAGGAAAAGCAACAAAGATAGCGGGGAAGCTTGTGGATAAGGAAGAATGCTTCTATTGTCATAAGAAAGGACACTGGAAGAATGATTGCAGGGCCTGGAAGGCCAGAACACAGGAATTGAAGCAGGTTGCAGCTTCAGCTTCAGGTGTGTATGTTATTGAAAACTGTCTTTCAATAAACTCTACTTCCTGGGTATTGGATACCGGATCAGGATCTCATATCTGTAATTCTTTGCAGGCGTTGAGAAACCGTAGGGTTTTGAAGGCAGGTGACATGACCCTCAGAGTTGCGAACGGAGCTAGCATGGATGCTAAAGCCGTGGGGGACTATCACCTGGGAATGTCAGATGGACATGTTTTGGTTTTGCGTAATTGCTTTTTTGTACCCAACGCAACTTGTAATATCATTTCTGTATCTTTAGTTTCTAAAGAAGGTTATGAATTTGCGTTTGTAAGTAATGTTGTAAACATTCACCTTAATCAAGTTTTGATTGGGTCAGGTACATCGAGTAATGGTATATACGTGTTAAACCAACCACAGATTTTTAATGTCCAGAATACACACAAAAGAAAGTCTCCAGAAATAAATCAGACTTTCTTATGGCATTGTAGATTGGGTCACATCAATGAGAGAAGGTTGACTAAGTTACATACAGAAGGATATTTGAATGCGTTCGAATATCAATCATATGCCACTTGTCAATCTTGTCTCAAAGGAAAGATGACAAAGACTCCGTTTACTGGACATGGAGTAAGAGCGAGCGAGCTCTTGGGACTCGTACACAGTGACGTGTGCAGTCCAATGTCTACACATGCCCGAAGCGGACATTCTTACTTCATTACTTTTACGGATGACTTCTCAAGGTACGGTTATGTCTTCTTAATGAAACATAAGTCCGAGGCCTTTGGAAAATTCCAGGAGTATAAGAATGAAGTAGAGAAACAGACCGGCAAAAGTATTAAGATTCTAAGATCGGATCGAGGTGGAGAATACTTAAGTGCCGAGTTCCTGGACTATTTAAAAGAGAACGGAATTCTCTCTCAGCTTACTCCTCCATACACCCCGCAACATAACGGTGTATCGGAGAGACGGAACCGCACCCTATTGGATATGGTGCGGTCCATGATGAGTAACGCTGAGTTACCGCGATCATTCTGGGGGTATGCGCTAGAATCAGCTACATACCTTTTGAACCGAGTTCCGACTAAGACTGTGCCTACCACCCCATATGAAATGTGGAGTGGGAAGAAACCCTACCTTCAATATCTGAAGATCTGGGGATGTCCAGCTTTTGTCAAAAAGCAGCATGCGGACAAACTCGAGGCACGCTCAGTACTGTGCAAGTTTGTGGGATACCCAAAGAACACCAGGGGGTATCTTTTCTACTACGCAGAGGAACAAAAAGTCCTTGTTTCTCGTAATGCCCACTTCCTAGAACACCAGTTCTTGGAAAAGGAAAATAGTGGGAGCGCAGTGGAACTGGAAGAAATTCCAGAACCACAGACTATTACTGAAAGGTTAGTGGAACCAGAGGGTTCAACAGAACAGGACATTCCTACGCCGCTCCGCAGGAGTAGTAGGCAGTCTCATCCGCCCGAGAGATACTGCAGTTTTCTCATAGACGGGGATAGAGAGGATTGCATCATAGATTATGATGAGCCTACTAGCTTCCAGCAGGCCGTTCAGAGCGTTGACTCAGTGAAATGGCTGGATGCAATGCGGACCGAAATGGAGTCCATGTACACCAACAAGGTATGGACGTTGGACATTGCTCCAGACGGGGTAAAACCCGTAGGATGCAAGTGGATCTTCAAAAGGAAGATTGGTGTAGATGGACAGGTTGAGACCTATAAAGCTAGGCTGGTAGCAAAGGGTTTTCGTCAAAGACCTGGCTTGGACTATGACGAAACCTTTTCTCCAGTAGCCATGCTGAAATCCATTCGGATCCTTCTTGCCATTGCTGCCTTCCACGATTATGAGATCTGGCAAATGGACGTAAAGACAGCTTTTCTAAATGGAAATTTAGAGGAGTGTGTCTATATGGACCAGCCGGAGGGTTTCATTCAGAGTGGGAGCAGCGGAAAGGTGTGCAAGTTGCTTAAGTCCATCTATGGACTAAAGCAGGCGTCGCGGAGTTGGAACATCTGCTTTGATGAGACGGTCAAGGAATTTGGCTTTATCAAAAATCCAGATGAACCATGCATCTATAGTAGATTTGTAGCGAGAACTGTAGTATTCCTCGTTTTATACGTGGATGACATTCTCTTAATAGGAAATGACATTCCTATGCTACAATCTGTCAAGGGGTTCCTGTCACACAGGTTCTCCATGAAAGACTTGGGTGATGCCTCATACATTCTGGGTATCCGGATCTACCGTGACAGATCCAAGAGGATATTAGGACTTTCACAGTCCAGGTACATCGACACCATACTGAAGAGGTTCAGTATGGAAGATTCCAAGCGCGGTAACCTACCGGCTTGTCACGGGATGACCCTCTCTAAAGAGATGTCTCCCAAGACTGATTTGGAGAGGGATCGCATGTCTATTATACCCTACGCTTCTGCGGTAGGCTCTATAATGTATTCGATGTTGTGTACCAGACCGGATGTAGCTTATGCACTGAGTGTGGTAAGCCGGTATCAGTCAAACCCTGGGGAGAAACACTGGATAGCGGTAAAGAACATTCTCAAGTACCTGAGAATGACTAAGGAGATGTTCTTGGTGTATGGCGGAAAAGACCTCCAGATCGAGGCCTTTGCTGACTCCAGCTTCCAGAGTGACAAAGATGATTCCAAGTCCATGTCGGGTTTTGTCTTTACCCTCAATGGAGGGGCGGTGTGTTGGAAGAGTTCCAAACAGGAAACCGTTGCAGACTCGACAATGGAAGCGGAATACATCGCTGCATCTGATGCCGCAAAAGAAGCTGTCTGGATGAGGAAGTTCTTGAAAGAACTTCAGGTGGTTCCGTCCATTGTTGATCCAATACCTCTGTATTGCGACAACAACGGGGCTATAGCTTTAGCGAAGGAACCCAGGTCCCATCAGAGATCCAGGCACATCTTGAGGCGGTATCACCTGATCAGGGAGATCGTGGATCGCCAGGAGATCGAGGTTCGGAGAGTCGCTTCAGAAGATAACACTGCTGATCCATTCACCAAGGCCCTGCCCCAGACTCAGTTCAAGCGGCTGATCGAGATGATAGGTCTTCGATACGCCAGTACATGGCCTTAGTGCAAGTGGGAGATTGTTAGTGTATATGCCCTAGAGGCCATTTCTGTATCATACTGGTTTGTATATTACTTAATGGATGCTTGGGATATTCACCTTGTATATACAATCTTGCTCAAAATAGTAGTATGCTACTTGGTTTGTTTCTACTTCAATGTGTACATGTGTTTATATTTTGTATATCGCCTATACACATTAGTGGAGCCCTTAGGATCTTTGCTTGATTACCAGTGATGTGATGGCCGTCACACTAGTGAGGCTGGGTAATCTATAAGCACATCCTTATGCAGGTCCCTGGTCGCAGGACTATCGAGACAGGGCATCGATACTCCGGAGTAGACCAGCGCATGCGCTTCTCATCCCAGTGTGGGAGACGGTCTGTGTTGGAGATAGTGCCCTCAGAGTCAATTATTAGGTCACAGGTACGTGATTGTAATGATTGAGGGAGGACCTATCCCGGTAGGACAGTCTTGCTCAAGATGATAGTATGCTATCTGGTTTACCTTTATCATCGTGTACTGCTTTAGGTGACCTGACACGTCGCTATTACACGTTGATAGAGCCCCTAGGATTCTTGCTTGACCACCAGCAGTATGAGGGCGATCATATAAGTGGGAGCTGGGGGTCTACAAGCATATCCTTAAAAGGTCCCTAGTCGTGGGAGTTTCAAGACTGGGCATCGATACTCTATTAGTAGACTAGTGTATACAGTCGAGACCCCGACGAGGGGCGGTGGCCGGTCTCACAAGCCACTGGTGTCAGTTGGATCACCTAAGATGTGTACAGGTGCTCATTGGGTTATGAGTACACCGGACAGGACTCGCCGGGAACATGCTAGTTGGTCATATACCAGACGTCAGATGGCAGTTCCCTGGTGACATGTGTGCAGGTTAGTTCATCGACCTGGAGATCGTCATTTGTCTCGTGTGAGTTCCCACTGTACTTTGATTACTACCCTACCACGGCTCAAAGGAGTCATGCAAACAGGTTTTAGTTGGGTACAGTCCCGAGCCACATGGAGGCAGTGAGCGTATCTTCAGGGGTTCGTCTCTCCCGGTATTGGGGGTGAGGTCGTGCTGTGTCTAGGAGAGCCATTACACAAAGTCCTTGGCCAAGGCAAGGAGATTTACTGGTAGGTATTCCAGTAGTATCTCAGGGTGTTCTGGGCTACACTCCGACACGACTTGTACCGCTTTTGGGGGTCTGACTTTTACCAACCCCCTAGGCCCGCCATGCGATACTCATAGACGAACGGACCGGACTGTACGGATATTGTCACTGACAGGCTCAGTAGGGTTGTCAGGCTGAGTTCGCTCACAGACATCCCTTTTAGTCAGTACCTGGTAGCCCGTTACGTATTGGCTTATACCTCTGACGTGCTAGTGGTTAAATCCACAACCAAGGTGTTGATGAGTCTTTAGAGTCCCCCACATTCTGTTACTCAGCTTTCGGGCGAAAGGTTGTAGAGGCCGTATGGAGATATGGCAAGGTCCGATCAGATACGTGCGGTATTGCACGGATCAGGATCGGACAGTTTGTACTATAGGCCGTATGGTTATATGGCGGGGTTCGATCAGATACGTGCGGTATTGCACGGATCAGGATCGAACAGATATTACTAGCCGGCTTTGGTTTAAGCCGGATCCTAGTATAGTACAGTGTAGATTTTGTCTCATTGCATTTGTATTTCGGTCGAAATACAGATGCGGGTGTGTATGCACAGTATCGGGGTTTTTCCTGTAATTTATTGCGGGACCAGTTTTCTGGAGTTGCCACTTTGCTTTCCGTTTCGGCCAATTTCCATTGTTCCGTTCATTGGCCGAAGATTGGTGGAGGAGGGTTTATTTGCATTGTTGCAAATAGGCTTTTTGTGGAGGGGGTCTTTGCTTTTTGTAGCATCATGATGGTTTTCATGATGTGCACCATCATTGACTTCTCCTCCTCATCATGGCTTGACTTTTGTATGATGATGGAGGGACATGATGGTTGTTGATGATGGTGGTGTTGGAGTGAGGGTTTTCTTGTGATCATTTGTTTTTCTTTCATCATCCCTTGCTTGCATCATTGCAATCCAACCACCCTCTTGACCTTGTTTTTTCTCTCTCCAATCAATCTTGAGAAAGGGGGGGCCGGCCATTCCAAGATGGAGAATGGGATTCATTTCTTTGGTGTGGGGAAAAATTGTTATTCTCATTCTTTTTGTATGCCACAATTTCCCACCTCTCTCCAAGTTCTTCTTCCTCCACAAAAAGGCAACTCCATAATCCCAAAATGAGACATGCAATCCACATTATATTCTACAGCAAATCTTGGGCACGTCGAGTAGCCGGCTTCGTGCCCGAGTTGCCTCGGCATTGAGGTGGGAGCCCGTAAACAAAGTAGGCGATATGGTGCACTTCCGGCGACGAGGAGGAGACGGGACTTTTCCACAGGAGATCGGGACCATGACGAGAAGACCGGAGGACTTGGATCGTCGGTATATCTCTAACCCATCTTCTAGTTAGCTTAGACTAGTTAATGGTTCGATCCGGGTTTAGTGCGCGGTGGTGCCGGTTTGCTAAGTCCGCAAAATTTAAGTTATTCACCGCTTCCGCATTCCGGCGTCGGATTGACGGCCGGGGCGCCGCCGTGAACTTACAGTGGTATCAGAGCCTCCCCATTAACTTAGTCTAGCTTTGTGTAAAGTGTTTGCATTTCCGATCGATCAAAAAGTTCCAAAACCCGTATTGCCTTCGCATCAGTTTCTGTCGAAATTTTTTGGAGTCTAAAAATTTTTCAGGTGGTCTCAGAATGATGTGCAGGGAGTTATAAGAACACTGGAAAAATTTCATAGCACGATCCCTCCGTACGACCGCGGAAGGGCGGCCAAAACCCTCTTCTGGCCGCGCTTCCGCCGCAAGTTTGTGGGCTCGTGTGATTATTTTTTTGCAGTGGGCTTATGGGCTTATTTCAGGGGTTTTGGGATATTAAATTTGGGCCAATTGTTTCTGTGAGTGCTACAGTTTTCTTTGGGGCCCACTTGTTAATTGTTTGATCAATCGGAAATTTTTAAACACATTTTTCACAGTATTTACATTATATCTGCGACCGTGAATGTCACTTGATCGGTAAATCCGGTCTAACTGCTATAGCCCGGTTAGACGGATTTGCGAACGTGACTTTCACGTTGATGTTCTATGTTTATGCTGTGATGTTGCGGATCGGTCGTGGGGATAGCCTGGATGCAATGCTAGTACAGTTTTGTTGTATTATGTACATTTGATATTGCGGGGCGAGCGTCCGACGTGTGGACTGCCGTCACTGCCTGTTTGTATTATTATTTTGGGGCACGACCTGGTTGCGGTCGATGTACCCATTGTATGTATATTTTACTTTCTGTACTAGGATTGCCCCGCGGAGGGGTGCACGGATAGCCGGATTCTGGAGGGCAACAAGCCCGCATCTCATGGCATTGAGACGGAGGGGGCTTCACTCTAGGATTGGCGGGCTGTTCGCCGCACTCGTAGGGGGTACAGGTTGACCCAGGAGGGGTGCCCAAGTTGCCGGATTCCGTGAAGTGCTGGGTGGTCCATTCACGGCGCTGAAGGGGGCTGCCTCGCTTCAGGTTTTGGCGGGTGACTTGCCGCGCCCGTAGGGGTCTAGGATTTCATTGCACAGGCTATCCACACGACCAGGGGAACGTCGGGTTTCAGCGGCTCTGTGAAACCCGGGGATCCCAGATATCTGTATTGTTTCTGTGATGCTGTTCATTCTCTGTGATGTTGCATTTTATTCACGCCTTGAGCGAAATACTATATATTGGTATATATATTAGTAGATGTTGTATATGTTTTGCATCCGCGCTAGTCCAGTCCCCGCTCTGTCGTTAGTTAGCTAACCTAACGGGTAATGACGGGACCCAGTGGCGAATGCGGATGGCATATACGTACATCAGTATATTTTCGTTCTTTTTGGTGTGATCAATTGATGGGACTGCATTGATTCGGATCAATGCAAGTTAAAAACAAACCTAATCTGATGTTGTTGGAACACTTTTTCAAAAAGCTGTTATTGCAAGGACGTTTACTTTTGTTTTGCATCGTGGTATTCATTGGAATATCCTGCTCCTCAGTCGACGAGGCAAGGGCCGAGATCCCTTCACCGGGAGTGACCGCTTGGACAGAAGTTTACGTCAGGGCATTAACTTCACTATAGCCGATTACTTTTGCTTTGCATCGCGGTATTCATTTGGAATATCCTGCACCCCATTCTACGGGGAAAGAGCCGAGATCCCTTCACCGGGAGTGACCTCTTTAGCAACGGTTTTCGTCACTATATTTTCAAAAAGCTATCCGTTCCTTCAACAATATCAAGTTCTTTACGTTAAAGGTTTTCGCCAGAAACCATTCGTAGCCCTCCGTCGTTTCATATGGGTGGTCAATAGTATTCAAGCTGTGTATGTTGGCCAAAGTCAAGGCACAGTGATTGGTAGCTATTGGGGTATTCATATGCAGCATAGATAGATGCGTTGGTTTGGGACAGTCGTACTGCCATTTTGGCCAAAGTCAAGGGTATGTACGGGTGGATTCAAATTAGCCTGGAGAATGACGGGTAGAACTTGACATGTGACTTATGATATGTTGGCCAAAGTCAAGGTCATAAGAGCATGGGGCAGAAATCACATCGGGAGTTTCAAAAGAACTGAAACTTGCCAGATATGCGCATACCTTCTGGAGTGTGATACCGTGAGCGGATTCCGTCACGTTGTCATGCGATGAGAGTTGGATCCCGATTCCCACTGATGAGTTAGTATACTCCTCGGGTGACCCCGACTAATTCTTCTTTCAGGTTTGGAGGAGAATTTGAGGTACAGTGGGAGGTTTCCAGATTAGATAAATTGGTGACCATTCTGATCTAGGTTAGAGTGCACGCTGAGTGTTTTTTTTCTCTCCCTCTTTGGCAGCGACCATTGACCCGACCCTAAGACTTTGACTCAGTGACCAAGTTGACCGAACCTTCTTTAACACTGGCTTTTGGATTGTCAGAGTTGCAAACCTCATTGCCACTCCTACTTTTACCCTTTTCTCCAGGACACCCCGTTTTACTACGAACGTCCACTTCCATTGGACAAAACCATCGTATGGTTAGATACGAACTCGAAAGAATTTATTCGAGGATGGTTTCAGGTTCTGGAGAAAACGGATAGGATTATTCAGTTGTCTTTTCCTTTTACCCTCCCTCGGTTACGGGTACTCCTTGGTTTAGGGGTAGTACACCTATTACGCAAATTGGATTGTCTTCTTCCAAACCTTAGGCTGGTGCCGAACGGTAGGGAATGAAGAAAACCAATTAGCATAACGATGGTGTGCAGAAGGTATTAAGTTAAGACAAAGCAAGGGATTAGTAAGAGGGCAAAGTAAATTGCAACAGATATTCATGACCAAACCAAATATTTCGTTACCACTCCCACATCACCTTTGTATTTCTCCAGGACACTCCGTATCGCTACGAAGATCCACAGTTTATTTGGATACTCCATCGTATGGTTATATACGAACTCGAATGGAACTTGTTCCAGTTCGGGGATGGATTCTGGTTCAGGAGAAATAGGAATAAGGTTTATTCGGTTGTCTTTTATCTTCACCCTCTCTCATTGCGAGTGTTCCTAGGATTGGGACAGTACACCCATTATGCTTATTGGATAGTCTTCTTCCAAACCATAGGCTGGTGCCGAACGGTAGGGAAGGAAGAAAACCATTTGGCCTAAAAGGGTGTGCAGAAGGTAAAGACTAAAGACATATGAAGGGATTTGGAGAGGTGGCAAAGAATTATACGGTTACAATCGTGAATCTGGAAGAGGCATTACTAGGAATACCAGGATACCCCATCGAAACATTTCAATGTTTCAGTTTCACTGTGTACTGTTAATAGAAAACTGATTTCCCGATTAGATACTTACTCCAGGGTATGTATTTACCAGATACGATTCTCACATCTGTATGGTTTTACAGATGATGAGTGGGAGTAAGTTATTGGGAATTGGGTGATTATCCTCATTATATCGGGATTCGTTGTAATCGGTGATATTTGAGGAAATCACCTGGGCTGTTTGCCGGTTGGCAAATATTTGGTTTTGAATATCCGCAGTTATGCACCAATTTCAAATTGATATATCTGTACGTCTATTTTCATAGAGTGAGATGTACCTTTTTGAAATTATGTCTATGACATTTACCTATATCAGTGGATGGTTAGGTAAGGAGCATTGAACAGCGGTGTAATTCTTCTTAACCATAAGTACAGTTTTCAACCTACGACACACAGTGAATGAGTTATCAGACTCAAGGGACTTATACAAAGGATTGTATGTTGTCCAGGGTCCATCAGGACAGAGGGCTTGGTCCTCGTACTATATTCGGTTTACTTATGACTTCTCTAGTTTTTAGACAGGTGTTTCGCAGAAACACAGGGTCCAAATTTTGAGAAGTTATAGGTATTTGAATAGAGTAGAGAACCAGGTATAGCAAGTATCGGGATTCTTCAAAAAGATCGAAGATGTAGATACTTGTGTATGGTATTCAGTTGATAGTAATGATAAAGAGATCTTGCTTCTCTTTCAGGTTACTCATAATTGGAAGTATTCCTAAGTTGAGTAACGCTGATCGGCCTCCTTCCATTTAGTTGACATGCGCTAGGGACAGCTGCATGATTTGAATCTGGTTCAATTAAATCAGTGCCTCTGTTTCTATATTGGATATAGAACAGTTCATATCTTAACGATGTTAAGGTACGGGGAGTAGTCCGGTTTATGATTAAAACCAGACACTGGACAACTCAAGACACGTTTCTGTAATGGCTGTTTGTGGGTTGACCCAGGCTATGACGCGGGTTGATTTTCTACCATCTGGATGAACAATAGCAATATTGTTCTAGACTCGCCACAGTTTTAATAAAAATGGATTTTTTCAGAAAAACAGTAGTGGGAGTATGGTAGAACTGGAAGTGATTCCAGAACCACAAACGATTACTGAAGATTTGATAAGGAACCTAAAGATTCAATCTGGATTGACATTCCATTGGCCACTCCGAAGATATGGTGGGTAACTTCAGGCACCCGAGAGGCACTACGGTAGCCTTAAGGACGGTGACAGGGAAGTTCTTGTTTACCCACAATTGCCATTGCTGTTGTTCCAGGTTACGAGACCCGGCGGGAGGATGAGTATAGCGTCGTTCTAAACCAGTTTTAGAAGTGTACGTCTATATGACTCTGCCAGAGGGTTGTCGTAGTCAGTGGGAGCAGCGGAAGCATTGGTGGACAGGTTGCTTATGTCTATTTATAGACTAGAGCAGATGTAGCGGAGATAGATCATCTATTTCTGACGTGACAGTCATGGGTTTGACTTCATCAGAATAGGGGATGGATCTGTTGAGAAGGTAGTAGGGTGTGATATCCTGGTATTTGGATGATATACACAGAATAGGAAAAGAAACTCCTACACTACGATCGGTTATACTTTGGTCGTCACACAGTTGTTTCTCCACAAAGGAAATGGATTTTATGTCAGACATACTGGTTACTAGATCTATGGTTTTAGATCTAGATTTGGGTGGTTTCCCAATCAGGGTACTTGACAGCATTCTAAGAGTATTTGGGATGGACGACTCCTGGCACGGTAGTGTACCTGCAGGTAATGGAGTCACCCTCTCCAAAGGTGTCTTACAGACTAAAGGGGAGAGGGACGGGCATGATTGGCAGATCACTTGCTCAGGCAATTGAGTCAATCGTGAGATGTCAAGTACCACACCAGATGTTGTTCTTGCACTAGATGAAATAAGTTGACATTAATCCAATCCTGGAGAAACAGTCGGAAGCAGTTTTAGAACATAAGTGGATGTTCTAGGGAGATGATAACGACAGCCTCATTCAGGAGACAGTTATCATTCCAGGCTTCCAAGGTGACATGGACGACAAGGAGGTTGTCAGAGTTATAGTTTTCCTTCTGATGAGGGGCAGTATTTTGGACAGGTGGTCCAAGGCAATACTGAGGGAGGCATGGCGCGCAGGATACTGATTAAGTTCAGTTGACGATACAGTCTAAGAAGTTTGGATTTGGAGTTCATTTATGAGCTAGGTCCCATCAGACATCCAGACATATTCTGAGACAGGTATTGCTCTTTTCGGGAGATGGTTTTCTCCGCGAACTTGAGATATAGAGAGACATAGAAAGAAACAACTAAGCGGATCCACTCACTGAGGCTATTCCTCGAACGCAATAGTTCCGCAAACGAGCTTTGTGAGACTGACTAGTAGAGGAGTTGGATGTTCGGTATCACACGGGCTGTGAGTATGCGACATCGCAATAATTAGCCTTGAGTGCAAGTGGGAGATTGTTGGAGATAGTGCCCTCAGAGTCAATTATTAGGTCACAGGTACGTGATTGTAATGATTGAGGGAGGACCTATCCCGGTAGGACAGTCTTGCTCAAGATGATAGTATGCTATCTGGTTTACCTTTATCATCGTGTACTGCTTTAGGTGACCTGACACGTCGCTATTACACGTTGATAGAGCCCCTAGGATTCGTGCTTGACCACCAGCAGTATGAGGGCGATCATATAAGTGGGAGCTGGGGGTCTACAAGCATATCCTTAAAAGGTCCCTAGTCGTGGGAGTTTCGAGACTGGGCATCGATACTCCATTAGTAGACTAGTGTATACAGTCGAGACCCCGACGAGGGGCGGTGGCCGGTCTCACAAGCCACTGGTGTCAGTTGGATCACCTAAGATGTGTACAGGTGCTCATTGGGTTATGAGTACACCGGACAGGACTCGCCGGGAACATGCTAGTTGGTCATATACCAGACGTCAGATGGCAGTTCCCTGGTGACATGTGTGCAGGTTAGTTCATCGACCTGGAGATCGTCATTTGTCTCGTGTGAGTTCCCACTGTACTTTGATTACTACCCTACCACGGCTCAAAGGAGTCATGCAAACAGGTTTTAGTTGGGTACAGTCCCGAGCCACATGGAGGCAGTGAGCGTATCTTCAGGGGTTCGTCTCTCCCGGTATTGGGGGTGAGGTCGTGCTGTGTCTAGGAGAGCCATTACACAAAGTCCTTGGCCAAGGCAAGGAGATTTACTGGTAGGTATTCCAGTAGTATCTCAGGGTGTTCTGGGCTACACTCCGACACGACTTGTACCGCTTTTGGGGGTCTGACTTTTACCAACCCCCTAGGCCCGCCATGCGATACTTATAGACGAACGGACCGGACTGTACGGATATTGTCACTGACAGGCTCAGTAGGGTTGTCAGGCTGAGTTCGCTCACAGACATCCCTTTTAGTCAGTACCTGGTAGCCCGTTACGTATTGGCTTATACCTCTGACGTGCTAGTGGTTAAATCCACAACCAAGGTGTTGATGAGTCTTTAGAGTCCCCCACATTCTGTTACTCAGCTTTCGGGCGAAAGGTTGTAGAGGCCGTATGGAGATATGGCAAGGTCCGATCAGATACGTACGGTATTGCACGGATCAGGATCGGACAGTTTGTACTATAGGCCGTATGGTTATATGGCGGGGTTCGATCAGATACGTGCGGTATTGCACGGATCAGGATCGAACAGATATTACTAGCCGGCTTTGGTTTAAGCCGGATCCTAGTATAGTACAGTGTAGATTTTGTCTCATTGCATTTGTATTTCGGTCGAAATACAGATGCGGGTGTGTATGCACAGTATCGGGGTTTTTCCTGTAATTTATTGCGGGACCAGTTTTCTGGAGTTGCCACTTTGCTTTCCGTTTCGGCCAATTTCCATTGTTCCGTTCATTGGCCGAAGATTGGTGGAGGAGGGTTTATTTGCATTGTTGCAAATAGGCTTTTTGTGGAGGGGGTCTTTGCTTTTTGTAGCATCATGATGGTTTTCATGATGTGCACCATCATTGACTTCTCCTCCTCATCATGGCTTGACTTTTGTATGATGATGGAGGGACATGATGGTTGTTGATGATGGTGGTGTTGGAGTGAGGGTTTTCTTGTGATCATTTGTTTTTCTTTCATCATCCCTTGCTTGCATCATTGCAATCCAACCACCCTCTTGACCTTGTTTTTTCTCTCTCCAATCAATCTTGAGAAAGGGGGGGCCGGCCATTCCAAGATGGAGAATGGGATTCATTTCTTTGGTGTGGGGAAAAATTGTTATTCTCATTCTTTTTGTATGCCACAATTTCCCACCTCTCTCCAAGTTCTTCTTCCTCCACAAAAAGGCAACTCCATAATCCCAAAATGAGACATGCAATCCACATTATATTCTACAGCAAATCTTGGGCACGTCGAGTAGCCGGCTTCGTGCCCGAGTTGCCTCGGCATTGAGGTGGGAGCCCGTAAACAAAGTAGGCGATGTGGTGCACTTCCGGCGACGAGGAGGAGACGGGACTTTTCCGCAGGAGATCGGGACCATGACGAGAAGACCGGAGGACTTGGATCGTCGGTATATCTCTAACCCATCTTCTAGTTAGCTTAGACTAGTTAATGGTTCGATCCGGGTTTAGTGCGCGGTGGTGCCGGTTTGCTAAGTCCGCAAAATTTAAGTTATTCACCGCTTCCGCATTCCGGCGTCGGATTGACGGCCGGGGCGCCGCCGTGAACTTACAGTCTGTCCCACAGCCGTCAGTACGTCGTACTTGAGATAGTATGCGGGTGCTCGTTAGGTTACGGGTACACTGGACAGGACTCGTCGGGAACTGACTAGTTGGTATTATACCTATCGTCAGTTATCAGTTCCCAGGTGACATGAGTACAGCTTAGTCCGCTGACTTGACACTGTCACTTCGCCTCGGGTGTGTTCCCACTGTACTTTGATCACTACCCTACCACGGCTCAAAGGAGTCGTGCGAACAGGTGGTGGTTGGGTGCAGTCCCGAAGCACTTGGAGGCAGTGACGGTTAGACAGGATTCGTCTCTCCCGGTATTGGGGGTTGACATCGCGCTGTGTCTAGGAGAGCCATTACACGAGTAGTCCCTGGCCAGGGCAAACGAAATATACTGGTAGGTTTCCAGTGTTATCTCAGGGTGTTTTGGGCTTCGCTCCGGCACGACTTGTACCGCTATTGGGGGACTGACGTTTACCGCCCCCTAGGCCCGCCATGCGATGTATCAGACGAACAGACCGGACTGTACGGAGAATGTCACACTCAGGCTCAGTAGGAGTTCAGATGGGTTTCGCCTCGTCGGTCTTCTTGTCGGCACTACCTGGGGACCGTTACGCACAGCTAGTGCCGCTTGCGGTCTGTGGTTAAACCCACTGCCAGCGTAGTGTCGAGTCTTTAGAGTCCCACACAGAAAGCTTTTCGCCTTTAGGCAAAAGAGTAGAGGTCGCATGGTATTGCGACAGGTCGCATGGTTTTACGACAGGGTTCGGTCACATCCGTGCACTTGTGCACGTACAGTGTCCGGACAGTTTACACTAGCGGGCTTTGGTTTAAGCCAGATCCTAGTGTACCTTATGGGATTGGATTTATCCAGTTTGCATTCGTGTTCCTCGGAACGCGGATGCGGGTGTGTATGCACAGTTGACAGGAAGGCAGAGGCAGCGGATTCTCATTAGGGTTGTTGACAGTTGACCGTTGACTATTTGACTTTATGCTCAACCCTAATGAGAATATGATATGTGATTAACTATTATATTAATTAAGTATTATGGTGATATGGTTGTTGACTTTTGTTGACTTGTTGACTTTGTTGACTTGTTGACTTTTGTTGACTTGTTGACCGGTTGACTAGGCTTGACTAGTTGACCATCATGATAACCATAGCCATCATTTCATGGCAAAGACTTTTGTTTACTTGCTCATTTGTGTAAAATGAGTGCATGAAATGATATGGTTGTGGTTGCTTCTAACCATCACATAAGACTTTTGTTAATATGATGAGTTATCATTGCTTTGGATTATGAGAGGGTGAGAGACAAAATACTTGCTCATTCTTTCTTGCTCATTCTCTCTCTTGTTCTTGAGCTCTCCTCTTGCTCTCACCCTCAACCTCTTGCTCCCTCTCTTGATCTATGGTTCTCTTGTCTCATGAGTTGAGAATCAAGAACCATAGATAAAATCCCATTCTATTTCCTCTCTACTCATTCTAGTTCACTAGGTTTAGCAAACCAAGTGAACTAGTTTCTTCAAAGAACGAAGAAGGAGCTAAAGGTTGGAGCTTTCAAGTGGATCTATCTTCGGCGTACGGAGACAACGAGAAGGAGCCATCGAACCACCATCGGAGCTTGAAGACGAAGGAGTTCAAGTTTTAGGTATAACCATCTCCATCCGAGTAGCTAACTCTCTTTAGCTAAGTTTGCTAGTTTTAGTTTAGTCAAAGATCCCGACTTTGCTTAGTCCATGTTGCCCCTTGCCCTTAAAATTTGATTTTTATACCGTTTCCGCCTCCCCGTAAGAACCGGGGGTCGCAACGTGGACTTACATTGGTTTGTTTCTACTTCAATGTGTACTTGTGTTTATTTTAGTATATCACCTATACACATTAGTGGAGCCCTTAGGATCTTTGCTTGATTACCAGCGTTGTGATGGCAGTCACACTAGTAGGGGCTGGGTAATCTATAAGCACATCCTTATACAGGTCCCTAGTCGCAGGACTATCGAGACAGGGCATCGATACTCCGGAGTAGACTAGCGTATGCGCTTCTCATCCCAGTGTGGGAGATGGTCTGTCCCACAGCCATCAGTACGTTGTACTGGAGATAGTATACGGGTGCTCGTTAGGTTACGAGTACACTGGACAGGACTCGTCGGGAACTGACAGGTTGGTATTATACCTATCGTCGGTTATCAGTTCCCAGGTGACATGAGTACAGCTTAGTCCGCTGACTTGACACTGGCACTTCGCCTCGAGTGTGTTCCCACTGCACTTTGATCACTACCCTACTATGGCTCAAAGGAGTCATGCAAACAGGTAGTGGTTGGGTGCAGTCCCGAAGCACTTGGAGGCAGTGACGGTTAGACAGGATTCGTCTCTCCCGGTATTGGGGGTTGACATCGCGCTGTGTCTAGGAGAGCCATTACACGAGTAGTCCCTGGCCAGGGCAAGCGAGATATACTGGTAGGCTTCCAGTATTATCTCAGGGTGTTTTGGGCTTCACTCCGACACGACTTGTACCGCTATTGGGGGACTGACGTTTACCGCCCCCTAGGCCCGCCATGCGATGTATCAGACGAACAGACCGGACTGTACGGAGAATGTCACATTCAGACTCAGTAGGAGTTCAGATGGGGTTCACCTCGTAAGCCTTCTTGTCGGCATCTACCTGGGGACCGTTACGCACAGCTAGTGCCGCTTGCGGTCTGTGGTTAAACCCACTGCCAGCATAGTGTCGAGTCTTTAGAGTCCCACACAGAGGGTATTCGCCTCTGGGCAAAACAGAGTAGAGGTCGCATGGTTTTTGCGGCAGGGTTCGTTCTCATCCGTGCACTTGTGCACTTTTGGAGTCCGGACGGATTATACTAGCAGGCTCTGGTTTGAGCCAGATACTGGTATATGTTTTGGGGTTGCTTTTATCTCTCAGTATTCTTGTTCCTCGGAACGAGAATGCAGGTGTGTATGCACAGTTGTATGAGGCGGAGGAAGAGGTTTTTCATTAGGGTTTCGGAACGGGTGCGTATGCACAGTTGCCAGTCGTCTTTTTCCAAACCCTAATGGAATTATGAAATATCAATTAATAATAGTAATTAAATGAAATTATGTCATAGTTGGTTTTGTTGACTTTTTGACCATGGTTGACTTGTTGACCATGGTTGAATGTTTGACCATCATCATTACTTTGCAAGGTTGCTCCTTGATTCTAGCTTACATTCATTTAATGAAGTTATGATAGTGGTCATTCCAAAACAACCATCAACTATTCTCATTTGAATTATTATTATTATTTAGATAATTCTTTTTCTTTTTGATATGGTTGCAAAAAGGAAAAAGAGAGCTCATTCTATCATATTCATTATCTCTCCTCACTTCATCTTCTTCTTCCTCAAGCTCAAGGAGAATCCTTCTCATGTGTTGAGAATCCCTCTCCTTGAAAAGAAAACACCCCTTAGACACTTTCTACTCACTCTAGGATCAAAGGTTTAGCAAGACGAAGATTCTAGTTCTCTCAAAGTTCGAGAAAGAGCCCGAAGGTTGAACCCTCAGGTGGATCCATCTTTGACGGAAGAAGGCAACGAGGAAAGCACCATCAACCTCTACAAAAGTTTGAAGAAGAAGGAGTTCAAGTTTAGGTATAACCATCTTTCCGAGTAGCTAACTCTCTTTAGCTTGTTTGCTAGTTTTAGTTTAGGAAAAGATCCCGACTTTGTTAGTCCATGTTGCCCCATGCGCTAAAAATATGATTTTTATACCGTTTCCGCCTCCCCGTAAGAACCGGGGGTCGCAACGTGGACTTACACCAACATCCGTTTAGATCTATCTCTATAGATCTTAATCCCTAAGATGTAGGAGGCATCACCTAGATCTTTCATGGAGAACTTTTGTGATAAGTAGAGCTTGACCGAGTGTAGCATAGGAACATCGTTTCTTATCAAGAGTATGTCATTCACGTACAATACGAGGAAGACAACCTTACTCTCTACAACCTTCTTGTATATAGAAGGTTCATTTATATTTTTTATGAAGTCAAACTCTTTGATAGCTTCATCAAAATAGATGTTTCAGCCCCGCGATGCCTGCTTTAATCCGTAGATAGATTTAAGCAGCTTGCACACCTTTCCGCCGCTCCCACTGTCACGACTCGAATATGTGGAACGTGACTGGCACTTAAATTACGCAACGTCTAGAGGCATAACGTAATATAAGTAAGCTAAAGCCAAGAAATCTAAACCGTTTGAAGGAAATAGAGTGAAGGAAAACTTATTTAAAAGTTAACATAGAAAATCACTTTGAAAGTCTTCTAATAAGCTCAAGTTTTTATAAAAATTTCGGCAGAGTTTCCTTTGTAAATACTGGCCCCAAATGGGTAAAAACATGAATATATACAAGTAATGAACAAAGGCATCCCTAAGCGGGAGCTAGCTCTTCGCCGAACGGCGGAATCACAACCACATGTAAGATATATCATCCAAGAATGAACCAACATTTAAAAGCAAGAAAACGGAAACCAAATATAAATTGGCTCACACGAGCTCGACACCAGATACCAAAAATACAAGTCTCACAGTCTCACTGTCTAGTCCAATATACAAGGGTAGATGGAGTATACTAGATACAAAATAAATATACATGGGGGAATCAAAGAATATCCTCACAACCCACGTACAAGCAAGTCGATGCAAAGGAAGCAGAAGAAGAAATATGCCCGCCGTTACTCTGCTGACGGGTCGGACCTGCAAGATACTGTGGCACAACGGGGGTGGGTTGCCAACTCGTGAGTAGTAAGTAACATCTAATAAGGTTATCGTAAATATGCACGCAAATGCGTCACAACCTACAAATAAAATTATGATGCGACACACTAGTATGAATACGACATGAATGAATAATCAAACACGAAATACGGATATATCTGGTATGAGAAATCTATATCCATATTTTTGTAAAACCTTTGTATAATAAAGCTGGAGTATCATCAATGAAATCAATAGAAAATCCGTGTCAAGCATCGACACAATATATGTATCTCAATATCTCAATAGCCGTCTCTCAGACCGGCTCTCAAATCTGTCTTATCCCACGACTCTGGTCGGTATCCTCCGGATAACTGTCAAGCCAATAATAACCGTTAGGTCATGCCTCCCCTGCCAGGCTCATCATCTATAACTAGAGCTTCTCGCCCCGGGGTACCTTACCAGGTCCACCATATACCCGAGACGGTTCATCCTACACCTCGAATCGGGTCTCGAAATATAATACCCCAGGTGGAGTTAGGGCTCAATACTACCTACCCCGTGAGAAGTGAGATGTTATCCGGTATCGAGGTGGGGATGTAACTGATACGGATGCACACGGGGACCCACCCGAATAATGGGGAGTATCGAATTCCATTTCGAAAGAGGGCACGATCTGAACTATAAATGGAATGATACCACTCTTATAACATAGAGGCGCCTTTTGGATGAATTGGAACTCCGGAGTTTGAAGAACTCCGTAATTAAGCATGCTTGAGCCAGAGAAATTCTAGGATGGGTGAACTACTGGGAAGTACCCCCAGGTTCATTCAAAGGGACAAAACCGTGTTGTTTCGGCCAGAGCGAACAATACCATCTGTGTTTGGGGTAGGGTCATGAAAAATATGGTATCAGAGCCGGTCCCTCAAAAGTAGGTATGTGGTTCGAGTACGAACCGTTGTTCTAAGTGGGAGGGAATGTAATACCTCAGGTGGAGTTAAGGCTGAATACCACCTACCCCGTGAGAAGTGAGATGTTATCCGGTATCGAGGTGGGGATGTAACCGATACGGATGCACATGGGGACCTACCAGAACAATAGGGAGTATCGAATTCCATTCCGAAAGAGGGGACGATCTGAACTATAAATGGAATGATACCACTCTTATAACATAGATGCGCATTTTGGATGAATCGGAACTCCGGAGTTTAAAGAACTCTGTAGTTAAGCAAGCTTGAGCCAGAGAAATTCCGGGATGGGTGACCTACTGGGAAGTAGGTTGGTGAGAATGTAATGCCCCAGGTGGAGTTGGGGCTGAATACCACCTACCCTGTGAGAAGTGAGATGTTATCTGGTATCGAGGTGGGATGTAACCGATACGGATGCACACGGGGACCCACCAGAACAATGGGGAGTATCGAATTCCATTTCGAAAGAGGGCACGATCTGAACTATAAATGGAATGATACCCCTCTTAGAACATCGAGGCACCGTTTGGATGAATCGGAACTCCGGGGTTTGAAGAACTCCTTAGTTAAGCATGCTTGAGCCAGAGAAATTCTGGGATGGGGTGACCTACTGGGAAGTACCCCTGGGTTCATTCAAAGGGCCAAAACCGTACGGTTTCGGCCAGAGCGGACAATACCATCTGTGTTTGGGGGTGGGTCGTGACACGAAAACCAACTCAAATAAGGAAAACTCATGGTGGACTCTACATACATCATATCACGAGAAAACCGCAACTTGCATTTTTAAAATGATAATAGGTTTATAAAATTCTTGCAGTTTTCCCCAAAATCCTGAAATCTCATAAATACTGAAATCTCCAAGAAGAATCACAATATATGAATATGTCGGTAATGACGGATATCCATGACATCGACAATATGCAATGCGATGTTTGTCTATAAAATTATGTATCAATGATGATTCAATGAGGTATATATGACTACCAATACGACGTATCCATCCTGATGAAATGAATATACCGCTACCAGTTACATATCATATATGATGCAAATGCTCAGATACTGATTTAAGCAAGTTATATTGTGTTCGTGACATAGAAATTACTAATGGCGTGCGTGTTCGCATAAATAGTGCACGTGCGGCATGAACCAATAGTAATAGTGTAAGTGTCCTAGGTAACAATATCATATATAAGAGGATGCAATCCCATGATATGAATGATTTGGAGACTACGCATATAAATACAAAAACTACTAGTAATCCTAACTATCGAGCGCCTTGCGCCATCCAGATGATCGCCCCATGGATGTGTACATCCACTCACCGGGATGCTTCGACTAATCTGATCCAATCACAGCCTTTCCTTTCCTTGTCGCGTCCGACATCTCCGCAACCGATCCTACAATTGTACAAATAGTATATATGAAGTTAAAAATTTAAATAGACGCGAAGTCAAGACGATACAAAGTAACTAACGCGCACTTAAAAGACGCGCATGCACTTGGTGTACAAAACGCGCACGCGACATCGCCACAAACCACAACTAGGGGTTACTATGCGTAGGAAACACCACAACTAGAATTTGATCACACTAATCGTGCATTCACATCGCACAGAATTTAGGAAAATATCTCGTAGATTATCACAACCTCAAACTTAATTATAATCCATTTCTTTTAAAAACCTAGTAAGCAACCTTAAGCCATTTTGTGCAAAACTGGATGGATTAGCAAGTCTAGTAGTCACAAATCACACATGAATATTCTAATCAAGCCATGCAACACTTAATTAAATATAATCTCACTTAAACACACACTAATAATTAATTTAATTACATGAACTCCTAATTAAAATAATTAAAAGCCAACTTAGCAAAGTAATCAACTAGATTGGATTTGTAAAGCCATTAGAAAATAAACTACACTTAGCTTACTTAATTAAGTGGTAAAAAACCCAACTTTAACCCAAACCCTTCTCTTTAAAACTCAAATCTTGCAATTAAAAGTATTTTAACACCTATTTAAAATTAGATTAAAGCAATTAATTAACAAAGTAACAATTGGGTTAAGGTTTATATCTCAAGAATTTGGAGATCTAACTTGCTAACTTGGCCACCCAAAATGCTATCTTGTTTCAAGATCCAAGCTTAGATTTGAACAAGGAATGCTTTTGATAATTTTAATAGAAATTAGAGTTAATTTTATGTATATTTGAAAAGGAAATGAGGTTTTTTTTTGCAAATGAAAAGAAGATGAAGAAGTGAGGGGGCTGGAGATTTTGGCCGAGAGCATGGGAAAAAGAGAGTGTAGGTGGTAACCTTACCTCCACAACACACACACCATTCCTCAATGTTAGTTATATGTATGTCCTAGAGGCCATTACTGTACATACGATGTATATTGTAGTGGATGCTTGGACATATATAGGGAGGACTTTCTTGCTCAACATGATAGTACGCTATCTGGTTGCTCTTTATCTTAACATGTACTCTGATTGTCTCTATGTTACATGTTGATAAAGCCCTTAGGATGAGTACCTGAATACCAGGACTATGATGCAGATCATACTAGTGGGGACAGTGTAGTCGCCAAGTACATTCTTCAAATGTTCCTAGTCGTGGGAGTACTGAGACAGGGCATCGATACTCCAAAGTAGACTAGCGTATGTGCTTCTTGACCCATATGATGGGCGATGGATGATCCTATATCCATTGGTGTTTGACATCAGATATGGTATATGGGTGCTCAGTGGAGACTGGGTATACTGGACAGACTCGCCGAGAACTCCCAGATGGTATTATACCTCACGTCAGATGGCAGTTCTCTGGTGATACTGGTACAGGTTAGTCTGTAGACCCGAGATCGTCATAGAGTCTTGTGTGATTCCCACTGTGCTTTGATTTCCTTCATACCACGTCCAAGAGGGCGTGCAAAACGGTGGCTTTTGGGTATAGTCCCGAATCACATGGAGGCAATGAGCGATAGGAGGGGATTCTTCTCTCCCGGTATAGGGAGTTGATGTTGCGCTGTGTATGGTAACGGAGAACTCCAAGTGAAGTCCTTTACCGATTCGAGCTTCCAGAGTGATAAGGACGACTCTAAGTCGCAGTCGGGATTTGTCTTTACCCTTTACGGAGGGGCGGTTAGCTGGAAGAGTTCTAAGCAGGAAACCGTGGAAGACTCGACGATGGAGGCTGAATACATCGCTGCCAACGATGCTGCTAAAGAGGCTGTCTGGATCAAGAAGTTCATTACTGAACTTGGAGTGGTTCCGTCCATTGAGCATCCAATACCTTTGTATTGCGATAACAATGGAGCGGTGGCTTTGGCCAAGGAACCTAGGTCCCATCAGCGATCCAGGCATATTCTGAGGCGGTATCACCTGATCCGGGAGATAGTTGATCGCCGGGAGATCGAGGTCAGGAGGGTTGACACGAATAATAACACGGCGGATCCACTCACGAAGGCCATTCCCAAGATACAGTTTGAGAGACTCTTCGGGATGCTCGGTATGCGATACTACAGCAGCTGGCCCTAGTGCAAGTGGGAGATTGTTAGTTGTATGTATGCCCTAGAGGCCAGTATTGTACAGATGATGTATATTATATTGGATGCTTGGACATATATAGAGATGACTTTCTTGCTCGATATGATAGTATGCTATCTGGTTGCTCTTTATCTTAACATGTACACTTGTCTCTTTAAACTGTTTTTTAGTTACATGTTGGTAAAGCCCTTAGGATGTGTACTTGACTGCCTGGACTATGATGCAGATGATACTAGTGGGGACATGGTAGTCCATAAGTACATCCTTCAAGGTCCCTAGTCGTGGGTATATCGAGACGGGGCATCGATATACCAGTGTAGACTAGCGTATACGCTTCTCGACCCATGAGATGGGCGATGGATGATCCCATATCCATTGGTGTTTGACATCAAAGATGGTGTACGGGTGCTCAGTAGAGACTGGGTACACTGGACGGACTCGCCGAGAACTCCCAGATGGTATTATACCTCACGTCAGATGGCAGTTCTCAGGTGACACTTATACAGGTTAGTCTGTAGACCCGAGTTCGTCATAGAGTCTTGTGTGATTCCCATTGTACTTTGATCTCCACCTTACCACGTCTATGAGGGCGTGCAAAACGGTGGTCTTTGGGTACAGTCCCGAGTCATATGGAGGCAATGAGCGATAGGAGGGGTTTCGTCTCTCCCGGTATTGGGGGTTGATGTTGCGCTGTGCTCGATTGGCCGTAACAGGGAAGTCCCTGTCCAGGGCTGATCAGAGTTTTGCTGGTAAGTGTTACCAGTACTTTCTCGACCCGTTATGAGCCTCACATCGGCACGACTTATCGGTTATTGGGGTCTGACGTTTACCACCCCTAGACTTGATATGCGACATATCAGACGAACAGACCGGACTGTACGGTAAGTGTTACTGGTTGGATTCACAGGAGTGTGAGCGGCTGGCTCGTCGATCTTCTGATCGCTCAATACCCGGATGGCCGTTACGTTTAGCAGACCGCTTGCGGCTTGTGGGTGCTTGATATGATCATCATCTGCTGCCGGCGTATTGACGAGTCTTTAGAGTCCTACACAGAGGTTTCCTGGCTCAAGCGAAACGAAATAGGAGCGCATATGAGATATGTGCAGGACCGAGAATAATGCGTGTATGTGATACCGTATTCCATTCTCGCGATGAATGTATCGATTGGTCATATGCGATATAACCTAGATATCGAATCGAGGATTGATTCGATAAGACGATACATAGGATACTAGTCGGTTATATGCGATATGACCGGATCGTTAAATCAAGTGTTGATTTAATGATTTAATGTATAATTATATATTTGATATATTACTTTGCATTAACTAGTATTGGTTCACTTTAAATGGATTTTCTCACTTGGATGTGCAAGTTGTATATGTGATATACTTTTGTGCACATGATTGTATCATGTTTGATGATACATGCTTTTTTGGTTAAGTGTAAAGAATTAAACCATGGTTAAGTTAATGATTAGGGTTTTGCTTATTTATTTATTTATTTGTTTATTCATTTTTGATAGATAAACATGAATGGTGGCTTTGTTTGTTTTTAGTTGAAGATTCATGAAGCTTTGACTTAGTCACCATTCTTGTCTCATGCTTAACCCTAACCATTTGAACTAACCCTAGTTCATTCTCTACACTTAACTATGGTTGAGAATATGATAAGAATGAATTCTTTTTCAATTATTCTTTAACACTTATCATAATCCATCTTCTTCATCATCTTCTTCTTCAAGAAAAAGCTTGCCACCATTAATGGCATCTTGAGCAAAAGTGTGAGAAATCCAATTCTAAAGTGAACCCACCTCCTATTTCTTCACCCTCTATCTCTTGCCAAGTAGTATAGGGTGTTTTCTTCACAAGTTTCACAACTTAGTGAAGTTGGAGCTTGATCTTGTGTAACCTCGACGTAGATCATCTTCGGCATCGTAGCCGACGACTAGTCCGTTCATTTCTCCGATGAAGCCGATGTTAGAGTCCGAGATCTGACTTGGGCAGCGAGAGGACGTCTACGTGGAGCTAAGGAAGTGGAGAACCGGATCTACAAAGGTTGTAGCTTCTTACTTTTAGTTAAGTTGTTAACTAGTTTCACTTTTCGCCTAAAATTCTAGTTAACGATCCGTATTAGAGTTTCTCGGCACTTGTAAAGTTTGAAATTGGCATGGTTGATGCCTTGTGAGACCTCTTGAGAGTGCCTAGGGTTCAGTTGATGAGAGAGGAATGAGAGAATAAATGAGTTAGAGAAATGAGAGAGAGAGAGAGGGGGAATGATGAAGAGAGAGGGAGGTGAGTGTAGGGTGATGTGAGAGGTGAGTGCAATCATAGCATTAACTCCCATTTAATGCCTTCACACAAGTCACCATGCTACCAATCACACAAACAAATCCCTAACAAATATCTCCTTCTCACTCAACAAATATCTAGGAAAAGGTTAAGGATTTGATTAACAAGGATTATGTTAAGGGTCAAGGTTGCTAAGATCAAAATCCTCACATTTACGTGCATACGTGCGTGCATGCTCATAACAAATAATAATAAATTATTAATTAAATGTTATAAAATGTGAGGAACCCGAATTGGTAAACTTTTTACAGTAAACCTGTAGGGTTCCTAGGCACACTAATGAGGTCTCACAAGGCATCAACCATGCCAATTTCAAATTTTATGGGTGCCGAGAAACCCTAATACGGATCGTTAACTAGATATATAGGCGAAACAATGAAACTAGTTTACAACTAAACTAAAAGAACGGAAATACAACCTTTGTAAATCCGGTTCTCCACCTCCATGGCTCCGCGATGAAGTCTCCTCGCTGCACAAATCGGATCTTGGGCTCTAGCGTCGGCTTCATCGGAGAAAGGACGGGCTAGGTCATCGACTACGATGCCGAAGATGATCTACGTCGAGGCATCACTAGATCAAGCTCCACCTTCACCAAGCCATGAAAACTTGTGAAGGAAACACCCTATACTACTTGGCAAGAGGTAGAGGATGAAGAGAGAGGAAGTGGGTTCACTTTAGAATTGGATTTCTCACTCTTTTTCATCAATCACCATTGATGGATGCAAGCTTCTTCATCTTGAAGAAGAAGAAGAAGATGAAGTATATTATGATAAGTTAATTAGAATAGAAAAGAAAAAGAATACTTATCATAACATTAACTATAGTCAAGTGTAGAGAATTAACCAAGGTTAGTTGAATGGTTAGGGTTAGGAGAAGAAGACAAAATGGTAGCTTTGGTCAAACCTTCATGAAGCTTCAACTACAAACAAAGAAAGCCACCATTCTTCTCTTTAATCTTTTCCAAAATAAATAAATAAATAAATAAATAAGATAAGGAAAACCCTAATCATTAACTTAACCATGGTTTAATCTTTTCACTTAACCAAGTTAACATGCATCATCAAACATGATACAATCAAGTGCACAAAAATATATCGCATATACAATGCGCATATCCGAGTGAGAAAATCCATCTTAAGCGAACCGATACTAGTTAATGCAAAGTGATATATCAAATATATAATTATACATTAAATCATTAAATCAACACTTGATTTAACGATCCGGTCATATCGCATATAACCGACTAGTATCCAATGTATCGTTTTATCGAATCAATCCTTGATTCGATAACTAGATTATATCGCATACAACCATTCGACACATTCATCACGAGAATGAAATACGGTATCACATACACGTATTATTCTCGGTCCCGCACATATCTCATATGCGCTCCTATTTCGTTTCGCTTGAGCCAGGAAACCTCTGTGTAGGACTCTAAAGACTCGTCAATACGCCGGCAGCAGGTGATGATCATATCAATCACCCACAAGCCGTAAGCGGTCTGCTAAACGTAACGACCACCCGGGTATTGAGCGATCAGAAGATCAACGAGCAAGCCCGCTCATACTCCTGTGAATCCAACCAGTAACACTTACCGTACAGTCCGGTCTGATCGTCTGATATGTCGCATATCTTGCCTAGGGGTGGTAAACGTCAGACCCCAATAGCTCGATAAGTCGTGTCGATATGAGGTCTATAACAATTCGAGAAACTACTGGTAACACTTACCAGTAAATCTCAGCAACCCTGGCCAGGGATTTCCTGTTATAGCCAATCGAACACAGCGCAACATCAACTCCCTATACCGGGAGAGACGAATCCCCTCCTATCGCTCATTGCCTCCATGTGATTCGGGACTGTACCCAAAAGCCACCGTTTTGCACGCCCTCTTGGACGTAGTAAGGTGGAAATCAAAGCAAAGTAGGAACCACACAAGACTCTATGACGATCTCGGGTCAACAGACTACTCTGTACCAGTGTCACCAGAGAACTGCCATCTGACGTTAGGTATAATACCATCTGGGAGTTCTCGGCGAGTCCGTCCAGTGTACCCAGTCTCCACTGAGCACCCGTATATCATCTCTGATGTCAAACACCAATGGATATGGGATCATCCATCGCCATCTGTATGGGTCGAGAAGGTATACGCTAGTCTACTCTGGTATATCGATGCCCTGTCTCGATACACCCACGACTAGGGACCTTGAAGGATGTACTTATGGACTACCATGTCCCCACTAGTATAATCTGCATCATAGTCCAGGTAGTCAAGTACACATCCTAAGGGCTTTACCAACATGTAACAGAGAGACAAACAGTATACACGTTAAGGTAAAGAGTAACCAAATAGCGTACTATCATGTCGAGCAAGAAAGTCCTCCCTATATATGTCCCAGCATCCACTACAATATACATCCTATGTATAGTAATGGCTTCTAGGGCATACATATAACTAACAATCTCCCACTTGCACTAGGGCCATATGTAGCAGTGGTTGTAGTATCTCATACTCAACCATCCCAATAAAAGTCTCTCTTTGGGAATAGGCCTTCGTGAGTGGATCCGCCGTGTTGTCCTCTGAGTCTACTCTCCTAATCTCGATCACCCTGGAGATCAACCATCTCCATGATTAGGTGACACTTCCTTAGAGTTTGTCTGGATCACTGATGGGACGGGTGTTCCTTGGCATAAGCCACAACTCCATTGTCTCACAATGGTTGGAACGTAGTTCATCTCATGAACCAATATAGACCCAAACATTCTCTTTGGTAGCATCTTAAGTAGCGATGTATCCTACCTTTATCGTCTAGTTAGCCACGGTATCTAGCTTGGAAGTTTTCCAACATACCGTTCCTTTACTGAGGGTAAAGACAATGCCTGCGATTGACATTCAGTCGTCTTTATCACCCTGGAACCCTTCCAGTGATTCTCCCCAGGATCGATTAATACCATCTCACTACAACTAGTGAGAATCCTAACATCCAATTAGATCTATCTCATAGATCCAAAACCCAAGATTTAGGAGGTATCACTTTGATCCTTTATGGAGAATCATTGTGATAAGCGGAGATTGACCGAGCGTAGCATAGGAAACTTCTTCCCTATCAAGAGTATGTCATCCACGTACTCTACGAGGATCATCACCATACTCCCTACTACCTTTTTGTATATACAAGGTTCATCTACCATTTTGATGATGTCAAACTGTTTGACTACTACATCAAAACAGATGTTCCAACTCCACGATGCCTGCTTTATCACATAAAACATCTTGCACACGTTTCCGCTGCTTCCACTGTCTACGAAGCCTCTGGCTGTGTACTTATAGACGCCCTCTTCTAAAACATCATTTAGAAAAGCAGTCATGGCACCCAACCGCCAGATATCGTAGTCATGGTATGTAGCCGTGGCAAGTAGGATCTGGATGGACTTAAGCATAGCTACTTAGAGAGGCGAGTGAAGCGAGTTTGACGAGCGTTTCATCATCATCCATACCTGGTCAATGATGTAGACCTTTAACAAGTCTAGCTTTGAAAGTCTCAACTCTTCCATGTACACCAAGTAATCTTCTCAAGATATACTTACTCCTGATGGGGATTTAACCCTTCAGATATAGCAACCAAAGTCCATACTTTGTTGGTGTATAAGGATTCCATCTCAGATCGCTAAGCATCCAGCCATTCTTACAGAGTCCCACTCCTGATGGCCAGCTCGAAACTAGTTGGGTCATCATCTCATGATGAAATCCTCGCTCCCACTGTCACAGAGAAACAGAAGTATCTCTCAGGTGGGTGAGAAAACCCTACTAGATCGGCGGAGAGGCTGAGGTTCGTTGGAATCTGCTGAATCCATTGGTTCTACCAAATCATCTGCTGTTGTTTGTATAGCTGGAACCTTTCCAGTTGTACATAACAGACCTTGCCTCGAGCTTGTCCGGATTATGCTTTTAGACATAGCCCGGACAACCCCAAATCTTAACCATATCAAGATATGGGCTCTTCCCTTTCCATATCACATATGAAAAGGTAGGCAACAGATTTGATTTGAACCCTATTCAATAAGTATGCAGCTTCTCAAGTGCATAACTCCCAAAAAGGAAATAGGTAACTCAGTAGTACTAATCATAGAGCACACCTTATTATATAGGGTGTGATTGCTCCACCCCGATATACCATCGTGCTATGGTGTATACGGAGGAGTAATGCTGAGAGAGAATCTCATTCTCCTTTTAGAATAGTCCAGTATTTCCGTGCTCAAGTATTCTCCTCCTTGATCTCATCAAAGGAAATAATACTTATTCCCGTGTTTTGGTTCTCTACTTCTAACTTATATTCTGTGAATATCTCAAAAGGTTTGGACTTGTGTTTCAACAGGAACATATGTCTGAATCTTGAGAGATTTATCAACGAATTTAATGAAGTAGAAAGAACCGGTCTTGGCATATGTAGACAGGGGACCTTTATACATCAACATGTATCATCCCAAGAGTTCACCAACTCTTTCTCTGTTTCCTTTAAACAGAGCTGGTGTCATTATATCTTTATGACATGACTGGCAAGTATCACAAGATGTAAATTCAAACTGATTTAAATATGCATCTAAATCTAACTTCAGCTAGTCGGGTCGCATTGATATGACCTAGTCTACAATGCCTCAAGAAGGATTCGTTCATTTCTGAACTCTTCCTCTTGTGTGTGTTCCATATACTAAAGAACTGTAGTTTGATTTAGAACATCAATGCTTTTAGATAACGTGCCTGAACCGATCAACTTTTGATATAGGAAATGTTCAAAACATTATCCAACAATACAAAATTTTATCATTTCTTTACTAATAAAGAGACTGATATGATTTTGTATATCAGGTTCGGTATCTAATAACATTCGTTCAGAATCAATGTATTTGGGATAAAGGGTGACAGTGACCAACAGACTTGGCTGCAACTCTTGCCCCGTTTTCTGCCTTATGAAACTTATCACCCGTTCTCAGTTCTTTACCTATCTGTAGCCCTATGTAACAGATTACATATCTGGGATCCTGATCTGGTATCACATACCCAGGACGTAAAGGATACTGAGAAACAGTTCTGTATAATGAACACACCCGAAGATGATGCATCAGCATGCACTCTCTTCGTTTGGGCGGCATGGGAATTCTGGTAATCCCCAATTTCCTGCTCTGTCTTATAAAAATTATAAGTTGGAGCGGGAGCAACGTTCCCCAGCTCAGTATAACAAGTGGGTTCGGTCAATACTTCCGTATTATTATCTTGATTAAGGCATGATATGGTCGCTACCTGGAGAGAGAGAGAAGAAAACACTCAGCGTGCGCTCTTGCAAGAATAGATTGGTTATTATTTTTATCTAATCAGGATGGCTCCCACTGTTTTTATCGAATCCTCCTTCAAACCCTAAAAGGAAAGACTAGACGGGATTAATTACACACTACAAGTTCGCCAATCTTCCAGCCAGGCCAGTGTCGGTACTTTGAGGGAGGTTCCCCGTGCTTTCGCACGAACCTAATTAATGTAAACCTCGTTTTCCTAGAGGCTTAACCTCGTTGACACCTTTCTAGACACCTACTTAATCGGCTAATTGTAATGTGTAAAACTCTCCCAGGAGTAACTCTTACTCGCAGCGGGTATCGGGATCCAACTATCTCATAAAAGGTATGCAATCTCATTGCAAATTTCAACACTTGAAATTCCCGATAAAATTTTGCCCCTAGCGTCCTATGACCTTTACGCAGGCCAACAAACCATAGTGCGCTAGTCAAGTTCAACCCGTCATTTCCTGATTGAATTAAACCCACCCGCACGACCCTTGACGCAGGCCAACAAAGTCGCACGACTACCCTAATCCAATCTGCATCATATGCATAAGCAGATAAATACTAGTTAGCTACCGCACACTACGCCTTGACGCAGGCCAACAAATGTAGCACGAATACTAACTACCACTTATCTGAAATGACGGAGGGCTACGACAGGTTTTTCTGAAAACCTATTGCGTAATGAACTTGAAATCGTTGTAGAATCAAATGATTTTAGAAATGGAGTGATTTTGAGGCTTTTCTAGTTTTGCTAAAGGAGTCACTCCCGGCGAAGGGATCGTCGGTCCTTTCTTCGTCGAATGAGGTGCGGGATATATCATATATATCACTGTGCAAAGCAAAAACTCTTAAAAGCAATCAAAAGACAAACCGAGTGTGTAGCATCTGCCAGTTATTGATAAAGGAGTCACTCCCGATGAAGGGATCTCGGTCCTTTCCTCATCGAATAAGGTGCAGGATATATCACATATACCGCTGTGCAAAGCAAGAACTGTAGCTACCTGTTTTATTTTGAAATTCGATTCTACAACATCTTAGGTTTCTTTTTACTTTCATTAATCACATTAATGAAGTCCCATCATTTAAGTACCTAAACATCACAGATAAATACGACGTACACTTATGCCATCCGCATTCGCCTCGATGTCCCCTCGTGCACCGTTAGGTTAAGTAACTAACGGCAGAGCGGGGCAGGGCTAGCGAGGGTGTAAAACATAAGTAACGCCTATATAATATATCATATATACTATATACAGTATCTATCACAGAACATATCACATGATCACATCACAGATATCGCAGCAGAAGAATCATATGAAATATTGGATATGTAAGTGCACGGCGGCGCCCCGGCCGTCAATCCGACGCCGGAATGCGGAAGCGGTGAATAACTTAAATTTTTGCGGACTTAGCAAACCGGCACCACCGCGCACTATAACCCGGATCGAACCATTAACTAGTCTAAGCTATCTACAAGAATGGGAATAGAGATATACCGACGATCCAAGTCCTCCGGTCTTCATCTCCAATCCGATCTCCTCGCGGGATCTCCGTCCGTCTCCTCCTCGTCGCCGGAAGTGCACCACGTTGCCTACATCGTTTACGGGCTCCCACCTCAATGCCGAGGCAACTCGGGCACGAAGCCGGCTACTCGACGTGCCCAAGATTCGCTGTAGAATGTGTAGTGAAGAAGTCTCATTTGGGGTTCATGGAGATGCCATTTTGGTGGAGGGATGATACAAGAATCATGTGGAGGAACTAGGGGGTTTTTGGAGCATGAAATGAACAAGATTTCCACCCTCAAAAACTTGGACAGCCCTTGCCTAATTTGGCCGGCCTCTCTTGGTGGGGAAGTGAGTGAGAATGAGAGAGAGGTGATAGAATAAGAGAGCCATCCCATAATACCATGGAGAGAGAGAGAGAGGGCTATCATGCAAAAGGAATCATCATAAAATAAAACCCACACTCAACAAACAAATCATCTCTCATCATCAACAATCATGTCCACAAAAGTCATGCCATCATAACAAGAAGTCAAGGTATGGAGCAACCATGATGAAGTCAAAAAGTCAAGTGATCATGACATGGCAATAAGCAAAAGACCCCCTCCACAAATGCTTATTTGCAACAATGCAAATAAGCCCTCCTCCACCAAACTTCGGCCAATGAACGGAACAATGGAAATCGGCCAAAACGAAAAGCAAACTGGCAACTCCAGAAAACTGGTCCCGTAATAAATTACAGGAAAACCCCGATACTGTGCATACACACCCGCATCTGTATTTCGACCGAAATACAAATGCAATGAGACAAAATCTACACTGTACTATACCAGGATCCGGCTTATACCAAAACCGGCCAGTAATGTCTGTTCGATCCTGATCCGTGCAATACCGTACGTATCTGATCGAACCCTGCCATATAACCATACGGCCTATAGTACAGACTGTCCGATCCTGATCCGTGCAATACCGCACGTATCTGATCGGACCTTGCCATATCTCCATACGGCCTCTACAACCTTTCGCCCGAAAGCTGAGTAACTGAATGTGGGGGACTCTAAAGACTCGTCAACACCTTGGTTGTGGATTTAACCACTAGCACGTCAGAGGTATAAGCCAATACGTGACGGGCTACCAGGTACTGACCAAATGGGACGTCGATGAGGAAGCTCACCCCGACACCCAACTGAGCCTGTCAGTGACAATATCCGTGCAGTCCGGTCCGTTCGTCTATGAGCATCGCATGGCGGGCCTAGGGGGTTGGTAAAAGTCAGACCCCCAAAAGCGGTACAAGTCGTGTCGGAGTGTAGCCCAGAACACCCTGAGATACTACTGGAATACCTACCAGTAAATCTCCTTGCCTTGGCCAAGGACTTTGTGTAATGGCTCTCCTAGACACAGCACGACCTCACCCCCAATACCGGGAGAGACGAACCCCTGAAGATACGCTCACTGCCTCCATGTGGCTCGGGACTGTACCCAACTAAAACCTGTTTGCACGACTCCTTTGAGCCGTGGTAGGGTAGTAATCAAAGTACAGTGGGAACTCACACGAGACAAATGACGATCCCCAGGTCGATGAACTAACCTGCACACATGTCACCAGGGAACTGCTATCTGACGTCTGGTATATGACCAACTAGCATGTTCCCGGCGAGTCCTGTCCGGTGTACTCATAACCCAATGAGCACCTGTATACATCTTAGGTGATCCAACTGACACCAGTGGCTTGCGAGACCGGCCACCGCCCCTCGTCGGGGTCTCGACTGTATACACTAGTCTACTAATGGAGTATCGATGCCCAGTCTCGAAACTCCCACGACTAGGGACCTTTTAAGGATAAGCTTATAGACCCCCAGCTCCCACTTATATGATCGCCCTCATACTGCTGGTGGTCAAGCAAGAATCCTAGGGGCTCTATCAACGTGTAATAGTGACGTGTCAGGTCACCTAAAGCAGTACACGATGATAAAGGTAAACCAGATAGCATACTATCATCTCGAGTAAGACTGTCCTACCGGGATAGGTCCTCCCTCAATCATTACAATCACGTACCTGTGACCTAATAATTGACTCTGAGGGCACTATCTCCAACAATCTCCCACTTGCACTCAAGGCTAATTATTGCGATGTCGCATACTCACAGCCCGTGTGATACCGAACATCCAACTCCTCTACTAGTCAGTCTCACAAAGCTCGTTTGCGGAACTATTGCGTTCGAGGAATAGCCTTAGTGAGTGGATCCGCTCAGTTGTTTCTTTCTATATCTCTCTATATCTCAAGTTCACAGAGAAAGCCATCTCCCGAAATGAGCAATATCAGTCTTAGAATATGTCTGGATGTCTGATGGGACGTAGCTCATAAATGAACTCCAAATCCAAACTTCTTAGACTGTATTGACAACTGAACTTAATCAGTGTCCTGCGCGCCATGCCTCCCTCAGTATTGCCTTGGACCACCTGTCCAAAATACTGCCCCTCATCAGAAGGAAAAACTATAACTCTGACAACCTCCTTGTCGTCCATGTCACCTTGGAAGCCTGGAATGATAACTGTCTCCTGAATGAGGCTGTCGTTATCATCTCCCTAGAACATCCACTTATGTTCTAAAAACTGCTTCCGACTGTTTCTCCAGGATTGGATTAATGTCAACTTATTGCATCTAGTGCAAGAACAACATCTGGTGTGGTACTTGACATCTCACGATTGACTCAATTGCCTGAGCAAGTGATCTGTCAATCATGCCCGTCCCTCTCCCCTTTAGTCTGTAAGACACCTTTGGAGAGGGTGACTCCATTACCTGCAGGTACACTACCGTGCCAGGAGTCGTCCATCCTAAATACTCTTAGAATGCTGTCAAGTACCCTGATTGGGAAACCACCCAAATCTAGATCTAAGACCATAGATCTAGTAACCAGTATGTCTGATATAAAATCCATTTCCTTTGTGGAGAAACAACTGTGTGACGACCAAAGTATAACCGATCGTAGTGTAGGAGTTTCTTTTCCTACTCTGTGTATATCATCCAAATACCAGGATATCACACCCTACTACCTTCTCAACTGATCCATCCCCTATTCTGATGAAGTCAAACCCATGACTGTCACGTCAGAAATAGATGATCTATCTCCGCTACATCTGCTCTAGTCTATAAATAGACATAAGCAACCTGTCCACCAATGCTTCCGCTGCTCCCACTGACTACGACAACCCTCTGGCAGAGTCATATAGACGTACACTTCTAAAACTGGTTTAGAACGACGCTATACTCATCCTCCCGCCGGGTCTCGTAACCTGGAACAACAGCAATGGCAATTGTGGGTAAACAAGGACTTCCCTGTCACCGTCCTTGAGGCTACCGTAGTGCCTCTCGGGTGCCTGAAGTTACCCACCTTATCTGCGGAGTGGCCAATGGAATGTCAATCCAGATTGAATCTTTAGGTTCCTTATCAAATCTTCAGTAATCGTTTGTGGTTCTGGAATCACTTCCAGTTCTACCATACTCCCACTACTGTTTTCTGAAAAAATCCATCTTTAATAAAACTGTGGCGAGTCTAGAACAATATCGCTATTGTTCATCCAGATGGTAGAAAGTCAACCCTCGTCATAGCCTGGGTCAACCCACAAACAGCCATTACAGAAACGTGCCTTGAGTTGTCCAGTGTCTGGTTTTAATCATAAACCGGACAACTCCCCGTACCTTAACATCGTTAAGATATGAACTGTTCTATATCATATATAGAACCAGAGGCACTGATTTAATTGAACCAGATTCAAATCATGCAACTGTCTCCAGTGCATGTCAACTAAATGAAAGGAGGCCGATCAGCGTTACTCAACTTAGGAATGCTTCCATTTATGAGTAACCTGAAAGAGAAGCAATTTCTCTTAATCACTACTATCAACTGAATACCATATACAAGTATCTACATCTTCGATCACTTTGAAGAATCCCGATACTTGCTACACCTGGTTCTTTACTCTATTCAAATACCTATAACTTCTCCAAATTCGGACCCTGTGTTTCCACGAAACACTTGTCTAAAAACTAGAGAAGTCATAAGTAAACCGAATATAGTACGAGGACCAACCCCTCTGTCCTAATGGACACTGGACAACATACAATACTCTGTATAAGTCCCTTGAGTCTGATAACTCATTCACTGTGTGTCGTAGGTTGAAAACTGTACTTATGGTTAAGAAGAATTACACCGCTGTTTAATGCTCCTTACCTAACCATCCACTGATATAGGTAAATGTCGTAGACATAATTTCAGAAAGGTATATCTCACTCTATGAAAATAGACGTACAGATATATCAATTTGAAATTGGTGCATAACAGTGGATATTCAAAACCAAATATTTGCCGACCGGCAAACAGCCCAGGTGATTTCCTCAAATATCACCGATTACAACGAATCCCGATATAATGAGGATAATCACCCAATTCCCAACAACTTACTCCCACTCATCATCTGTAAAACCATACAGATGTGAGAATCGTACCTGGTAAATACATACCCTGGAGTAAGTATCTAATCGGGAAATCAGTTTTCCTTTAACATTACACAGTGAAACTGAAACATTGAAATGTTCCGATGGGGTATTCTGGTATTCCTAGTAATGCCTCTTCCAGATTCACGACTGTAACCGTATAGTTCTTTGCCACCTCTCCAAATCCCTTCATATGTCTTTAGTCTTTACCTTCTGCACACCCTTTTAGGCCAAATGGTTTTCTTCCTTCCCTACCGTTCGGCACCAGCCTATGGTTTGGAAGAAGACTATCCAATAAGCATAATGGGTGTACTGTCCGCATCCTAGGAACACTCGCAATGAGAGAGGGTGAAGATAAAAGACAACCGAATAAACCTTATTCCTATTTCTCCTGAACCAGAATCCATCCCCGAACTGGAACAAGTTCCATTCGAGTTCGTATATAACCATACGATGGAGTATCCAAATAAACTGTGGATCTTCGTAGTGATACGGAGTGTCCTGGAGAAATACAAAGGTGATGTGGGAGTGGTAATGAAATATTTGGTTTGGTCGTGAATATCTGTTGCAATTTACTTTGCCCTCTTACTAATCCCTTGCTTTGTCTGAACTTAATACCTTCTGCACACCATCGTTATGCTAATTGGTTTTCTTCATTCCCTACCGGTCGGCACCAGCCTAAGGTTTGGAAGAAGACAATCCAATTTGCGTAATAGGTGTACTACCCCTAAACTAAGGAGTACTCGTAACCTGAGAGAGGGTAAAAGGAAAAGACAACTGAATAATCCTATCCGTTTTCTCCAGAACCTGAAACCATCCTCGAATAAATTCTTTCGAGTTCGTATCTAACCATACGATGGTTTTGTCCAATGGAAGTGGACGTTCGTAGTAAAACGGGGTGTCCTGGAGAAAAGGGTAAAAGTAGGAGTGGCAATGAGGTTTGCAACTCTGACAATCCAAAAGCTAGTGTTTAAGAAGGTTCGGTTAATTTGGTCACTGAGTCATAGTCTTAGGGTCGGGTCAATGGTTGCTGCCAAAGAGAGAGAGAGAAGAAACACTCAGCGTGCACTCTAACCTAGATCAGAATGGTTACCAATTTATCTAATCTGGAATCCTCCCACTGTCACCTCAAATTCTCCTCCAAACCTGAAAGAAGAATTAGTCGGGATGTCCCGAGGAGTAAACCAACTCATCAGTGGGAATCGGGATCCAACTCTCATCGCATGATAACGTGACGGAATCCGCTCACGGTACCACACTCCAGAAGGTATGCGCATATCTGGCAAGTTTCAGTTCTTTTGAAACTCCCGATGTGATTTCTGCCCCATGCTCTTATGACCTTGGCGAAGGTCAACAAATCATAAGTCACATGTCAAGTTCTACCCGTCATTATCCAGGTTAATTCGAATCCACCCGTACAAGCCCTTGACGAAGGTCAACAAGGCTATACGACTGTCCCAAACCAACGCATCTATCTATGCAACAGAAAGGTAACAAGCAGCTACCATACACTATGCCTTGACGAAGGTCAACAAACATAGCATGAATACTACGTGCTACCCGTCTGAAACGACGGAGGGCTACGAATGGTTTCTGGCGAAAACCTTTAACGTAATGAACTTGATATCGTTGAAGGAACGGATAGCTTTTAAAAATATAGTGACGAAAACCGTTGCTAAAGAGGTCACTCCCTGTGAAGGGATCTCGGCTCTTTCCCCGTAGAATGGGGTGCAGGATATTCCAAATGAATACCACAGTGCAAAGCAAAAGTGATCGGCTATAGTGAAGTTAATGCCCTGACGCAAACTTTTTGTCCAAGGGGTCACTCCCGGTGAAGGGATCTCGGCCCTTGCCTCGTCGACTGAGGAGCAGGATATTCCAATGAATACCACGATGCAAAACAAAAGTAAACGTCCTTGCAGTAACAACTTTTTGAAAAGTGTTCCAACAACATCAGATTAGGTTTGTTTTTAACTTGCATTGATCCGAATCAATGCAGTCCCATCATTTGATCACACCACAAAGAACGAAAATATACTGATGTACGTATATGCCATCCGCATTCGCCACTGGGTCCCGTCATTACCCGTTAGGTTAGCTTACTAACGACAGAGCGGGGACTGGACTAGCGCGGATGCAAAACATATACAACATCTACTAATATATATACCAATATATTATATTTCGCTCAAGGCGTGAATAAAATGCAACATCACAGAAAATGAACAGCATCACAGAAACAATACAGATATCTGGGATCCCCGGGTTTCACAGAGCCGCTGAAACCCGACGTTCCCCTGGTCGTGTGGATAGCCTGTGCAATGTAATCCTAGACCCCTACGGGCGCGGCAAGTCACCCGCCAAAACCTGAAGCGAGGCAGTCCCCTTCAGCGCCGTGAATGGACCACCCAGCACTTCACGGAATCCGGCAACTTGGGCACCCCTCCTGGGTCAACCTGTACCCCCTACGAGTGCGGCGAATAGCCCGCCAATCCTAGAGCGAAGCCCCCTCCGTCTCAATGCCATGAGATGCGGGCTTGTTGCCCTCCAGAACCCGGCTATCCGTGCACCCCTCCGCGGGGCAATCCTAGTACAGAAAATAAAATATACATACACCGGGTACATCGACCGCAACCAGGTCGTGCCCCAAAAGAATAATACAAACAGGCAGTGACGGCAGTCCACATGTCGGACGCTCGCCCCGCAATATCAAATGTACATAATACAACATCACAGTACTAGCATTGCATCCAGGCTATCCCCCACGACCGATCCGCAACATCACAGCATAAACAATGAACATCAATGTGAAAGTCACGTTCGCAAATCCGTCTAACCGGGCTATAGCAGTTAGACCGGATTTACCGATCGAGTGACATTCACGGTCGCAGATATAATGTAAATACTGTGAAAAATGTGTTTAAAATTTTCCGATTGATCAAAAATTAACAAGTGGGCCCCAAACCAATACTGTAGCACTCACAGAAATAATTGGCCCAATTTTAATATTCCAAAACCCCTGAAATAAACCCAGAAGGCATCTGTAAAAATTTGGTGATGTGACGTGCACAGTGCGCCGCGGAAGGGCGGCATGTATGGGGTTTACGCGGCGGTTCCGCGCTCACACTGTAGCTTTACATCGTCGAATTTTTACAGAACTCTTATATTTTTTGGTAGATCACTTTTCTGTCACCTGAAAAATTTTTGGACACCAAAAAATCTTAACAGAAAACTGATGTGAACAAAATACGGGTTTTTGGACTTTTTGATCGATCGGAAATGCAAACACATCAAACGAAAGCTAGACGAAGTTAATGGCGAGGCTCTGATACCACTGTAAGTGCACGGCGGCGCCCCGGCCGTCAATCCGACGCCGGAATGCGGAAGCGGTGAATAACTTAAATTTTTGCGGACTTAGCAAACCGGCACCACCGCGCACTATAACCCGGATCGAACCATTAACTAGTCTAAGCTATCTACAAGAATGGGAATAGAGATATACCGACGATCCAAGTCCTCCGGTCTTCATCTCCAATCCGATCTCCTCGCGGGATCTCCGTCCGTCTCCTCCTCGTCGCCGGAAGTGCACCACGTTGCCTACATCGTTTACGGGCTCCCACCTCAATGCCGAGGCAACTCGGGCACGAAGCCGGCTACTCGACGTGCCCAAGATTCGCTGTAGAATGTGTAGTGAAGAAGTCTCATTTGGGGTTCATGGAGATGCCATTTTGGTGGAGGGATGATACAAGAATCATGTGGAGGAACTAGGGGGTTTTTGGAGCATGAAATGAACAAGATTTCCACCCTCAAAAACTTGGACAGCCCTTGCCTAATTTGGCCGGCCTCTCTTGGTGGGGAAGTGAGTGAGAATGAGAGAGAGGTGATAGAATAAGAGAGCCATCCCATAATACCATGGAGAGAGAGAGAGAGGGCTATCATGCAAAAGGAATCATCATAAAATAAAACCCACACTCAACAAACAAATCATCTCTCATCATCAACAATCATGTCCACAAAAGTCATGCCATCATAACAAGAAGTCAAGGTATGGAGCAACCATGATGAAGTCAAAAAGTCAAGTGATCATGACATGGCAATAAGCAAAAGACCCCCTCCACAAATGCTTATTTGCAACAATGCAAATAAGCCCTCCTCCACCAAACTTCGGCCAATGAACGGAACAATGGAAATCGGCCAAAACGAAAAGCAAACTGGCAACTCCAGAAAACTGGTCCCGTAATAAATTACAGGAAAACCCCGATACTGTGCATACACACCCGCATCTGTATTTCGACCGAAATACAAATGCAATGAGACAAAATCTACACTGTACTATACCAGGATCCGGCTTATACCAAAACCGGCCAGTAATGTCTGTTCGATCCTGATCCGTGCAATACCGTACGTATCTGATCGAACCCTGCCATATAACCATACGGCCTATAGTACAGACTGTCCGATCCTGATCCGTGCAATACCGCACGTATCTGATCGGACCTTGCCATATCTCCATACGGCCTCTACAACCTTTCGCCCGAAAGCTGAGTAACTGAATGTGGGGGACTCTAAAGACTCGTCAACACCTTGGTTGTGGATTTAACCACTAGCACGTCAGAGGTATAAGCCAATACGTGACGGGCTACCAGGTACTGACCAAATGGGACGTCGATGAGGAAGCTCACCCCGACACCCAACTGAGCCTGTCAGTGACAATATCCGTGCAGTCCGGTCCGTTCGTCTATGAGCATCGCATGGCGGGCCTAAGGGGTTGGTAAAAGTCAGACCCCCAAAAGCGGTACAAGTCGTGTCGGAGTGTAGCCCAGAACACCCTGAGATACTACTGGAATACCTACCAGTAAATCTCCTTGCCTTGGCCAAGGACTTTGTGTAATGGCTCTCCTAGACACAGCACGACCTCACCCCCAATACCGGGAGAGACGAACCCCTGAAGATACGCTCACTGCCTCCATGTGGCTCGGGACTGTACCCAACTAAAACCTGTTTGCACGACTCCTTTGAGCCGTGGTAGGGTAGTAATCAAAGTACAGTGGGAACTCACACGAGACAAATGACGATCCCCAGGTCGATGAACTAACCTGCACACATGTCACCAGGGAACTGCTATCTGACGTCTGGTATATGACCAACTAGCATGTTCCCGGCGAGTCCTGTCCGGTGTACTCATAACCCAATGAGCACCTGTATACATCTTAGGTGATCCAACTGACACCAGTGGCTTGCGAGACCGGCCACCGCCCCTCGTCGGGGTCTCGACTGTATACACTAGTCTACTAATGGAGTATCGATGCCCAGTCTCGAAACTCCCACGACTAGGGACCTTTTAAGGATAAGCTTATAGACCCCCAGCTCCCACTTATATGATCGCCCTCATACTGCTGGTGGTCAAGCAAGAATCCTAGGGGCTCTATCAACGTGTAATAGTGACGTGTCAGGTCACCTAAAGCAGTACACGATGATAAAGGTAAACCAGATAGCATACTATCATCTCGAGTAAGACTGTCCTACCGGGATAGGTCCTCCCTCAATCATTACAATCACGTACTTGTGACCTAATAATTGACTCTGAGGGCACTATCTCCAACAGGATATACTAGGACGTCCGTGTTTTCAATACGAGCCAGTATAAAACATGGATTCCACGGTCGTGATGAATAGCCAAACCCACACCCATAGACCCCTACGAGAGCGGCAAGCAACCCTACCAATTCTGGAGTTAGGAGACCCGGACTCGACTCCTCGAGTTGGTCTCCCACTTGACCCCAGAACCCGGTTACTTGTGCTCCCCTCCTTGGGTCTATCCTAGTGCGGAAAAGTAAATAATATACAAAGGGTGACATCTTCCGCAACCTGGAAGTGCCCCAATAAAAGAATATTACATACAAGTTTTAACATGAATGAAAATGAAAAAACACTCATCTCACACAAAAACCCCCGGCTATTCAAACATGACGATCCAATATAACATATCCAGCAACACATAACATCACATGTCATCAACGTAAGTAAATATGCGCATCCCAATTGTCGTTGACATATAGCAACGAAACCGGCGATATCACATATTACACTTACGGTCACAGAAAAGAAAGTGTAAAACTACAACAGTTGGAATCCGTAACCTTCATAGACATCGCATGCCTAATCAAATGAATTCCTTAGACATCGCATGCCTAACAATTATAAACCCCGCATTTTAGTCCCATTATCGAAAACTCTTTTCAATATCAAGTCGGGCAATTCAACAAGATTCCCGACATCCTGATCGAATGCTCGTCGTAAACTTCAGAAGGCGGCTGCACCCCCGATGCCGTCGACGAAGTGCACCAAGGCGGAACACCGCTGCCGCGAGCACCCGAACAGATGCTTTCGGCGACGGGGTTCTCCTACAGTCACTTGGTCGGGGCTATGGAGTGAGGCTGTCTATTAAGTTTACCCGGCGAGTATCCGCGTACGCTACGTGATTGCGACGGACTTTTGATCGCATCAAAATTCCGTGGCAACCGATCAAGTGAGACTAAAGTGCTATGTTTATAACATTCATTCAGTTATCTCATAACTACTTGTGAATTCCAATTGTTGTATCACATTCCAGATAAACAGAAAATGTTAAACTTTCCGATCGAACAGTCGAACACCCAAGTTTTCCCGATACAGCTCAACACATGAAACAAGTTCAAAGACATTCACTTCGTGCCTCGGTACCAACGGTCCATCCGTAGAAGGGTCAAGCCAACGCCTCACATGTGGCACGCCGTACTGCCCCAAACCCGAAGGTTCAAAGGGCAGTTCAAGACGGTCACATAATCGAGTTAAGGTTTGTTGTCTTCTAGAAGGTCCATCGCGTTACTTGCACTACTTAGAACGTCTTTAAACCACGGAAAAATCCAACACTTGGAAATTTTCCGGCAGGGGAAAAGTTGGGTATTTATATCCGGTCGAACTTTTTAACATATTCAAAAATCATCCGGAAAGACATATAGACAGTTTGACAATCCGATCGAATAAACGAATCTCCATAACAACCCCAGAAAATTCAACTCTTGAATAATATTTAAAAATACCCAGAGAACTCAGCACTGAATAAATGAAGTTATTGTGCAAAATTGGGTGGGTGACGTCATCATGCGGCCGCGGAACCGCCGCAGAAGCCAGGCTTTTGCCGCGGTTCCGCCGCACCTTGGAGGAATCATGGACACGTGTTGCACAGTAATTCTTAGGATTCCATGCTGATTTTTCTGCATATTTTTAATTTGGAAAAATCCCAGTTTTTAGAAAAAGTCCAGAGAGCTATTTTGGGGTTAGGGTTTTGGTTCAATCGGGTTTCAAACGTCGTCTACACATCGCCTAAGGCTCTAGCTAGGCTCTGATACCACTGTAGGGTTCCTAGGCACACTAATGAGGTCTCACAAGGCATCAACCATGCCAATTTCAAATTTTATGGGTACCGAGAAACCCTAATACGGATCGTTAACTAGATATATAGGTGAAACAATGAAACTAGTTTACAACTAAACTAAAAGAACGAAAATACAACCTTTGTAGATCCGGTTCTCCACCTCCATGGCTCCGCGATGAAGTCTCCTCGCTGCAAAAATCGTATCTTGGACTCTAGCGTCGGCTTCATCGGAGAAAGGACGGGCTAGGTCATTGACTACGATGCCGAAGATGATCTACGTCGAGGCATCACTAGATCAAGCTCCACCTTCACCAAGCCATGAAAACTTGTGAAGGAAACACCCTATACTACTTGGCAAGAGGTAGAGGATGAAGAAACAGGAAGTGGGTTCACTTTAGAATTGGATTTCTCACTCTTTTTCATCAATCACCATTGATGGATGCATGCTTCTTCATCTTGAAAAAGAAGAAGAAGATGAAGTATATTATGATAAGTTAATTAGAATAGAAAAGAAAAAGAATACTTATCATAACATTAACTATAGTCAAGTGTAGAGAATTAACCAAGGTTAGTTGAATGGTTAGGGTTAGGAGAAGAAGACAAGAATGGTAGCTTTGGTCAAACCTTCATGAAGCTTCAACTACAAACAAAGAAAGCCACCATTCTTCTCTTTAATATTTTCCAAAATAAATAAATAAATAAATAAGATAAGGAAAACCCTAATCATTAACTTAACCATGGTTTAATCATTACACTTAACCAAATTAACATGCATCATCAAACATGATACAATCAAGTGCACAAAAAAATATCGCATATACAATGCGCACATCCGAGTGAGAAAATCCATCTTAAGTGAACCGATACTAGTTAATGCAAAGTGATATATCAAATATATAATTATACATTAAATCATTAAATCAACACTTGATTTAATGATCCGGTCATATCGCATATAACCGACCAGTATCCAATGTATCGTTTTATCGAATCAATCCTTGATTCGATAACTAGGTTATATCGCATACAACCATTCGACACATTCATCACGAGAATGAAATACGGTATCACATACACGCATTATTCTCGGTCCCGTACATATCTCATATGCGCTCCTATTTCGTTTCGCTTGAGCCAGGAAACCTCTGTGTAGGACTCTAAAGACTCGTCAATACGCCGGCAGCAGGTGATGATCATATCAATCACCCACAAGCCGCAAGCGGTCTGCTAAACGTAACGGCCACCCGGGTATTGAGAGATCAGAAGATCGACGAGCAAGCCCGCTCATACTCCTGTGAATCCAACCAGTAACACTTACCGTACAGTCCGGTCTGATCGTCTGATATGTCGCATATCTTGCCTAGGGGTGGTAAACGTCAGACCCCAATAGCTCGATAAGTCGTGTCGATATGAGGTCTATAACAATTCGAGAAACTACTGGTAACACTTACCAGTAAATCTCAGCAACCCTGGCCAGGGATTTCCTGTTATAGCCAATCGAACACAGCGCAACATCAACTCCCTATACCGGGAGAGACGAATCCCCTCCTATCGCTCATTGCCTCCATGTGATTCGGGACTGTACCCAAAAGCCACTGTTTTGCACGCCCTCTTGGACGTGGTAAGGTGGAAATCAAAGCACAGTGGGAACCACAGAAGTCTCTATGACGATCTCGGTGTTAGTTATATGTTTGCCCTAGAAGCCATTACTGTACATAGGATGTATATTGTAGTGGATGCTGGGACATATATAGGGAGGACTTTCTTGCTCAACATGATAGTATGCTATCTGGTTGCTCTTTACCTTAACGTGTACATAGATTGTCTCTCAATTACATGTTGGTAAAGCCCTTAGGATGTGTACTTGACTACCTGGACTATGATGCGGATCATACTAGTGGGGACATGGTAGTCCATAAGTACATCCTTCAAAGTCCCTAGTCGAGGGTGTATCGAGACGGGGCATCGATATACCAGAGTAGACTAGCGTATACCTTCTCGACCCATACAGATAGACGATGGATGATCCCATATCCATTGGTGTTTGACATCTGGGATGATATACGGGTGCTCAGTAGAGACTGGGTACACTGGACGGACTCGCCGAGAACTCCCAGATGGTATTATACCCCACGTCAGATGGCAGTTCTCTGGTGATACTGGTACAGAGTAGTCTGTTGACCCGAGATCGTCATAGAGTCTTGTGTGGTTCCCACTGTGCTTTGATTTCCATCTTACCACGTCCAAGAGGGCGTGCAAAACGGTGGTTTTTGGGTACAGTCCCGAGTCACATGGAGGCAATGAGCGATAGGAGGGGATTCGTCTCTCCCGGTATAGGGGGTTGATGTTGCGCTGTGTTCGATTGGCTATAACAGGAAATCCCTGGCCAGGGTTGCTGAGATTTACTGGTAAATGTTACCAGTAGTTTCTCGAATAGTTATAGACCTCATATCGACACGACTTATCGAGCTATTGGGGTCTGACGTTTACCACCCCTAGTCGAGATATACGACAGATCAGACGATCAGACCGGACTGTACGGTAGTGTTACTGGTCGGATTCACTGGAGTGTGAGCGGGCTTGCTCGTCGATCTTCAGATCGCTCAATACCCGGGTGGCCGTTACGTTTAGCAGACCGCTTGCGGCTTGTGGATGCTTGATATGATCATCATCTGCTGCCGGCGTATTGACGAGTCTTTAGAGTCCTACACAGAGGTTTCCTGGCTCAAGCGAAACGAAATAGGAGCGCATATGAGATATGTGCGGGACCGAGAATAATACGAGTATGTGATACTGTATTCGATTCTCGCGATGTGACATTGATCGGTTATATGCGATATAGCCGGGTTATCGGATCAAGTGTTGATTCGATAAGATGTTACTAATGGTACCAGTCGGTTATGTGCGTCATGACCGGATCGTTAAATAAAGCGTTGATTTAATGATTTAATGCATAATTATATATTTGATATATTACTTTGCATTAACTAGTATTGGTTCACTTTAAATGGATTTTCTCACTCGGTTTGTGCACATTGTATATGTGATATAGTTTTGTACACATGATTGTATCATGTTTGATGATGCATGTTTACTTGGTTAAGTATAAAGAATTAAACCATGGTTAAACATATAATTAGGGTTTTATTTTCCATTACTTATTTATTCATTTATTTATTTGTTTATATATTTTGGAAAATAAATGGAAAAGAGAAAAGAATGGTGGCTTAATTTGTTGTTTAGTTGAAGCTTCATGAAGCTTTGGCCTTGACCACCATTCTTATCTCATCCTTAACCCTAACCAATGATTTAACCATGGTCAATTCTCTACACATAACCATAGTTAGGATTATGATAAGTTTGGATATTCTTTTCATTTTTAAATAACTTATCATAATTCTTTCTTCTTCTTCTTCATCTTCTTTCATAAAGAAAAAGCAAGCTCCATCAATGGTGATTGATGGAAATGAGTGAGAAATCCAATTCTAAAGTCTACCCACTTCCTATTTTTTCATCCTCTACCTCTTGCCAAGTAGTAGAGTGTGTTTACTTCACAAGTTTCTTGACTTGGTGAAGTCGGAGCTTGATTTAGCGATGCCTCGACGTAGATCATCTTCGGCATGGACATCGACGACCTAGCTCGCTTATTCTCCGATGAAGTCGACGCTAGAGCCCGGATTCTTTTTGGACAGCGGAGAGGACTTCGTTGCGGAGCTATGGAGGTGGAGCACCGGATCTACAAAGGTTGTATTTCCGTATCTCTTAGTTAAGTGTTAACTAGTTAGCTTTTTCGCCTAGTTTTCTAGCAAACGATCCGTAGTCGGGTCTCTCGGCACCCGTAAATTTTTATATTGGCATGTTCGATGCCTTATGAGACCTTCATAGGGTGCCTAGGAACCCTACAGTGGTATCAGAGCCTAGCTAGAGCCTTAGGCGAAGTCCAGACGGAGTTTGAAACCCGGACGAACCGAAAACACGAACCCAAAATAGCTCTCTGTCCTTTTTCTAAAATCTGGGATTTTTCAACATTAAAAATATGCAGAAATATCAGCAGGAAAATATAAGAGTAACTGTGCAATTCGTAACCCTAATTCCATTAAAGCGCCGCGCTTCCGCGGCACGAGCTTGGCTCGTGCGGCGGAACCGCGGCCTGTTTGTCATTTTGTGAGGTGAAGTTTGCACAGTAACTCCTATTTAAAAGTGCTGGTTTTCCTGGGTATTTTTAATAATTTTTCAAGAGTTGAATTTTTTGCAGTTGTTTTGGGAATTCGGTGTTTCGATCGGATTATCAAATTTTGTCTGTGTGGTTTTCTGGATAAATTTTAGAATATGTTAAAAAGTTCGACCGGATATAAATACCCAATTTTTCCCCTGTCGGGAAATTTCCAAGTGTTGGATTTTTCCGTAGTTTAACGACGTTCTAAGTAGTGCAAGTAACGCGATGGTCCCTCTAGAAGACAACAAACCTTAACTCGATTATGTGACCGTCTTGAACTGCCCTTTGAACCTTCGGGTTTGGGGTAGTACGGCGTGCCACATGTGAGGCGTTGGCTTGACCCTTCTACGGCTGGACCGTTGGTACTGAGGCACGAACTGAATGTTGTTAGACTTATTTCATGTGTTGATCTGTATTGGGAAAACTTGGGTGTTCGATTGTTCGATCGGAAAGTTTAACATTTTCTATTTATCTGGAATAGGATACAATAATTGGAATTCATAAAAAGTTATGAGATAACTGAATGAATGTTATAAACATAGCACTTTAGTCTCACTTGATCGGTTGCCACGGAATTTTGATGTGATCAAAAGTCCGTCGCAATCACGTAGCGTACGCGGATACTCGCCGGGTAAACTTAATAGACAGCCTCACTCCATGGCCCCGACCAAGTGACTGTAGGAGAACCCCGTCGCCGAAAGCATCCGTTCGGGTGCTCGCGGCAGCGGTGTTCTGCCTTGGTGCACTTCGTCGACGGTATCAGGGGTGCAGCCGCCTACTAAAGTTTGCGACGAGCATTCGATCAGGATGTCGGGAATCTTGTTGAATTGCCCGACTTAATATTGAAAAGTGTTTTCAATGATGAGACTAAAATGCGGGGTTTATAATTGTTAGGCATACGATGTCTAAGTAATTCATTTGGTCAGGCATGCGATGTCTGAGGAGGTTGCGGATTCCAACTGTTGTAGTTTTACACTTTCTTTTCTGTGACCGTAAGTGTAATATGTGATATCGCCGGTTTCGTTGCTATATGTCAACGACAATTGGGATGCGCATATTTACTTACGTTGATGACATGTGATGTTATGTGTTGCTGGATATGTTATATTGGATCGTCGTGTTTGAATAGCCGGGGTTTTTTTTATGTGAGATGAGTGTTTTTCTTTTTCATTCATGTAAAAACTTGTATGTAATACTCTTTTATTGGGGCGCTTCCAGGTTGCGGAAGTTGTCACCGTTGATGTATATTATTTACTTTTCCGCACTAGGATAGACCCAAGGAGGGGAGCACAAGTAACCGGGTTCTGGAGTCCAGTGGGAGACCAACTCGAGGAGTCGAGTCCGGGTCTCCTAACTCTAGAATTGCTAGGGTTGCTTGCCGCTCTCGTAGGGGTCTAGGGGTGTGGGTTTGGCTATTCATCACGACCGTGGAATCCGTGTTTTATACTGGCTCGTATTGAAAACACGGACGTCCTAGTATATCCAATATTTCATATGTTTCTTCTGCTTCGATATCTGTGATGCGATCATGATATGTTCTGTGATAGATACAGTATATAGTATATATGATATATTATATAGGCGTTACTTATGTTTTACACCCGCGCTAGCCCTGCCCCGCTCTGCCGTTAGTTACCTAACCTAACGGTGCATGAGGGGACATCGAGGCGAATGCGGATGGCATAAGTGTACGTCGTATTTATCTGTGATGTTTAGGTATCTTAAATGATGGGACTTCATTAATGAGATTAATGAAATAAAAGAAACCTAAGATGTTGTAGAATCGAATTTCAAAATAAAACAGGTAGCTACAGTTCTTGCTTTGCACAGCGGTATATGTGATATATCCTGCACCTTATTCGATAAGGAAAGGACCGAGATCCCTTCACCGGGAGTGACTCCTTTAGCAATAACTGGCAGATGCTACACACTCGGTTTGTCTTTTGATTACTTTTAAGTGTTTTTGCTTTGCACAGTGATATATATGATATATCCCGTACCTCATTCGACGAGGAAAGGACCGACGATCCCTTCACCGGGAATGACTCCTTTAGCAAAACTAGAAAAGCTTCAAAAGCACTCCATTTCAAAATCATTTGATTCTACAACGATATCAAGTTCGTTACGCAATAGGTTTTCAGAAAAACCTGTCGTAGCCCTCCGTCATTTCAGATAAGTACTAGTTAGTATTCATGCTACGTTTGTTGACTATGTTAAGGCGTAGTGTGCGGTAGCTAATTAGTGCTTATCTGCATAAGCATATGATGTGATTGGATTAGGGTAGTCGTGCGACTTTGTTGACTATGTTAAGGGTCGTGCGGGTGGTTTTAATTCAATCGGGAAATGACGGGTTGAACTTGACTAGCACTTATGATTTGTTGACTATGTTAAGGTCATATAGCTGCTAGGGGCAAAATATTATCGGGAATTTCAAGTGTTGAAATTTGCAATGAGATTGCATACCTTCTATGTGATAGTTGGATCCCGATACCCGCTGCGAGTAAGAGTTACTCCTGGGAGAGTTTTATACATTACAATTAGCCGATCAAGTAGGTGTCTAGAAAGGTGTCAACGGGGTTACGCCTATGGGAAAGCGAGGTTTACATTAATTAGGTTCGTGCGAAAGCACGGGGGACCTCCCTCAAAGTACCGACACTGGCCTGGCTGAAAGATTGGCGAACTCGTAGTGTGTAATTAATCCCGGCTAGTCTTTCCTTTTAGGGTTTGAAGGAAGATTTGATAAAAAGCAGTGGGAGCCATCCTGATTAGATAAAATAAAAACCAATCTATTCTTGCAAGAGCGCACGCTGAGTGTTTTCTTCTCTCTCTCTCCAGGTAGCGACCATATCACGCCTTAATCAGGATAATAATACGGAATATTGACCGAACCCGCTTATTATACTGAGCTGGGGAACGTTGGTCCCGCTCCAACTTATAATTGTTATAAGACAGAGCAGGAAATTGGGGAATACCAGATTTCCCGTGCCGCCCAAACGAAGAAAGTGCATATGATGCATCATCTTCGGGTGTGTTCGTTGCACAGAACTGTTTCTCTGTATCCTCTACGTCCTGGGTATGTGATACCAGATCAGGATCCCAGATATGTAATCTGTTACATAGGGCTACAGAAAGGTAGAGAACTGAGAACGGGTGATAAGTTTCATGAGGCAGAAAATGGGGCAAGTGTTGCAGCCAAGTCTGTTGGTCACTGTCACCCTGTATTACCAATACATTGATTCTGAACGAATGTTGTTAGATACCGAACCTGATATACAAAATCATATCAGTCTCTTTATTAGTAAAGAAAGGATATAATTTTGTATTGATGGATAATGTTTTGAACATTTCCTATATCAAAAGTTGATCGGTTCAGGCACGTTATCTGAAAGCATTAATGTTCTAAATCAAACTACAGTTCTTAGTATACAGAACACACACAAGAGGAAGAGTTCAGAAATGAACGAATCCTTCTTGAGGTATTGTAGACTAGGTCAGATCAATGTGACCCGACTAGCTAGAGTTACATAAAGATGCATATTTAAATTAGTTTGAATTTACATCTTGTGAAACTCGCCAGTCATGTCACAAAGATATAATGACACCAGCTCTGTTTATTGGAAACAGAGAAAGAGTTAGTAAACTCTTGGGATGATACATGTTGATGTATGTAGGTCCCCTGTCTACACATGCCAAGACCGGTTCTTTGCACTTCATTACATTCTCTGATAATCTCTCAAGATTCAGACATATGTTCCTGTTGAAACACAAGTCCGAACCTTTTGAGATATTCATAGAATATAAGTTAGAAGTAGAGAACCAATAATGGTATAAGTATTATGTCCTTTGATGTGATCAAGGAGGAGAATACTTGAGCACGGAAATACTGGACTATTCTAAAGGAGAATGAGATTCTCTCTCAGCATTACTCCTCTGCATACACCATAGCACGATGATGTATCGGGGCGGAGCAATCATACCCTATATGATAATGTGTGCTCTATGATGAGTACTACTGAGTTACCTATTTCCTTATGGGAGTTATGCACTTGAGAAGCTGCATACCTATTGAATAGGGTTCAAATCAAATCAGTTGCCTACCACTCCATATGAGATATGGAAAGGGAAGAGCCCATGTCTTAAGCTAGTTAAGATTTGGGGTTGTCCGGCCTATGTCTAAAAGCAAAATCCGGACAAGCTCGAGGCAAGGTCTGTTATGTGGAACTGGAAGTGTTCCAGCTATACAAACTACAGCAGATGATTTGGTACAACCAGAGGATTCAGTAGAAACCAACGAACCTCAGCCTCTCCGCCGATCTAGTAGGGTTCCTCACCCACCTGAGAGATACTTCGGTTTCTCTATGACTGTGGGAGCGAGGATTGCATCATGAGATGATGACCCAACTAGTTTCGAGCTGGCCATCATGAGTAAGACTCTGTAAGAATGGCTGGATGCTTATCGATCTGAGATGGAATCCTTATACACCAACAAAGTATGGACTTTGGTTGCTATATCTGAAGGGTTAAATCCCCATCAGTAGCAAGAATATCTTGAGAAGATTACTTGGTGTACATGGAAAAGTTGAGACTTTCAAAGCTAGACTTGTTAAAAGTTTGCATCATTGACCAGGTGTGGATAATGATGAAACCTTTTCAAGTAGCTATGCTTAAGTCCATCCAGATCCTACTTGACACGGCTACATACCATGACTGCGATATCTGGTGGTTGGGTGCCATGACTGCTTTTCTAAATATTGATTTAGAAGAGTGCGTCTGTAAGTACACAGCCAGAGGGCTTCGTAAACAGTGGGAGCAGCGGAAACGTGTGCAAGATGTTTTATCTGATAAAGCAGGCATCGCGGAGTTGGAATATCTGTTTTGATGAAGTAGTCAAAGAGTTTGACATCATCAAAATGGTAGATGAACCTTGCATAAACAAAAAGGTAGTAGGGAGTATTGTGGTGATCCTCGTATAGTACGTGGATAACATACTCTTGATAAGAAAGGAGTTTCTTATGCTACGCTCGATCAATCTCCGTATATCACAAAGATTCTCCGTGTAGGATCAAAGTGATACCTACTAAATCCTGGATTTTGAATCTATGAGATAGATCTAAATGGATGTTAGGAATCTCACTAGTAGTAGTGAGATGGTATCAATCGATCCTGGGGAGAATCACTGGAAAGGTTCCAGGGTGATAAAGACGACTGAATGTCAGTCACAGGCATTGTCTTTACCCTCAGTGAAGGGACGGTATGTTGGAAGAGTTCCAAGCTGGATACCGTGACATACTAGACGATAAAGGCTCGATACATCGCTACTTAAGATGCTACCAAAGAGGCTGTTTAGGTGTATATTGGTTCATGAGATGAATTATGTTCCTCCCATTGTGTGACAATGGAGTTGTGGCTTATGCCAAGGAACGCCGGTCCCATCAGTGATCCAGACATATTCTATGGCAATATCACTTGATCATGGAGATGGTTGATCTCCAGGGAGATCGAGGTTAGGAGAGTAGGCTCAGAGGACAACACAGCGGATCCACTCACAAAGGCCTGTTCCCAGAGAGAGACTTTTACGGGATGGTTGAGTATGAGATACTACAACCACTGCTACAGATGGCCCTAGTGCAAGTGGGAGATTGTTAGTTATATGTATGCCCTAGAGGCCATTACTGTACATAGGATGTATATTGTAGTGGATGCTGGGACATATATAGGGAGGACTTTCTTGCTCAACATGATAGTATGCTATCTGGTTGCTCTTTACCTTAATGTGTACACAGATTGTCTCTCAATTACATGTTGGTAAAGCCCTTAGGATATGTACTTGACTACCTGGACTATGATGCGGATCATACTAGTGGGGACATGGTAGTCCATAAGTACATCCTTCAAAGTCCCTAGTCGAGGGTGTATCGAGACGGGGCATCGATATACCAGAGTAGACTAGCGTATACCTTCTCGACCCGTACAGATGGGCGATGGATGATCCCATATCCATTGGTGTTTGACATCAGGGATGATATACGGGTGCTCAGTAGAGACTGGGTACACTGGACGGACTCGCCGAGAACTCCCAGATGGTATTATACCTCACGTCAGATGGCAGTTCTCTGGTGACACTGGTACAGTGTAGTCTGTTGACCCGAGATCGTCATAGAGTCTTGTGTGGTTCCCACTGTGCTTTGATTTCCATCTTACCACGTCCAAGAGGGCGTGCAAAACGGTGGTTTTTGGGTACAGTCCCGAGTCACATGGAAGCAATGAGCGATAGGAGGGGATTCGTCTCTCCCGGTATAGGGGGTTGATGTTGCGCTGTGTTCGATTGGCTATAACAGGAAATCCCTGGCCAGGGTTGCTGAGATTTACTGGTAAGTGTTACCAGTAGTTTCTCGAATAGTTATAGACCTCATATCGACACGACTTATCGAGCTATTGGGGTCTTACATTTACCACCCCTAGGCGAGATATGCGACAGATCAGACGATCAGACCGGACTGTACGGTAGTGTTACTGGTCAGATTCACTGGAGTGTAAGCGGGCTTGCTCGTCGATCTTCAGATCGCTCAATACCCGGGTGGCCGTTACATTTAGCAGACCGCTTGCGTCTTGTGGATGCTTGATATGATCATCATCTGCTGCCGGCGTATTGACGAGTCTTTAGAGTCCTACACAGAGGTTTCCTGGCTCAAGCGAAACGAAATAGGAGCGCATATGAGATATGTGCGGGACCGAGAATAATACGAGTATGTGATACTGTATTCGATTCTCGCGATGTGACATTGATCGGTTATATGCGATATAGCCGGGTTATCGGATCAAGTGTTGATTCGATAAGATGTTACTAATGGTACCAGTCGGTTATGTGCGTCATGACCGGATCGTTAAATCAAGCGTTGATTTAATGATTTAATGCATAATTATATATTTGATATATTACTTTTCATTAACTAGTATTGGTTCACTTTAAATGGATTTTCTCACTCGGTTTGTGCACATTGTATATGTGATATACTTTTGTACACATGATTGTATCATGTTTGATGATGCATGTTTACTTGGTTAAGTATAAAGAATTAAACCATGGTTAAACATATAATTAGGGTTTTATTTTCCATTACTTATTTATTCATTTATTTATTTATATATTTTGGAAAATAAATGGAAAAGAGAAAAGAATGGTGGCTTAATTTGTTGTTTAGTTGAAGCTTCATGAAGCTTTGACCTTGACCACCATTCATATCTCATCCTTAACCCTAACCAATGATTTAACCATGGTCAATTCTCTACACATAACCATAGTTAGGATTATGATAAGTTTGGATATTCTTTTCATTTTTAAATAACTTATCATAATTCTTTCTTCTTCTTCTTCATCTTCTTTCATGAAGAAAAAGCAAGCTCCATCAATGGTGATTGATGGAAATGAGTGAGAAATCCAATTCTAAAGTCTACCCACTTCCTATTTCTTCATCCTCTACCTCTTGCCAAGTAGTAGAGTGTGTTTACTTCACAAGTTTCTTGACTTGGTGAAGTCGGAGCTTGATTTAGCGATGCCTCGACGTAGATCATCTTCGGCATGGACATCGACGACCTAGCTCGCTTATTCTCCGATGAAGTCGACGCTAGAGCCCGGATTCTTTTTGGACAGCGGAGAGGACTTCGTTGCGGAGCTATGGAGGTGGAGCACTGGATCTACAAAGGTTGTATTTCCGTATCTCTTAGTTAAGTGTTAACTAGTTAGCTTTTTCGCCTAGTTTTCTAGCAAACGATCCGTAGTCGGGTCTCTCGGCACCCGTAAATTTTTATATTGGCATGTTCGATGCCTTGTGAGACCTTCATAGGGTGCCTAGGAACCCTACACTCGGGTCAACAGACTACTCTGTACCAGTGTCACCAGAGAACTGCCATCTGTCGTAAGGTATAATACCATCTGGAAGTTCTCGGCAAGTCCGTCCAGTGTACCCAGTCTCCACTGAGCACCCGTATATCATCTCTGATGTCAAACACCAATGGATATGGGATCATCCATCGCCCATCTGTATGGGTCGAGAAGGTATACGCCAGTCTACTCTGGTATATCGATGCCCTGTCTCGATACACCCACGACTAGGGACCTTGAAGTATGTACTTATGGACTACATGTCCCCACTAGTATGATCTGCATCATAGTCCAGGTAGTCAAGTACACATCCTAAGGGCTTTACCAACATGTAATAGAGAGACAAACAGTATACACGTTAAGGTAAAGAGTAACCAGATAGCGTACTATCATGTTGAGCAAGAGAGTCCTCCCTATATATGTCCCAGCATCCACTACAATATACATCCTATGTATAGTAATGGCCTCTAGGGCATACATATAACTAACAAAACCCGCATTAACGTCTAAAAGAACACTAACCGAAATCTAAGGCGTTACAATCTCCCCCCTTATAAAAATTCGTCCACGAATTTAAAATTCTCACAATGCGTACCTTTAAAGAGAAGATTACAAACTCTCAAATCTCGCTCGTAGCCCCCCAAGTGGTTACCCCACTATACGGCTACGTCCAAGAAAACCCTTCACAGATGGCAAGACCCTTGACCGAAGTTTCTCCACCTGCCGAGCCATTAACACAATTGGCTGCCGGTGAACGAAAAGATCGCATCCAAGCTAAATGGTCTGATACTGAATCATGTGAGAAAGGTCATGAAGGTAGTTGCAAAGTACCGACACAAGGAATACAGGGTGAATACTCAATAATCTGGGTGGAAATGCCAAATTAAAGGCAACGAAACTAACTTGCTTTAAGGATCTCAAAAGGACCTACAATTCAGAGATAAGCTTCCCAAAACTCAACACATCATTCATCGGAAAAATCCGTAGGAATACATGACCTCCCACCGCGAACTCAAGTCTGCGACCAACACGGTCGGCATAAGACCTCTGTCGGCACTGGGCTACTCTCATCCTGACCTGAATCAACTGGATCATCTCCGAAGTCTCTTGACTAGCTAGGGTCCAAAAATCCTATTTAGGCAGAGCCAGAAAAAAGGACTGGTGATCGACACGACCTAACAACTAAACCTAAAGGTTGCCAATTGGAATGCCTCCGGATAACTGCTATCGAAGGAGAACTCTAATTATGGCAAGTGACGATCCCAACTGCCGACAACAATTAATACGTACGCACAACCATATCCTCCAGAGTCGGTATAGCCCGCTCTCACAAACCCATCATCCTACGGATGGAAAGACGGGGCTAAAGCTCAACCAGTACCCAAGGCTTCCTGAAGTTCCTGCCCAAGACGGCAAGCAAACAGGGTGCCTTTATTAGATACGACCCATGAAGGAACTCCGTGCAACGCACAAACTTAACAAACAACAACTGAGCAACCCGAGTATAACCGGACGACAAACATCCAAATGGAGTCATGCCCTGACTAAACCTGGGTAGACGCCACAACGAATATTCGTGGAGATCTGCTCCCATTCCCACTTCGGAACGGTTAAAGGTTGCAACTCTCCAGCTGGTCTCAGATCCTCAACCAAAGCACACAACAAGACAGACACCTTGAAACGAAACCCGTAACTTCTCTTTACATCCTTGCCCATCCGTAACTATTACAAGTCACGTCAATGTTGGTGGAACTTGAATGAGTACAGAGAGTTGACAGATGTGCCTGCTCTAGGATTTCACGTCTCTACCCAAATGTATCAGGTACACAAACGCGTCCCTAAACTTAGCACACCCTTGTCACAATCAAGGACTCCGATATCTGGCGGTTGGGTGTCATGACTGCTTTTCTAAATGATGATTTGGAAGAGAGCGTCTATAAGTACACAGCCAGAGGGCTTCGTAGACAGTGGGAGCTGCGGAAACGTGTGCAAGATGTTTTATGTGATAAATCAGCCATCGCGGAGTTGGAACGTCTGTTTTGATGTAGTAGTCAAAGAGTTTGACTTCATCAAAATGGTAGATGAACCAAGTATATACAAAAAGGGAGTAGGGAGTATGGTGGTGATCCTCGTATAGTACGTGGATGACACACTCTTGATAGGGAAGGAGTTTCCTATGCTGCACTTGGTCAATCTCCTCTTATCACAAAGATTCTTCATATAGGATCAAGGTGATACCTCCTAAATCCTGGGTTATAGATCTATGAGATAGATCTGATTGGATGTTAGGATTCTCACTAGTTGTAGTGAGATGGTATCAATCGATCCTGGGGAGAATCACTGGAAAGGTTCCAGGTTGAGAAGGACGACTGAATGTCAGTCGCAGGCATTGTCTTTACCCTCAGTGGAGGGACAGTATGTTGGAAGAGTTCCAAGCTGGATACCGTGACATACTAGACGATTAAAGGCAAGATACATGGTTACCAAGGAAGCTACCAAAGAGGCAGTCTGAATATATATGAGTTCATGAGATGAATTTCGTTCCTACTATTGTGTGACAATGGAGTTGTGGCTTAGGCCTAGGAACCCCCGTCCCATCTGTGATACAAACATATTCTTAGGCCGTATCACCTGATCATGGAGATGGTTGATCTCCAGGGAGATCGAGGTCAGGAGAGTAGATACAGAGGAAAACAGCGCGGATCCACTCACAAAGGCCTATTTCCCAGTAGAGACTTTAATGGGATGGTTGAGTATGAGATACTTCAACCACAGCTCATTATTGGGTATGAGATACTACAACAGATGGCCCTAGTGCAAGTGGGAGATTGTTAGTTATATGTATGCCCTAGAGGCCATTACTGTACATATGATGTATATTGTAGTGGATGCTTGGACATATATAGGGAGGACTTTCTGGCTCGACATGATAGTATGCTATTTGGTTGCCTTTTATCTTAACATGTACTCTGATTGTCTCTATGTTACATGTTGATAAAGCCCTTAAGATGACAATCATTCTAGTGGGGATAGAGTAGTCGCTAAGTACATCCTTCAAATGTTCCTAGTCGTGGGAGTACCGAGACAGGGCATCGATACTCCAGAGTAGACTAGTGTATGCGCTTCTTGACCTATATGATGGGCGATGGATGATCCCATATCCATTGGTGTTTGACATCAGAGAAGGTATACGGGTACTCAGTGGAGACTCGGTACACTGGACGGACTCGCCGAGAACTCCCAGATGGTATTATACCTCACGTCAGATGGCAGTTCTCTGGTGACACTGGTACAGGTTAGTCTGTAGACCCGAGATCGTCATAGAGTCTTGTGTGATTCCCACTGTGCTTTGATTTCCATCATACCACATCCAAGAGGGCGTGCAAAATGGTGGCTTTTGGGTACAGTCCCGAATCACATGGAGGCAATGAGCGATAGGAGGGGTTTCGCCTCTCCCGGTATAGGGAGTTGATGTTGCGCTGTGTTCGATTGGCTATAACGGGAAATCCCTGGCAGGGTTGCTGAGATTTTCTGGTAAGTGTTATCAGTAATTTCTTGAACTGTTATAGACCTCATATCGACACGACTTATCGGTTACTGGGGTCTGACGTTTACCACCCATAGACTGGATATGCGACATATGAGACGAAGAGACCGGACTGTACAGGAGTGTTACTGATTGGATTCGTAGGAGAATGTGCAGGCTTGCTTGTTGATCTTTTGATTGCTCAATACCTGGGTGGCTGTTACGTTTAGCTGACCGCTTGCAGCTTGTGGGTGTTTGATATGATCATCACTTACTCCCGGCGTATTGATGATTCTTTAGAGTCCTACACAGAGGTTTCCTGGCTCAGGCAAAATGGAGTAGGAGCACATATGTGATATGTGCGTGACCGAGAATAATACGTGTATGTGATACCGTATTAGATTCTCGCGATATGTGATATCGGCCGGGTATATGTGATATAGCCGGGTCATCCGATCAAGTGTTGATTCGATGAATTGATACGGATTATATTAGTCGATTACTTGTGAAATAGCCGGATTATCGGATCAAGTGTTGAATCGATAATTTAATGTATAATTATATATTTGATATATTATATTACATTAACTAATATAAGCTCACTTAAAGATTCTGTTTCTCACATGGATAATACATTGATGTATATGCGATATATGTTAATTGTATTATTTTATTTTGTTACATTATATATTATATATGTGATATATAATATTGTAACATGTTAGGGTTACAAATGCAACATGTTTTGTGGAGTTTAAATAAGTTAGGGTTTTGATTTGGGTTAGCTTTTGGGTTAGCTTTTTCATGAAGCTTCATGAAGCTTTCTTTTTGTTTTTAGCTAAGATATTTTGTGAAGATATTTCTTAACCCAACCCAAAACCCTTTACCCTAGTTAATTCTCTACAAGGGTTAAGCCTTCATTCTTAAACCATGGTTGGATTTGTAACCACAATAATATTTCATTAATCATCACAAATAGACTTCTTCTTCTTCTTCCACTTTGAAAAGCTTTCTAGTTTTTGGGTTTGTGATGGATTTTTATGAGATAAAGAAAACAAAAGAGAGCTAAATTCCTACTTCATCATTCTTATCTATTCTAGCCACTTAGACTAGGGTGTTTGCTCTGCTAATACTTGATTAGTGAAGCAATAGCTTGGGATTGAGATTCTTCAAGGTAGATCATCTTAGTGGTTGAAGATTGGAAGCAAGCTTGCATCTTTCTCTTCATGGAGCCTCTCTGAGTCCGGGTATTTGATGATCGCAGCGAAGGGACCTCAACACGGAGCTTATGAAGCGAAGGAACGGATTACAAAGGTTGTAATCCCGAACTCTTAGAAGTAAAGTTGTTTACCTGTTATGTTTACCCCAAGTCTCTAGTTAAGATCTTGGTTAGGGTTTGTTTAGCACCCCAAAAATTTTAAAGTAGCATGATTGATGCTTGCCAAAACCTTCACAAGGTGCTATACTAACACTACAAGGCGTTGGTTTGAGCCTTCTACGGCTGGTTCATAGGTACCGTGGCATTTTCTGGGTATTATTAAAACTGTACTCAAGTGTTGAGCTGTCAGAAAATTGTGGGACTTTGATGAATCGATCGAAGAGTTTAACGTCGTCCGGATATTATGTGATGGGATACAATATTTGGAATCCACAAGTCGTTATGAGATAACTAGTTTGAATGTTATAAATCTAGCAGTTTAGTCTTAGATGATTGGTTGTCACGGGATTTTGATGTGATCAAAAGTCCGTCGCAATCACGTAGCGTACGCGGATACTCGCCTGGTAAACTTAATAGATAGCCATGCCCCATAGCCCCAACCAAGTGACTCTAGGAGAACCTCGTCGTCAAAAGCATCCGTTCGGGTGCTCGCGGCAGCGGTGTTCCGCCTTAATGCACTTCGTCAACGGCATCAGGGGGTGCGGCTGTATACTGAAGTTTCCGACGAGCATTCGATCAAGATGTCAGGAATCTTGTTGAATTGTCCGACTAGATATTGAAAAGTGTTTTCGAGATCGAGACTAAAATGCGGGGTTTATAATTGTTAGGCATGCAATGTCTAAGGAATTCATTTGGTTAGGCATGAAATCCAAAGTATGAGATATAGTGGGTTTATGATGTCTAAGGTGGTCGCGGATTCCAATTGTTGTTGTTTTTCACTTTCTTTTCTGCGACCGTAAGTGTAATATGTGGTGTATCACCAGTTTCGGTGCTATATGTCAACAACAATTGGGATACGCATTTTTACTTGCGTTGATGACATGTGATGTTATGTGTTGCCGTGATATGTTATATTGGATCGTCGTGTTTTGAATAGCCGAGGGTTTTATGTGAGATGAGAGTTTTTCATTTTCATTCATGTAAAATTCATTGTATGTAATATTCTTTTATTGGGGCACATCCGGGTTGAGGTTGATGTCACCATTGTATATTATTTACTTTTCTGCATTAGGATAGACCCAAGGCGGGAAGCACAAGTAACCGGGTTCTAGGGTCCAGTGGGAGACCATCTCGAGGAGTCGAGATCGGGTCTGCTAACTCTCGAATTGACAGGGTTGCTTGCCGCTCTTGTAGTGGTCTAGGGGTATGGGATTGGCTATTCATCGTGACTGTGGAATCCGTGTTTTATACTGGCTTGATATAAAATACGGAAATCCTAGTATATCCAATATTTCATATATGTTCTTCTGCTGCAATGTTCTGTGATGAGATCGTATTACTGCCTGAGACGAATGTTTATATTATATATATGAGATATATATTATATAATGTTGATTTCATTTCAAATGTGATGCTTGTGAAGCATAATAAATGGGACTTCATTAATGAGATTAATGAAATAAAAGATACCTAAAGATGCTGTAGAAACTTGTCTCGAAAATTGGTAGCTCTAGTTCTTGATTTGCATAACAGTATTCCTTGTAGAATATCCAGCACCTTATTCGATAATGAAAGAGCTGAGATCCCTTCACCGTGAGTGACCTATTTAGAGAAACTAGCAGACGCTACAAACTCGGTTTGTCTTTTGATTGCTTTTATATTTTTTGCTTTGCATAGTGGTATTTGTGAAATATCCTGCACCTTATTCGGTAGGGAAAGAGCCGAGATCCCTTCACTGGGAGTGACCTTTTTAGCGAAACTAGTAAAGGCCTCAAAAACACTCTTTTTCAAAATCACTCGATTCTACAACGATATCAAGTTCATTACGCTCATGGTTTTCCTAAAAACTTGCGTAGCCCTCCGTCATTTCAGATAAGTACTTCATAGTATTCATGCTATGTTTGTTGGCCTGCGTCAAGGCGTAGTGTTCGATAGCTATTTATGCTTATCTGCTAAAGCATATGATGCGATTGAGTTAGGATAGTCGTGCGACTTTGTTGGCCTGCATCAAGGGTCGTACGGGTGGGTTTAATTCAATTGGGAAATGACGGGTTGAACTTGACTAGCGGACTATGGTTTGTTGGCCTGCGTCAAGGTCATAGGACGCTAGGGGTAAAATATTATCGGGAATTTCAAGTGTTGAAATTTGCAATGAGATTGCATACCTCCTATGAGATAATTGGATCCCAATACCCATTGCTAGTAAGAGTTACTCCTGAGAGAGTTTTACACATTACAATTAGCCGATCAAGTAGGTGTCTAGAAAGGTGTCAACAAGGTTACGTCTCTGGGAAAACGAGGTTTATTTTAATTAGGTCCGTGCGAAAGCACGGGGAACCTCCCTCAAAGTACCGTCATTGGCCTGGCTGAAAGATTGGCGAACTTGTAGGGTGTAATTAATCCCTGCTAGTCTTTCCTTTTAGGGTTTGAAGGAAGATTTGACTAAAACAGTGGGAGCCATCCTGATTAGATATATTAACAACCAATCTAATCTTGCAAGATCATACGCTGAGTGTTTACTTCTCTCTCCCTCCAGGTAGCAACCATGTCACGCCTTAATCAAGATAATAATATGGATGTATTGACCGAACCCGCTTGTTATACTGCGCTAAGGAACGTTGGTCCCGCTCCAACTTATAATTGTTATAAGACCGAGCAGGAAATAGGGGATTACCAGGATTCCCGTGCCGCCCAAACGAGCAAAGTGCATGCTGATGCATCTTCTTCGGGTGTGTTCATTACCGAGAACTGTTTTTCAGTATCCTTTACGTCCTGGGTATGAGATACCGAAATAGGATCCCACATATGTAATATGATTACATGGGCTACAGATAGGTAGAGAACTGAGAATGGGTGATAAGTTTCAAGAGTTGGAAACGGTGCAAGTGTTGCAACCAAGTATGTTTGCAGTTATCACCCTGTATTACTAGATACATTTATTCTGAACGAATATTATTAGATACCGAACCTGAAGTACAACATCATATCAGTCTCTTTATTTAGTAAAGAAGGATATAATTTTGTATTGTTGGATAATATTTTGAACATTTCCTATATCAAAAGTTGATCGGTTCAGGCACGTTATCTAAAAGCATATACATTCTAAATCAAACTACAGTTCTTAACGTACAGAACACACATAAGAGGAAGAGTTCAGAAATGAACGAATCCTTCTTGAGGCATTGTCGACTAGGTCATATCAATGCGACCCGACTAGCTAAGTTACATTTAGATGCATATTTAAATCAGTTTGAATTTACATCTTTTGAAACTTGCCAGTCACGTCACAAAGATAAGATGACCATAGCTCCGTTTATTGGAAACAGAGAAAGAGTTAGTGAACTCTTGGGATTGATACATGATGATGTATGTAAGTCCCCTGTCTACACATGCCAGGATTGGTTCTTTGTACTTCATTACATTAACTGATGATCACTCAAGATTCAGACATATATTCCTGTTGAAACACAAGTCTGAAACTTTTGAGAAATTCATAGAATATAAGTCAGAAGTAGAGAACCAGAATGGGTATAAGTATTATGTCCTATGATGAGATCAGGGAGGAGAATACTTGAGCACGGAATACCTAGACTATTCTAAAAGAGAATGAGATTCTCTCTCAGCATTACTCCTCCGTATACACCACATCACGTTGGTATATCGGGGCGGAGGAATCGCACCCTATGTGATATGGTGTGCTCTATGATGAGTACTACTGAGTTGCATGTTTCCTTTTGGGGGTTATGTACTTATGAAGCTGCATACCTATTGAATAGGGTTCCAACCAAATCAGGTGCCTACCACTCCATATGTGATATGGTATGGGAAGTGCCCATCTCTTAAGAAAGTTAAAATTTGTGGTTGTCCGGCCTATGTCTAAAAGCAAAATCCAGACAAGCTCGAGGTAAGGTCAGTTCTGTGGAAGTTTTTTGGATATCCCAAGCATTCGCAAGGGAATATCTTATACTACACTAAGGAGCAAAAGGTTTTTTGTTTCTCAGCATGCCACCTTTGGGAAAGGGAATTTCTTGTGAAGAAATTAGTGGTCATGAGGTAAAACCGGAAGGAGTTCCAGCTATACAAACTGCAGCTGATGATTTGGTAGAACCGAACGATTCAATAGTTACCAACGAACCTCAGCCTCTCCGCCGATCTGGTAGGGTTCTTCATCTGCCTGAGAGATACTTCGGTTTCTCTATGATAGTGGGAGCGAGGATTGCACCATGAGATGATGACCCAACTAGTTTCGAGCAGGCCATCAGGAGTGGGGACTCTGTGAGAATGGTTGGATGCTAAGCGATCTGAGATGGAATCCATATACACCAACAAAGTATGGACTTTGGTTGCTTTAACTGAAGGGTTAAATCCCCATCAGGAGCAAGTATATCTTGAGATTACTAGGTGTACATGGAAAAGTTGAGACTTTCAAAGCTAAGACTTATTGCAAAAGGTTCTCGTCATCGATCAGGTGTTGATTATGATGAAACCTTTTCTCCGGTAAGCTATGATTAAGTCCATCCGAATCCTACTTTCCACTGCTACATACCATAACTACGATATCTGGCGGTTGGACGTCATGACTGCTTTTCTAAATAGTGATGTAGAAGAGAGCGTCTATAAGTACACAGCCAGAGGGCTTCGTAGACAGTGGGAGCCGAGGAAACGTATGCAAGTTTCTTTATGGGATAAAACAGGTATCGCGGAGTTGGAACATCTGTTTTGATGTGATATTAAAATAGTTTGACTTCATCAAAATTGTATATGAACCTTGTATATACAAAAAGGTAGTAGGGAGTATGAAGATGATCCTCGTATTGTACGTGGATGACATGCTCTTCATAAGAAAGGAGTTTCCTATGCTACGCTCGGTCAATATCCTCTTATCACAAGGATTCTCCATATAGGATCAAGATGATACCTCCTAAATCCTGGGTTTTGGATCTATGAGATAGATTTAAGTGGATGTTAGGATTCTCACTAGGTGTAGTGAGATAGTATCAAACGATCCTGGGGAGAATCACTGGATAGTTTCCAGGGTGGTAAGGTCGACTGAATGTTAGTCACAGGCAGTGTCTTTACCCTCGGTGGAGGGACGGTATGTTGGAAGAGTTACAAGCTAGATATCGTGGCATACTAGACGATAAAGGCCGGATACATTGCTACCAAGGATGCTACCAAAGAGGCAGTCTGGATATATATATAAGTTCATGAGATGAACTTTGTTCCTACCATTGTGTGACAATGGAGTTGTGGCTTTGGCCTAGGAACCCCCGTCCCATCAGTGATCCAGACATATTCTTAGGCAGTATCACCTGATCATGGAGATGGTTGATCTCCAGAGAGATCGAGGTTAAGAGAGTAGACACAGAGGAGAACAGGGTGGATCCACTCATAAAGGGCTATTCCCAGGAGAGACTTTTATGGGATGGTTGAGTATGAGATACTTCAACCACTGCTGATTGTTGGGTATGAGATACTACAACAGATGGCCCTAGTGCAAGTGGGAGATTATTAGTGATATGTATGCCCTAGAGGCCATTACTGTACATACGATGTATATTGTAGTGGATGCTCGGACATATATATATAGGACTTTCTTGCTCGACATGATAGTATGCTATCTGGTTGCACTTTATCTTAACATGCACGCTGATTGTCTCTATGTTACATGTTGATAAATCCCTTAGGATGAGTACTTGACTACCAGGACTATGATGCAGATCATACTAGTGGGGACAGTGTAGTCGCTAAGTACATCCTTCAAATGTTCCTAGTCGCAGGTGTATCGAGACAGGGCATCGATATACCAGAGTAGACTAGCGTATAGCTTCTCAACCCATATAGATGGGCGATGGATGATCCCATATCCATTGGTGTTTGACATCAGAGACAGTATACGGGTGCTCAGTGGAGTCTGGGTACACTGGACGGACTCGCTGAGAACTCCCAGATGGTATTATACCTCACTTCAGATGGCAATTCTCTGGTGACACTGGTACAGGTTAGTCTGTAGACCCGAGATCGTCATGGATTCTCGTATGATTTCCACTGTGCTTTGATTTCCACCTTACCACGTTCAAGAGAACGTGCAAAATGGTGGCTTTTGGGTACAGTCCCGAGTCACATGGAGGCAATGAGCGATAGGAGGGGTTTCGTCTCTCCCGGTATTGGGAGTTGATGTTGCGTTGTGCTCGATTGGCTATAACAGGAAGTACTTGACCAAGGAAACTTCAGAGATATATTGGTAAGAGTTATCGGTAGTTTCTTGACTCGTTATGAGCCTCATATCGACACGACTAATGGAGTTACTGGGGTCTGACATTTACCATCCCTAGACGAGATATGCGACATATCAGACGAAGAGACCAAACTGTACGGTAATGTTACTGATTGGATTCACAGGAGTGTGAGCAGACTTGCTTGTTGATCTTCTGATCGCTCAATACCCAGGTGGCCGTTACGTTTGGCAGACCGCTTGCGGCTTGTGGGTGTTTGATATGATCATCACCTACTGCCGGCGTATTGACGAGTCTTTAGAGTCCTACACAGGGGTTTCCTGGATCAAGCGAAACGGAGTAGGAGCACATATGTGATATGTGCGGGACCGAGATTAATACGATATGAGATACCGTATTCTATTCTCGCGATTCGTGACATTGATCGGTTGTATGCGATATAACCGGGTTACCGGATCAAGTGTTGATTCGATAAGTTGTTACATATGATATTAGTCGGTTATAGCCGGATTATTAAATCAAGAGTTGATTTAATAATTTAATGTATAATTATATATTTGATATATTATATTACATTAACTAGTATTAGCTCACTTATGATTTATTTTCTCACTAGATTGTGCACATTGTATATATGTGATATATGCAAGTGTACATGTTGTGTCATGCTTGATGATACATATAAGATGGGTGTATGAGACTTAGACCATCGAAAGGTTAAATAAGGGTTTTGTTTAATTCTTAAGAAATTACAAAAGAGAGAAGACTTGGTCAATGTTCTCAAACTTTCTTGAAGCTTGTTGAAACATTGACAAAGTCAACTCTTTTGTCATTCCTTAAGATATTATTTAACCCAACTCTTAACCTTATAGCTTGGTCAATTCTCTACATGAGTTAAGCATGATGACTTAACTCACCCATGGTTACATAATTCATTTGGATGAATTATTGAGATGAGTTCATCATCTTCTTCTTCTTCCTCTTCAAAAGCTCACTAGCTTTAATAAAGGCATGATAAAAAGTGTGAGAAAATCAATTCTAAAGTGAGCCCACTTCCTACTTCATCATCCTCTACTACTTGCCATGTAGTATAGGGTGTTCTCTTCAAAAAGTTCATGACCTAGTGAAGGAATCGCTTGAGTTAGTGTCTCCTGGACGTAGATCATCTTCGGCCTCGAAGTCATCGAAGCAAGCACGTTCGTTCTTCTTGTGGAGCTTCTCTAGAGTCCGGAGTTCATGATCGTAGCAGAGAAGACTACTACATGGAGCTATTGAAGTGAAGGACCAGTCTACAAAGGTTGTATTCCTCGCTCTCTTTACATATTGCAAAGTGTTTGCTTTTGATTCCTTATATTTCAAGTAAACGATCTATATTTAGGGTTAGCTAAAACGGCAAAATTTTAATTTGTCATGGACGATGCCTCCCGAAACATTGCTACCGTCTTGGGTAACCCTGCATAATATATATATATATATATATATATTAATATATATTAAGAAAATAATTAGTGAGCAATAATATTAGTTAATATATAATTATATCAAATATAAATATATATCAAATTATTAAATCAATACTTGATTTAATAATCCGGTTATATCACATATAACCGACTAATATCAATTATCTGTATATCACATTATCAAATTAACATTTGATTCAATAATCCGGTTATATCACATATAACCTGACCGATAACAAATGTCACCAGAATAGAATACGGTATCACATACTCGTATTTAATCAGGCCCCCACACATATCAGCATATGTGCCCTACTTCGTTTCTCTTGAACTATGAAACCTCTGTATGGGACTCTAAAGACTCGTCAATATGCATGCAGTAGATAATGATCACATCAGTTACCTACAAGTTGTCAGCAATACTCTCGCGTCATATGGCTCCGTCCCGGAATCTGGACCTCCCCTTTCCTTTGACCAACAGGTCCTCGAACCCAATCATTCATTGATTGATGAAAGGTAGCTTTAGCCATTGATTGAAGCGGTAGAAGCTAGTCGCCAGCCGTCGGTCCCCTTGATTCTGCATAATCAAGGACCGTCTTTCTAATAAGATGCTCCGCCGGAAGAGCCTGGTTCTTATTGAAATCTTAGACCAGCTTCGCGAGGCGCCTATTAGAAAAGTGAAGATCTCAAAGAAAATCTTCATTCTCTTCATTCTTCAGACGTTTACTTTGACTTGCACAGTGATCTTCCTCTATGATCTGATCAACAAGAGCCTCCATGGAGAGAACATCAACTCCCAATACTGGGAGAGACGGAACCCCTCCTATCGCTCACTGTCTCCATGTGACTCGGGACTGTACCCAAAATCCACCTGCTTGCACGACTCCTTTGAGCCGTGGTAAGGAGGAAATCAAAGCACAGTGGGAGCTACACAAGACACTATGACGATCTCGGGTCTACAGACTAACCTGTACCAGTGTCACCAGAGAACTGCTATCTGACGATAGGTATGGTACCATCTAGGAGTTCTCGGCGAGTCCTGTTCAGTGTACGCATTCTCTAATGAGCACCTGTGTACAATCTTTGATTTCAAACACCAATGGTTATGGGATCAACAATCGCCCCATACAGGGTCATGAAACGTACACACTAGTCTACTCTGGAATATCGATGCCCTGTCTCGATACTCCCTTGGCTAGGAACATTTAAAGGATGTGCTTGTGGACTACACATGTCCCAGTAGTATGATCCGCATCATAGTCCTGATAGTTAAGCAAACATCCTAAGGGCTTATCAACATGTATCAGACAGACTGTATAATAATACAAGTGTATATGTTAAGATAAGGAGCAACCAGATACCATACCATCGTGTCGAGCAAGAAAGTCCTATATATATATGTCAAAGCATCCACTATACAATACAATAATTCCTCTACGGCATACATATTCCTAACAATCTCCCGCTTGCATTAAGGTCATGTGTGTAGGGGTTCCTAGGCACTCAAGTGAGGTCTCCCAAGCCATCAACCATGGCAATTTCAAAAATTATGGTGCCTACAAACCCTAAACTACGGATCGATAACTAGATGTCTAGGCGAACAATGAACTAGTTAACAATTAACTAAGGGAATACGGAAATACAACCTTTGTAGATCCGGTCCTCCACCTCCACGGCTCCACAACGAGGTCGTCTCCGCTGTCCAAATCAAATCCGGGCTCTAGGATCGGCTTCGTCGGAGAATGGGCAAGCTAGGTCGTCGATGTCCATGCCGAAGATGATCTACGTCGAAGCATCGCTAGATCAAGCTCACAACTTCACCAAGTCAAGAAACTTGTGAAGTAAACACACTCTACTACTTGGCAAGAGGTAGAGGATGAAGAAATAGGAAGTGGGTAAACTTTAGAATTGGATTTCTCACTCATATGCATCAATCACCATTGATGGAGGTGAAGCTTTTCTTCTTGAAGTCAAGGAAGAAGAAGAAGAAGCTTATATTAAGTTCATTCTAAAAAGAAAAGAATAATACATTCTTATCATCTTAGAACCATGGTTTAGTGTAGAGAATTAATCATGGTTGAGTGGTATGGTTAGGGTTAAGGATGAGATAAGAATAGTGGACTAAGTCAAAGCTTCATGAAGCTTTAACAAAACAACAAAAGAAGCCACCATCCTTTTCTCTTTCTTTTATTCATTTATCAAAAATAAATGGATAACTAAATAAGATAAATGAATAACTAAATTATAAACCCTAACCATTTCATTAACCAAGGTTTAATACTTTACACTTAACCAAAAATGCATGCATCATCAAACATGATACAAGCAAGTGCACAAAATCATATCGCATATGTAATGCGCACATCCGAGCGAGAAAATCCATTTTAAAGTGAACCGATACTAGTTAATGCAAAGTAATATATCAAATATATTATTATACATTAAATCATTAAATCAACACTTGATTCAATGATCCGGTCATGTCGCACACAACCGACTAGTATACAATGTATCGGCTTATCGAATCAACGCTTGAATCGATAACTAGGTTATATCGCATACAACCATTCGATATATTTATCGCGAGAATAGAATACGGTATCACATACACGCATTATTCTCGGTCCCGCACATATCTCATATGCGCTCCTATTTCGTTTCGCTTGAGCCAGGAAACCTCTGTGTAGGACTCTAAAGACTCGTCAATACGCCGGCAGCGGATGATGATCATATCAAACACCCACAAGCCGCAAGCGGTCTGCTAAACGTAACGGCCACCCGGGTATTGAGCTATCTGAAGATCGACGAGCAAGCCCGCTCACACTCCAGTGAATCCGACCAGTAACACTACCGTACAGTCCGGTCTGATCGTCTGATATGTCGTATATCTCGCCTAGGGGTGGTAAACGTCAGACCCCAATAGCTCAATAAGTCGTGTCGATATGAGGTCTATAACTGTTCGAGAAATTACTGGTAACACTTACCAGTAAATCTCAGCAACCCTGGCCAGGGATTTCCTGTTATAGCCAATCAAACACAGCGCAACATCAACTCCCTATACCGGGAGAGACGAATCCCCTCCTATCGCTCATTGCCTCCATGTGACTCGGGACTGTACCCAAAAACCACCGTTTTGCACGCCCTCTTGGACGTGGTAAGATGGAAATCAAAGCACAGTGGGAACCACACGAGACTCAATGACGATCTCGGGTCAACAGACTACTCTGTACCAGTGTCACCAGAGAACTGCCATCTGACGTGAGGTATAATACCATCTGGGAGTTCTCGGCGAGTCCGTCCAGTGTACCCAGTCTCTACTGAGCACCCGTATATCTCCTCTGATGTCAAACACCGATGGATATGGGATCATCCATCGCCCATCTGTATGGATCGAGAAGGTATACGCTAGTCTACTCTGGTATATCGATGCCCCGTCTCGATACACCCACGACTAGGGACTTTGAAGGATGTACTTATGGACTACCATGTCCCCACTATTATGATCCACATCATAGTCCAGGTAGTCAAGTACAGATCCTAAGGACTTTACCAACATGTAACAGAGAGACAATCAGTATACACGTTAAGGTAAAGATCAACCAGATAGCATACTATCATGTCGAGCAAGAAAGTCCTCCCTATATATGTCTCAGCATCCACTACAATATACATCCTATGTATAGTAATGGCCTCTAGGGCATACATATAACTAACAATCTCCCACTTGCACTAGGGCCATCTGTAGCAGTGGTTTGAAGTATCTCATACTCAACCATCCCATAAAAGTGTCTCTCTCTGGGAACAGGCCTTTGTGAGTGGATCCGCTGTGTTGTCCTCTGAGTCTACTCTCCTAACCTCGATCTCCCTGGAGATCAACCATCTCCATGATCAAGTAATACTGCCTTAGAATATGTCTGGATCACTGATGGGACCGGCGTTCCTTGGCATAAGCCACAACTCCATTGTCACACAATGGGAGGAACATAGTTCATCTCATGAACCATTATACATCCAAACAGCCTCTTTGGTAGCATCTTAAGTAGCAATGTATCCTGCCTTTTTCGTCTAGTATGTCACGGTATCTAGCTTGGAACTCTTCCAACATACCGTCCCTTTACTGAGGGTAAAGATAATGCCTGCGACTGACATTCAGTCGTCTTTATCACCCTGGAACCCTTCCAGTGATTCTCCCCAGGATCGGCTGATACCATCTCACTACAACTAGTGAGAATCCTAACATCCAATTAAATCTATCTCATAGATCCAAAATCCAGGATTTAGGAGGTATCACTTTGATCCTATATGGAGAATCATTGTGATAAGCGGAGATTGATCGAGCGTAGCATAGGAAGCTCCTTCCCTATCAAGAGTATGTCATCCACGTACTCTACGAGGATCATCACCATACTCCCTACTACCTTCTTGTTTATACAAGGTTCATCTACCATTTTGATGATGTCAACTTCTTTGACTAATCCATCAAAACAGATGTTCCAACTCCGCGATGCCTGCTTTATCCTATAAAGCATCTTGCACACGTTTCCGCTGCTCCCACTGTCTACGAAGCCCTCTGGCTGTGTACTTATAGACACTCTCTTCTAAATCATCATTTAGAAAAGCAGTCAAGACACCCAACCACCAGATATCGCAGTCATGGTATGTAGCCGTGACAAGTAGGATCTGGATAGACTTAAGCATAGGTACTTGAAAAAGGTTTCATCATTATCCATACCTGGTCAATGATGAAAACCCTTAACAAGTCTAGCTTTGAAAGTCTCAACTTTTCCATGTACACCAAGTAATCTTCTCAAGATATACTTGCTCCTGATGGGGATTTAACCCTTCAGATATAGCAACTAAAGTCCATACTTTGTTGGTGTATAAGGATTCCATCTCAGATCGCTAAACATCCAGCCATTCTCACAGAGTCTCACTCTTGATGGCCAGCTCGAAACTAGTTGGGTCATCATCTCATGATGCATTCCTCGCTCCCACTGTCATAGAGAAACCGAAGTATCTCTCAGGTGGGTGAGGAACCCTACTAGATCGGCGGAGAGGCTGAGGTTCGTTGGTATCTATTGAATCCTTTGGTTCTATCAAATCATCTGCTGTAGTTTGTATAGCTGGAACACTTACAGTTCTACATAACAGATCTTTCCTCGAGTTTGTCCGGATTTTGCTTTCAGACATAGGCCGGTCAACCCCAAATCTTAACTAGCTTAAGACATGGGCTCTTCCCATTCCATATCACATATGAAGCGGTAGGCAACTGATTTGATTTGAACCCTATTCAATAGGTATGCAACTTCTCAAGTGCATAACTCCCAAAAGGAAATAGGTAACTCAGCAGTACTCATCATAGAGCACACCATATCAAATAGGGTGTATCTGCTCCGCCCCGATATACCATCGTGCTATGGTGTATACGGAGGAGTAATGCTGAGAGAGAATCTCATTCCCCTTTAGAATGGTCCAGGAATTCCGTGCTCAAGTATTCTCCTCCTTGATCACATCAAAGGACATAATACTTATACCCTTATTTTGGTTCTCTACTTCTAACTTATATTCTGTGAATATCTCAAAAGGTTCGGACTTGTGTTTCAACAGGAACATAGGTCTGAAACTCGAAAGATCATCAGAGAACGTAATGAAGTATAAAGAACCATTCCTGGCATGTGTAGATAGGGGACCTTACATACATCATCATGTATCATCCCAAGAGTTCAGTAACTCTTTCTCTGTTTCCAATAAACAGAGCTGTGGTCATCTTATCTTTGTGACATGACTGGCGAGTTTCACAAGATGCAAATTCAAACTAATTTAAATATGCATCTAAATGTAACTCTAGCCAGTCGGGTCGCATTGATCTGACCTAGTCTACAATACCTCAAGAAGGATTCGTTCATTTCTGAACTCTTCCTCTTGTGTGTGTTCCGTATACTAAGAACTGTAGTTTGATTTAGAACATTAATGCTTTTAGATAACGTGCCTGATCCGATCAACTTTTGATATAGGAAATGTTCAAAACATTATCCAACAATACAAAATTATATCCTTTCTTTACAGATAAAGAGACTGATATGATTTTGTATATCAGGTTCGGTATCTAATAACATTCGTTCAGAATCAATGTATTGTTAATACAGGGTGACAGTGACCGACAGACTTGGCTGCAACACTTGCCCCGTTTTCTGCCTCATGAAACTTATCACCCGTTCTCAGTTCTCTACCTGTCTGTAGCCCTATGTAACAGATTACATATCTGGGATCCTGATCTGGTATCACATACCCAGGACGTAAAGGATACTGAGAAACAGTTCTTTGTAATGAACACACCCGAAGATGATGCATCAGCATGCACTCTCTTCGTTTGGGCGGCACGGGAATTCTGGTAATCCCCAATTTCCTGCTCTGTCTTATAACATTTATAAGTTGGAGCGGGACCAATGTTCCCCAGCTCAGTATAACAAGCGGGTTCGGTCAATAATCCGTATTATTATCTTGATTAAGGCGTGATATGGTCGCTACCTGGAGAGAGAGAGAAGAAAACACTCAGCGTGCGCTCTGTCAAGAATAGATTGGTTATTATTTTATCTAATCAGGATGGCTCCCACTGCTTTTTATCAAATCTTCCTTCAAACCCTAAAAGGAAAGACTAGCCGGGATTAATTACACACTACAAGTTCGCCAATCTTTCAGCCAGGCCAGTGTCGGTACTTTGAGGGAGGTCCCCCGTGCTTTCGCACGAACCTAATTAATGTAAACCTCATTTTCCCAGAGGCGTAACCCCGTTGACACCTTTCTAGACACCTACTTGATCGGCTAATTGTAATGTATAAAACTCTCCCAGGAGTAACTCTTACTCGCAGCGGGTATCGGGATCCAACTATCTCATAGAAGGTATGCAATCTCATTGCAAATTTCAACACTTGAAATTCCCGATAATATTTTGCTCCGAACGATCTATGACCTTGACAAGGTCAACAAACCATAGACCGCTAGTCAAGTTCAGCCCGTCATTTCTTGATTGAATCAAACCCACCCGCACGACCCTTGACAAGGTCAACAAGGCCGCACGACTACCCTAACCCAATCTGCATCATATGCATAAGCAGATAAATACTGGTTAGCTACCGCACACTGCGCCTTGACAAGGTCAACAAACGCAGCACGAATACTAAACAGCACTTATCTGAAATGACGGAGGGCTACGACAGGTTTTTCTGAAAACCTATTGCGTAATGAACTTGATATCGTTGTAGGATCGAATGAATTTTGAAATGGAGTGCTTTTGAGGCTTTTCTAGTTTTGCTAAAGGAGTCACTCCCGGTGAAGGGATCGTCGGTCCTTTCCTCGTCGAATGAGGTGCGGGATATATCACATATATCGCTGTGCAAAGCAAAAACTCTTAAAAGCAATCAAAAGACAAACCGAAGGTTGTAGCATCTGCCAGTTATTGCTAAAGGAGTCACTCCCGGTGAAGGGATCTCGGTCCTTTCCTCATCGAATAAGGTGCAGGATATATCACATATACCTCTGTGCAAAGCAAGAACTGTAGCTACCTGTTTTATTTTGAAATTCGATTCTACAACATCTTAGGTTTCTTTTATTTCATTAATCACATTAATGAAGTCCCATCATTTAAGTACCTAATCATCACAGATAAATACGACGTACACTTATGCCATCCGCATTCGCCTCGATGTCCCCTCGTGCACCGTTAGGTTAGGTAACTAACGACAGAGCAGGGCAGGGCTAGCGCGGGTGTAAAACATAAGTAACGCCTATATAATATATCATATACACTATATACTGTATCTATCACAGAACATCTCATGATCACATCACAGATATCGCAGCAGAAGAATCATATGAAATATTGGATATACTAGGACGTCCGTGTTTTCAATACGAGCCAGTATAAAACACGGATTCCACGGTCGTGATGAATAGCCAAACCCACACCCCTAGACCCCTACGAAAGCGGCAAGCAACCCTGCCAATTCTGGAGTTAGGAGACCCGGACTCGACTCCTCGAGTTGGTCTCCCACTGGACTCCAGAACCCGGTTACTTGTGCCCTCCTCCTTGGGTCTATCCTAGTGCGGAAAAGTAAAAATATACAACGGGTGACAACTTCCGCAACCTGGAAGCACCCCAATAAAAGAATATTACATACAAGTTTTTACATGAATGAAAATGAAAAACACTCATCTAATATAAAAACCCCCGGCTATTCAAACATGACGATCCAATATAACATATCCAGCAACACATAACAACACATGTCATCAACGTAAGTAAATATGTCCATCCCAATTGTCGTTGACATATAGCAACGAAACCGGCGAAATCACATATTACACTTACGGTCACAGAAAAGAAAGTGTAAAACTACAACAGTTGGAATCCGCAACCACCTCAGACATCGCATGCCTGACCAAATGAATTACTTAGACATCGCATGCCTAACAATTATAAACCCCGCATTTTAGTCTCAAAATCGAAAACTCTTTTCAATATCAAGTCGGGCAATTCAACAAGATTCCCGACATCCTGATCGAATACTCGTCGCAAACTTCAGTAGACGGCTGCACCCCCGATACCGTCGACGAAGTGCACCAAGGCGGAACACCGCTACCGCGAGCACCCGGACGGATGCTTTCGGCGACGGGGTTCTCCTACAGTCACTTGGTCGGGGCTATGGAGTGAAGCTGTCTATTAAGTTTACCCGGCGAGTATCCGCGTACGCTACGTGATTGCGACGAACTTTTGATCACATCAAAATTCCGTGGCAACCGATCAAGCGAGACTAAACCGCTAGATTTATAACATTCATTCTGTTATCTCATAACTTTTTGTGAATTCCAATTATTGTATCCCATTCCAGATAAATAGAAAATGCTAAACTTTTCGATCGAACAATCGAACACCTAAGTTTTCCCGATACAGATCAACACATGAAATAAGTCTAACAACATTCAGTTCGTGCCTCAGTACCGACGGTCCAGCCGTAGAAGGGTCAAGCCAACGCCTCACATGTGGCACGCCGTACTGCCCCAAACCCGAAGGTTCAAAGGGCAGTTCAAGACGGTCACATAATCGAGTTAAGGTTTGTGTCTTCTAGAGGGACCATCGCGTTACTTGCACTACTTAGAACGTCGTTAAACTTCGGAAAATCCAACACTTGGAATTTTCCCGACAGGGGAAAAATTGGGTATTTATATCCGGTCGAACTTTTTAACATATTCTAAAATTTATCCGGAAAGCCACATAGACAAAATTTGATACTCCGATCGAAACACCGAATCCCCAAAACAACTGCAGAAAATTCAACTCTTGAATAAAATTTCAAAACATCCAGAGAACTCAGAACCAGAAACAATGAATTACAGTGTAAAAATTTGGGGCTGACGTCATCAATGTGCGGCTGATCCGCCGCAGAATGGAGGTATCTGCCGCTCTTCCGCGCTATGATGAACAGTTCATGACCCCAATTTTCCACCGTAATTCTTATATTTTTCTACTGAGTTCTCTGCATATTTTTAATTTGGAAAAATCACTGTTTTTGAAAAAAGTACAGAGAGCAATTTCCCGGGTGAGGTTTCGGTTCGATCGGACTTCAAATCGCGTCTAGACTTCGCCTAAGGCTCTAGCTAGTCTCTGATACCACTGTAGGGGTTCCTAGGCACTCAAGTGAGGTCTCCCAAGCCATCAACCATGGCAATTTCAAAAATTACGGTGCCTACAAACCCTAAACTACGGATCGATAACTAGATGTCTAGGCAAACAATGAACTAGTTAACAATTAACTAAGGGAATACGGAAATACAACCTTTGTAGATCCGGTCCTCCACCTCCACGGCTCCGCAACGAGGTCGTCTCCGCTGTCCAAATCAAATCCGGGCTCTAGGATCGGCTTCGTCGGAGAATGGGCAAGCTAGGTCGTCGATGTCCATGCCGAAGATGATCTACGTCGAAGCATCGCTAGATCAAGCTCACAACTTCACCAAGTCAAGAAACTTGTGAAGTAAACACACTCTACTACTTGGCAAGAGGTAGAGGATGAAGAAATAGGAAGTGGGTAGACTTTAGAATTGGATTTCTCACTCATATGCATCAATCACCATTGATGGAGGTGAAGCTTTTCTTCTTGAAGTCAAGGAAGAAGAAGAAGAAGCTTATATTAAGTTCATTCTAAAAAGAAAAGTGTAACGTTTTAAAAGTAATTAAATAAATAATTAAATGAATAAAAGTGTTTAAGTGAATTTTAGGATTTTCGGTAAAGTAAAACGTATTTTTCGTAAAACCAAACCGTGATTGTTTTTCATTATAAATTCAAAAATACCTATTTAATTATGTAATTACTAGTAAATAGTGTTTATTTAGCCACTTATAAATTTTTAGTTTAATTAAAAAAAAATTCCTAAATTAATTATTTTAAATATTAACATAAGCTTTATTTTTACACTAAATTAGTGTAAATTACAAATTTAAATGGTTTTAATTTGTAAAAATGAACCATGGCATATTAGAATTTAGTGTGTATCATGCAAAAATTATTTGCAAATTTTTCCTAATTTCTAGAGCTTTCTTGAGTTGCTATAGTAAATAAATAAATAAATAATTAATTAAACCATGAAAAGACTTTAAATGATGATTCTTTCTTGAAACTTCCACACTTTTCTTCACTCTTTTCTCTTTCTCCCTCCCCATGGCCGGCCACAACTCATCCATGGCAGCCCCCCCCCATTTTCCACCTCATTTTTATTCAAAAATCATCAAAAATACATCAAAAATTCAATTAAAATTCCACAAAATCATATATATTTTCATACCCTTTATTCTCTACTCTTCTTTACATGGAATTTGGAGTGGGAAAGCATGTATTTTTGAGGCTCATTTTCAAGTTTGGACATGAGGTTGTGGAGGTATAAATCCTTCTCTTTTATTTTATTTCTATTAGATATTTCTTTTAAAGTTTAATTAGATTTAATCTATTAATTCTATTTACTACTTTTAAAATTCAAGTTAGGGTTTGAAAAATCAAGTTGTGATTTTTATTAATTAATGAGGGTTATAATCACTAGTTTAACATATTTAGAAGTGGAAATTCTTATAGGTATGATATGTTGTAAATTGTTAACCTAAAATTGATTTAATTATACTTTTTAGCTAACTAGTTTTTTATAAAATATGTTTATGGGTAATATAAAATTCCAATTAAGATTTCTATCATTAGATTGTAGTTTTAGTGAGCATATTAACATGTTAATGGAAAGAAAAACTTAGTTTGATCACTAGATTCAATTGATAATTGGAAAATAGTAATAAAATGCTATTATTTTGTTAACTAGATTTTGGAAAATTCTAAATAAAAGGGATTTAAAATATAATATTGGTTTCATTATATCATTATCATCATAAATTGTGGTTTAAGTCATTAATTTATGCAAAATCATGTTTTGAGGTGGAATTGTGGTATTTTGCTTGGAAAATGTTGAAAATTGTTAAATGTTGTAAACTAGAAATTTCAAATTTATATAAATTTGTGTAATAAAAATATAGTAATGGTTTGTATAGTCTAGTAATGCTATTTAATGAGTTTTATGACCATTAGTTTCATTTAAATGTCAAGTTTTGATGAAAAACGGTATATTGGCATTTTCGGGTTTTTGCGAAATTGGACAGTTTGATAGATTTTAGGGTTTCGATGGATTTAATCGTGTTTTATGGTATAAGTAATGTGTTTTTAAACTATAAGTTGTTTGATGATGTTATCTCGATCCATCGGAGTTTGTACGCCGATATCGAGCGGTATTTGGTTCTTTTGCGTGGACGGGACATAGGTTTTAACCTATGCTTGTTCTTTGTATCGTTTGACTTTTGTATGTGATTCAGTTTACGATGCAATTTAAATGTTTGCGTCTAGGTACCCCTCACGTGGACTGCGGGCGATGAAGAGGAGGATGGCGACACTGTCTTTGGCAGACATGGACCAGGTGAGTAGATGTATATCTACGGGGGGAAGTCGGGTGGATGGCGTTTAGCACCCCCGCAACGTAGAATAGGAATAGTACTTAGTGACATTAGGAAACCCGATGTGACCCTAGATTCTTACCGAGCAGGACCCTAGTAATGACCCTAGGCGGGACTAGACTGATTTAGGAAAACCATACCTGAGGATGAATACTTTGGGAAAGGTTCGTAGGTTTCTGATAGAAACATACACGCACACACTAAAACTTGACTTGGCGTATACGTATATGTGTGTATATATATAAAACTAGGTATAGGTGTATATATATACACCACACGTATATGGGATTCATTGATGTGATATGATATCCGAGGTATGATAAAACAGTATAACTGGGCTTGATGCCGTGATTCTTGACTATACAGTCGTAATAAAGTATTAGCGGATCATTAGAGAATGAGATAATGAACATGCATATATAAATTATAAAGAGTGGTGGTGATATTGATGTACATGGGACGCTAGAATAGTACCCGGACTGTAACTGGTGACTGATCACGATATGATATATGTATAACTTGATTACGACATGATATTTCTGAGGATAAACTAATGATGCTTATCATGATGGCAATGATATATGATTGATGTATGCGATCACAGTTTAACACCTTGATCATGAGATGTGCTGATGATGACATTATACGAATGAGGAGACACCTAGGAGATACTTGACCGTACCCCGATATTGGGATGCCGTACGATGGATTTTACCGTACGAGGCTTAGATTTGATGATTGATCCGCACTCTTGATTCGAGGAAGCCGTACTACGTACGTGACGCTATTGAGGCGGGATCGCCGACTATTAGAGATATTGATTAAGACCTTAGGTAGACTCTAGTTTCTTACTGACTAGTCTATTAGGTTTAATTCCTTAGGATGTTAGATGGACACTGGTTTAGGTTCGACTCACATAGTGGTAGTTGTATTCGTATCTCGCAGAGGAGTGGATAATGCACATCTGTATTTACATTCATACTGTAATCATCATGGTGCATGTTCTTTTATATGTTGCTATAATCAGTATAAACTTTACCTGTTAGGACACCAGCACTATTACCGATGATGCGCATGTTCCACGCACACTTATTTGCCGGCTCACACACATCATCATCGGTAATTGCTATGTCACGTACACTTTAGATCATATTGTCTTTTATGGATAGAATCAGTTAGCAACTAGACAGATATAATATTGTGATTATTTTCTGACATTAGTATAAGACATGATATTTATTACTTAGACATTGATGCATTCATATTTCATGTTATCGCACAGTAGTATGGGCATATGCTGACACTTATCATATACTTACTTATGATTTTGAGATTTGGATTTCTATGAGATTTCTGGATTTTTGGGGAAAACCGCAAAAATATATAAAAACTTCTCTCTCTCTCCTCTTCTCTTTTTAAATAAGATGCGGTTTTCTCGTGATGTATGAGTCGTCCACCATGAGTATTTCATGTTTTCTGTTGGATTTCGAGACCCGATTCGAGGAGTGGATGAACCGTCTCGGGTACATGGTGGGCCCGGTATGGTACCCCGGGGCAAGAAGATCGAGTTGTAGACGATGAGCCTGTCAGGGGAAGGCTACCTACCGGTGATGTCTGGCGCGGCGGATATCCGGAGGATACCGACCGTTGTCGTGAGATTTGATGATATGGGCCGATCCGGACTGACGGAGCCCGAGATATTGAGACTTGAGATTACATGTGTTGTGTCGATGTTTGACACGGATTTCCATGGGTTTCATTATTCAGATTTCAGATTCTTATACACATTCTACTATGATAATAGCTAAAGATTTCTTATACATATATATCTGGATTTCAGGATTTGTTACTTTACCTTCATGGTGCATGCATTTCATTCATATGACATAGTATTATATGAGGCACTGACACGACACGGAGTATTTGCACTTACACGTAGTATTACCCTGCTATTACTAGATGATTGGGATATTATAGTGTATTATTATTATGACCTAGGATAGCGTCGTGCATTCGATTTCTTTTCGTAGATGTCTTCTACTCACGAGTTGGCAACTCACCCCCGTTGTGCCAAATTCTTTACAGGTTCGATGTACAGGTTTCCGTGGCAGCTTGTTGGCACATCTTTTCTTCAGGGTGATTTGCACGGTAGGTTGGTTCACTTGTATCCGAACCACCATTGTACTTTTATTCATTCATTTGTATCTAGTAAGCTCCATCAACCATATTTGTATTACTTGATAAGTTTATTGGACCAGTTGTTTATTTCGACCTTAGAGTCGCGCATGTGTTATTCAGATCTGGTGGTTTTGTTTTCTTTTGAGTTTTGAGCCTCGCCTATTGGCGTTGTATATTATTGTGCTTGCTGTGGTTGTTTCCGCCTGTTGGCGTTGATGCTAGCTCCCGTTTGGGGATGCTTTTTATTGTTTATGTATATTATACTTGTTGTACCCGTTTGGGGGCCAGTTTTTACAGAGGAGACTCTGCCGAAATTTTTGGGAAAATTGCTGATGCTTTTAAACTTGTTTTCTTTTTCTTCTTCTTCTTCTTCTTCTTCTATGGTTTAGATTTCTGGGCTTCGGCTTACTTAGGTTACGTGGCGCCTCTAGATGCTTCGTAATCTAAGTGCCGGTCACGTTCCGTACTTTCGGGTCGTGACAAAGTTGGTATCAGAGCGCTAGGTTTAACCCTGTATAAGTCTAGGTGACCCTTGGTTGATGGAGTAGGCGATTTAGGTAGAGTAACGTACCGTGGGTATGATCCGCGGCATACTTACGATACGCTACTCTGCTTAAGGAGCCTTAGGATGTACATTGTTTGCACCGTATTTCATTCGTTCCTTTGATCTATCTTCATCGATGTCGGATGGTGGTTTCTGTTACCACGGGCAGAGGGAGCTGCGGCTCGAATGCGATAACCATTAGAGTATTGGTTATTCTTGAGGATTGAAGCATTGCTTAGCGTGCGGATGAAGGGTATTCACATGCTGTCCGGATGAAGTTAAAGGGTTCGAACGATTATCAGAAAACCATTTTCCTAAGTTTAAAGTATTCGGAAGAACATGCAGGTATTTCGATGGACCCTCTAGAAGAATGAAACCCTAACTCGACATAATGACCACGAGAACGCCCTTGAACCTTAGGGTTTACGGCAGTTCCGCTGTGCCATTAGTGAGGCTTGGGTTTACCCTTCTACAGCTGGATCATCGATGCTGGGGTATGTACCGGATATTTTTAAACTGTACTTGAGTGTTGAGCTCTCGGAGAATTATGGGATTTTGATGGATCGATCGAAAAGTTTAATGTAGTCCGGATATCAGGTGAAGGGATCGATTACATAGGAGACTCTAGATATGAGTGTTGCCGTTGGTAGCGCAGTCTGCATAGCTATGAAGAGGCGAGTTTAAAGCAGCCGACATCAGAGGAAAGAGGCGCACATTGACGATAGTGTTTACGATTGTGATTTAGTGATTTGAATTTCATATTTTCATTGATTGGATTTTGGTATTTTGAGGACTTTGTTCTACGATTGGTATTTCATGTGTGTACCTTCATTCTATTTGTGTTTCATATATCAGTTGTATTGATGTTGTTTAGTACACAACCAGTACACTTGATTTGGTTTTATATATTTGGGATTTTTGATTTGATTTCGTGCATTGGGGTTACACGTGATTTTGACATATGTTTCGACCTAGTTTTCATGCATTTTTGTGCTGTGATTTCGATTTTGATATTCGATGTATGTTTTCGTGCACCATGTGCACCTGATTAGGATTCTTGCGCATACTTGGCGCACTTGATGCGATTTTGTGCACACCAAATGCACTAAATCGGGGTTTTGTGCAGATTAGATGCACCTGATATTGTGTCGTGCACGCCCGTTGCACTTGACAGATATTTTTGGTGCACACCTGTTGCACTTAGTTTTGTTTTGTAGGTATTCATGGTATCTGTAATTGGTTTCGATTTCAGTGCGCACCGGACGCACATGACATTTTATTGATGTGATTGGGATTGATTTTAGTTTGAGCAGTATGTTTTCCTAATTATTATTATTGATTTAGTAACCAGGCGGGACGTGTATGTTAAATAAACGATATATATATATATATATAGTTATTTTTTTTAAAATAAACGTCCGCTACTTATGCCGTGACACGTGCATCACACGGCAATTTTCAAAAGGGGTTTTTGTATATTTCCTTATCCAGATATTTGTACAGTTTCACTATGATGCACACTATATATAAGTTGTAGATTGATGTATATTATGTTGGTTTTCATATTGGGTTTTGATATTTTATTCTCGCCATAACTCCGATGATTTCGTTATGCTTGACGGAGTTGATTTTTGTTATGTATTGATGATTTCGGAGCCCCGATGATTTGAGTGTTTTGCTAAATGTTTTAGTATTTGGAGGGGGAGTTTTAATTTAAATTCGGGGACCGAATTTCTTAAAGGGGGGAAGATTGTAACGTTTTAAAAGTAATTAAATAAATAATTAAATGAATAAAAGTGTTTAAGTGAATTTTAGGATTTTCGGTAAAGTAAAACGTATTTTTCGTAAAACCAAACCGTGATTGTTTTTCATTATAAATTCAAAAATACCTATTTAATTATGTAATTACTAGTAAATAGTGTTTATTTAGCCACTTATAAATTTTTAGTTTAATTAAAAAAAAAATTCCTAAATTAATTATTTTAAATATTAACATAAGCTTTATTTTTACACTAAATTAGTGTAAATTACAAATTTAAATGGTTTTAATTTGTAAAAATGAACCATGGCATATTAGAATTTAGTGTGTATCATGCAAAAATTATTTGCAAATTTTTCCTAATTTCTAGAGCTTTCTTGAGTTGCTATAGTAAATAAATAAATAAATAATTAATTAAACCATGAAAAGACTTTAAATGATGATTCTTTCTTGAAACTTCCACACTTTTCTTCACTCTTTTCTCTTTCTCCCTCCCCATGGCCGGCCACAACTCATCCATGGCAGCCCCCCCCATTTTCCACCTCATTTTTATTCAAAAATCATCAAAAATACATCAAAAATTCAATTAAAATTCCACAAAATCATATATATTTTCATACCCTTTATTCTCTACTCTTCTTTACATGGAATTTGGAGTGGGAAAGCATGTATTTTTGAGGCTCATTTTCAAGTTTGGACATGAGGTTGTGGAGGTATAAATCCTTCTCTTTTATTTTATTTCTATTAGATATTTCTTTTAAAGTTTAATTAGATTTAATCTATTAATTCTATTTACTACTTTTAAAATTCAAGTTAGGGTTTGAAAAATCAAGTTGTGATTTTTATTAATTAATGAGGGTTATAATCACTAGTTTAACATATTTAGAAGTGGAAATTCTTATAGGTATGATATGTTGTAAATTGTTAACCTAAAATTGATTTAATTATACTTTTTAGCTAACTAGTTTTTTATAAAATATGTTTATGGGTAATATAAAATTCCAATTAAGATTTCTATCATTAGATTGTAGTTTTAGTGAGCATATTAACATGTTAATGGAAAGAAAAACTTAGTTTGATCACTAGATTCAATTGATAATTGGAAAATAGTAATAAAATGCTATTATTTTGTTAACTAGATTTTGGAAAATTCTAAATAAAAGGGATTTAAAATATAATATTGGTTTCATTATATCATTATCATCATAAATTGTGGTTTAAGTCATTAATTTATGCAAAATCATGTTTTGAGGTGGAATTGTGGTATTTTGCTTGGAAAATGTTGAAAATTGTTAAATGTTGTAAACTAGAAATTTCAAATTTATATAAATTTTTGTAATAAAAATATAGTAATGGTTTGTATAGTCTAGTAATGCTATTTAATGAGTTTTATGACCATTAGTTTCATTTAAATGTCAAGTTTTGATGAAAAACGGTATATTGGCATTTTCGGGTTTTTGCGAAATTGGACAGTTTGATAGATTTTAGGGTTTCGATGGATTTAATCGTGTTTTATGGTATAAGTAATGTGTTTTTAAACTACAAGTTGTTTGATGATGTTATCTCGATCCATCGGAGTTTGTACGCCGATATCGAGCGGTATTTGGTTCTTTTGCGTGGACGGGACATAGGTTTTAACCTATGCTTGTTTTTTGTATCGTTTGACTTTTGTATGTGATTCAGTTTACGATGCAATTTAAATGTTTGCGTCTAGGTACCCCTCACGTGGACTGCGGGCGATGAAGAGGAGGATGGCGACACTGTCTTTGGCAGACATGGACCAGGTGAGTAGATGTATATCTACGGGGGGAAGTCGGGTGGATGGCGTTTAGCACCCCCGCAACGTAGAATAGGAATAGTACTTAGTGACATTAGGAAACCCGATGTGACCCTAGATTCTTACCGAGCAGGACCCTAGTAATGACCCTAGGCGGGACTAGACTGATTTAGGAAAACCATACCTGAGGATGAATACTTTGGGAAAGGTTCGTAGGTTTCTGATAGAAACATACACGCACACACTAAAACTTGACTTGGCGTATACGTATATGTGTGTATATATATAAAACTAGGTATAGGTGTATATATATACACCACACGTATATGGGATTCATTGATGTGATATGATATCCGAGGTATGATAAAACAGTATAACTGGGCTTGATGCCGTGATTCTTGACTATACAGTCGTAATAAAGTATTAGCGGATCATTAGAGAATGAGATAATGAACATGCATATATAAATTATAAAGAGTGGTGGTGATATTGATGTACATGGGACGCTAGAATAGTACCCGGACTGTAACTGGTGACTGATCACGATATGATATATGTATAAGTTGATTACGATATGATATTTCTGAGGATAAACTAATGATGCTTATCATGATGGCAATGATATATGATTGATGTATGCGATCACAGTTTAACACCTTGATCATGAGATGTGCTGATGATGACATTATACGAATGAGGAGACACCTAGGAGATACTTGACCGTACCCCGATATTGGGATGCCGTACGATGGATTTTACCGTACGAGGCTTAGATTTGATGATTGATCCGCACTCTTGATTCGAGGAAGCCGTACTACGTACGTGACGCTATTGAGGCGGGATCGCCGACTATTAGAGATATTGATTAAGACCTTAGGTAGACTCTAGTTTCTTACTGACTAGTCTATTAGGTTTAATTCCTTAGGATGTTAGATGGACACTGGTTTAGGTTCGACTCACATAGTGGTAGTTGTATTCGTATCTCGCAGAGGAGTGGATAATGCACATCTGTATTTACATTCATACTGTAATCATCATGGTGCATGTTCTTTTATATGTTGCTATAATCAGTATAAACTTTACCTGTTAGGATACCAGCACTATTACCGATGATGCGCATGTTCCACGCACACTTATTTGCCGGCTCACACACATCATCATCGGTAATTGCTATGTCACGTACACTTTAGATCATATTGTCTTTTATGGATAGAATCAGTTAGCAACTAGACAGATATAATATTGTGATTATTTTCTGACATTAGTATAAGACATGATATTTATTACTTAGACATTGATGCATTCATATTTCATGTTATCGCACAGTAGTATGGGCATATGCTGACACTTATCATATACTTACTCATGATTTTGAGATTTGGATTTCTATGAGATTTCTGGATTTTTGGGGAAAACCGCAAAAATATATAAAAACTTCTCTCTCTCTCCTCTTCTCTTTTTAAATAAGATGCGGTTTTCTCGTGATGTATGAGTCGTCCACCATGAGTATTTCATGTTTTCTGTTGGATTTCGAGACCCGATTCGAGGAGTGGATGAACCGTCTCGGGTACATGGTGGGCCCGGTATGGTACCCCGGGGCAAGAAGATCGAGTTGTAGACGATGAGCCTGTCAGGGGAAGGCTACCTACCGGTGATGTCTGGCGCGGCGGATATCCGGAGGATACCGACCGTTGTCGTGAGATTTGATGATATGGGCCGATCCGGACTGACGGAGCCCGAGATATTGAGACTTGAGATTACATGTGTTGTGTCGATGTTTGACACGGATTTCCATGGGTTTCATTATTCAGATTTCAGATTCTTATACACATTCTACTATGATAATAGCTAAAGATTTCTTATACATATATATCTGGATTTCAGGATTTGTTACTTTACCTTCATGGTGCATGCATTTCATTCATATGACATAGTATTATATGAGGCACTGACACGACACGGAGTATTTGCACTTACACGTAGTATTACCCTGCTATTACTAGATGATTGGGATATTATAGTGTATTATTATTATGACCTAGGATAGCGTCGTGCATTCGATTTCTTTTCGTAGATGTCTTCTACTCACGAGTTGGCAACTCACCCCCGTTGTGCCAAATTCTTTACAGGTTCGATGTACAGGTTTCCGTGGCAGCTTGTTGGCACATCTTTTCTTCAGGGTGATTTGCACGGTAGGTTGGTTCACTTGTATCCGAACCACCATTGTACTTTTATTCATTCATTTGTATCTAGTAAGCTCCATCAACCATATTTGTATTACTTGATAAGTTTATTGGACCAGTTGTTTATTTCGACCTTAGAGTCGCGCATGTGTTATTCAGATCTGGTGGTTTTGTTTTCTTTTGAGTTTTGAGCCTCGCCTATTGGCGTTGTATATTATTGTGCTTGCTGTGGTTGTTTCCGCCTGTTGGCGTTGATGCTAGCTCCCATTTGGGGATGCTTTTTATTGTTTATGTATATTATACTTGTTGTACCCGTTTGGGGGCCAGTTTTTACAGAGGAGACTCTGCCGAAATTTTTGGGAAAATTGCTGATGCTTTTAAACTTGTTTTCTTTTTCTTCTTCTTCTTCTTCTTCTTCTTCTATGGTTTAGATTTCTGGGCTTCGGCTTACTTAGGTTACGTGGCGCCTCTAGACGCTTCGTAATCTAAGTGCCGGTCACGTTCCGTACTTTCGGGTCGTGACAAAAAGAATAATACATTCTTATCATCTTAGAACCATGGTTTAGTGTAGAGAATTAATCATGGTTGAGTGGTATGGTTAGGGTTAAGGATGAGATAAGAATAGTGGACTAAGTCAAAGCTTCATGAAGCTTTAACAAAACAACAAAAGAAGCCACCATCCTTTTCTCTTTCTTTTATTCATTTATCAAAAATAAATGGATAACTAAATAAGATAAATGAATAACTAAATTATAAACCCTAACCATTTCATTAACCAAGGTTTAATACTTTACACTTAACCAAAAAAGCATGCATCATCAAACATGATACAAGCAAGTGCACAAAATCATATCGCATATGTAATGCGCACATCCGAGCGAGAAAATCCATTTTAAAGTGAACCGATACTAGTTAATGCAAAGTAATATATCAAATATATTATTATACATTAAATCATTAAATCAACACTTGATTCAATGATCCGGTCATGTCGCACACAACCGACTAGTATACAATGTATCGGCTTATCGAATCAACGCTTGAATCGATAACTAGGTTATATCGCATACAACCATTCGATATATTTATCGCGAGAATAGAATACGGTATCACATACACGCATTATTCTCGGTCCCGCACATATCTCATATGCGCTCCTATTTCGTTTCGCTTGAGCCAGGAAACCTCTGTGTAGGACTCTAAAGACTCGTCAATACGCCGGCAGCGGATGATGATCATATCAAACACCCACAAGCCGCAAGCGGTCTGCTAAACGTAACGGCCACCCGGGTATTGAGCGATCTGAAGATCGACGAGCAAGCCCGCTCACACTCCAGTGAATCCGACCAGTAACACTACCGTACAGTCCGGTCTGATCGTCTGATATGTCGCATATCTCGCTTAGGGGTGGTAAACGTCAGACCCCAATAGCTCAATAAGTCGTGTCGATATGAGGTCTATAACTGTTCGAGAAACTACTAGTAACACTTACCAGTAAATCTCAGCAACCCTGGCAAGGGATTTCCTGTTATAGCCAATCAAACACAGCGCAACATCAACTCCCTATACCGGGAGAGACGAATCCCCTCCTATCGCTCATTGCCTCCATGTGACTCGGGACTGTACCCAAAAACCACCGTTTTGCACGCCCTCTTGGACGTGGTAAGATGGAAATCAAAGCACAGTGGGAACCACACGAGACTCAATGACGATCTCGGGTCAACAGACTACTCTGTACCAGTGTCACCAGAGAACTGCCATCTGACGTGAGGTATAATACCATCTGGGAGTTCTCGGCGAGTCCGTCCAGTGTACCCAGTCTCTACTGAGCACCCGTATATCTCCTCTGATGTCAAACACCGATGGATATGGGATCATCCATCGCCCATCTGTATGGATTGAGAAGGTATACGCTAGTCTACTCTGGTATATCGATGCCCCGTCTCGATACACCCATGACTAGGGACTTTGAAGGATGTACTTATGGACTACCATGTCCCCACTAGTATGATCCGCATCAAAGTCCAGGTAGTCAAGTACAGATCCTAAGGGCTTTACCAACATGTAACAGAGAGACAATCAGTATACACGTTAAGGTAAAGATCAACCAGATAGCATACTATCATGTCGATCAAGAAAGTCCTCCCTATATATGTCCCAGCATCCACTACAATATACATCCTATGTATAGTAATGGCCTCTAGGGCATACATATAACTAACAATGTGTTGTAGTATCTCATACCCAACATCCCAAAAAGTATCTCAAACCGCGTCTGGGAGAGGGCCTTCATAAGTGGATCCGCTATGTTGTCCTTCGTGTCAACTCTCCTGACCTCAATCTCCCATCAATCTACAATCTCCCGAATCAGGTGATACAGCCTAAGAATATGTCTGGATCGCTGATTGGACCGGGGTTCCTTGGCCAAAGCTACAACTCCATTGTTATCACAATACACATGTATTGGATGCTCAATGGATGGAACCACACCAAGTTCAGCTATGAACTTCAGACAGCCTCTTTGGCAACATCGTTGGAGGCAATGTATCCAGCCTCCATCATCGAGTCTGCTACGGTATCTTGCTTGGAACTCTTCTAACATACCGCCCCTCTATTGAGGGTGAAGACAAAACCCGAGACCATCTTACTGTCGTCCTTATCACTCTGGAAGCTCAAATTGGTAAAGGACTCCACCTGGAGTTCATCGTTACTATACACCAAGAACATTTCTTTATTCCTACTCAAGTACTTAAGAATGTTCTTCATAGCTGTCCAGTGCTTCTCCCAAGGATCTGATTGATACCTACTCACTACACCTAATGAGTAAGCTACTTCCTATCTGGTACATAACATCGCATACATGATAGACCTGACTGCCGAAGCATAGGGTATCCCTTTCATGCGAGCCCTCTCCAAAGCAGTCTTGGGAGAAATCTCTTTGGAGAAAGTGATTCCTGAACAAGGGGGTAAATTACCACGCATAGAATCTTCCATACTAAACCTCTTTAGTTTGGTGTCAATATACCTTGATTGGGATAATCCCAACTGTTAGTGTATATGCCCTAGAGGCCATTACTGTATCATACTAGTTTGTATATTACTTAATGGAAGCTTGGGATATTCACCTTGTATAAACAATCTTGCTCAATATAGTAGTATGCTACTTGGTTTGTTTCTACTTCAATGTGTACTTGTGTTTATTTTAGTATATCACCTATACACATTAGTGGAGCCCTTAGGATCTTTGCTTGATTACCAGCGTTGTGATGGCAGTCACACTAGTGGGGGCTGGGTAATCTATAAGCACGTCCTTATACAGGTCCCTAGTCGCAGGACTATCGAGACAGGGCATCGATACTACGGAGTAGACTAGCGTATGCGCTTCTCACCCCAGTGTGGGAGATGGTCTGTCCCACAGCCATCAGTACGTTGTACTGGAGATAGTATACGGGTGCTCGTTAGGTTACGAGTACACTGGACAGGACTCGTCAGGAACTGACAGTTTGGTATTATACCTATCGTCAGTTATCAGTTCCCAGGTGACATGAGTACAGCTTAGTCCGCTGACTTGACACTGGCACTTCGTCTTGAGTGTGTTCCCACTGCACTTTGATCACTACCCTACCACGGCTCAAAGGAGTCGTGCAAACAGGTAGTGGTTGGGTGCAGTCCCGAAGCACTTGGAGGCAGTGACGGTTAGACAGGATTCGTCTCTCCCGGTATTGGGGGTTGACATCGCGCTGTGTCTAGGAGAGCCATTACACGAGTAGTCCCTGCCCAGGGCAAGCGAGATATACTGGTAGGCTTCCAGTATTATCTCAGGGTGTTTTGGGCTTCACTCCGACACGACTTGTACCGCTATTGGGGGACTGACGTTTACCGCCCCCTAGGCCCGCCATGCGATGTATCAGACGAACAGACCGGACTGTAAGGAGAATGTCACATTCAGACTCAGTAGTAGTTCAGATGGGGTTCACCTCGTCAGCCTTCTTGTCGGCATCTACCTGGGGACCGTTACGCACAGCTAGTGCCGCTTGCGGTCTGTGGTTAAACCCACTGCCAGCATAGTGTCGAGTCTTTAGAGTCCCACACAGAGGGTATTCGCCTCTGGGCAAAACAGAGTAGAGGTCGCATGGTTTTTGCGGCAGGGTTCGTTCTCATCCGTGCACTTGTGCACTTTTGGAGTCCGGACGGATTGTACTAGCAGGCTCTGGTTTGAGCCAGATACTGGTATATGTTTTGGGGTTGCTTTTATCTCTCAGTATTCTTGTTCCTCGGAACGAGAATGCAGGTGTGTATGCACAGTTGTATGAGGCGGAGGAAGAGGTTTTTCATTAGGGTTTCGGAACGGGTGCGTATGCACAGTTGACAGTCGTCTTTTTCCAAACCCTAATGGAATTATGAAATATCAATTAATAATAGTAATTAAATGAAATTATGTCATGGTTGGTTTTGTTGACTTGTTGACTATGGTTGACTTGTTGACCATGGTTGAATGTTTGACCATCATCACTACTTTGCAAGGTTGCTCCTTGATTCTAGCTTACATTCATTTAATGAAGTTATGATAGTGGTCATTCCGAAACAACCATCAACTATTCTCATTTGAATTATTATTATTATTTAGATAATTCTTTTTCTTTTTGATATGGTTGCAAAAAGGAAAAAGAGAGCTCATTCTATCATATTCATTCTCTCTCCTCACTTCATCTTCTTCTTCCTCAAGCTCAAGGAGAATCCTTCTCATGTGTTGAGAATCCCTCTCCTTGAAAAGAAAACACCCCTTAGACACTCTCTACTCACTCTAGGATCAAAGGTTTAGCAAGCCGAAGATTCTAGTTCTCTCAAAGTTCGAGAAAGAGCCCGAAGGTTGAACCCTCAGGTGGATCCATCTTTGACGGAAGAAGGCAACGAGGAAAGCACCATCAACCTCTACAAAAGTTTGAAGAAGAAGGAGTTCAAGTTTAGGTATAACCATCTTTCCGAGTAGCTAACTCTCTTTAGCTTGTTTGCTAGTTTTAGTTTAGGAAAAGATCCCGACTTTGTTAGTCCATGTTGCCCCATGCGCTAAAAATTTGAT